>JAJNNY010000059.1:0-220280 GCA_022453515.1 Astrocystis sublimbata | reverse complement strand
TTAAATAGTTGGATCGGTATGGAGTCATTGAGCAAACATCACCAAGCGGAGCTACACAAAGATATTCAAACTCCACAATGGCGGTCTTCCTCGACAGTGGCGCCACTCTTACCCTTCTTCCCACGAAGCTGGCGAATAAAATCGCTGAGGATTTCGGTGCGGACACGACGGACCCGCGAGGATTCTATCCGGTAGATTGCAGGTTTGGCCAAGATCCAGGGACTCTGAACTTCGCTTTCGACGGGGTCACTATCCGAGTGCCATTCAGGGAGGTAGTACGAGAGATTCAAAGCCCATTTGGCATGTCGTGTTATCTCGGGATCAGTCCCAGTGAGGACTTTGTGCTTCTCGGCGACACGATGCTACGATCTGTCTATGGTTCGTCACTGCTCATATCACTCCCGTAATGTTCATTTGAAGTTTCTGACCGTAGATCACAGCTGTCTTTGACCAGACAAACGAGGCTATCCACCTCGCTCAGTACTCGAATTGCGGATCGAAAGAGATGGAAATCACTTCTCAGATGAATTTGGGCAAGATAAAGGGAGACTGCTCAGCGCCGGACTTCACGGCAGCCAACGCAAACTCGAACCCACTGGCTCCGGATGCTGGGGTGGGAGGAGGCGTGAGCGGCTCAAATGATTCCGGGGCAATGAAGTGGGATACCGGGAGCATCTTTTACACCTGGGTCGTAATATGGGCTACGGTTCATTTCTCTGGGTTTTGGGGTTAGTTCTAGCCTATAGGTTTGCATTTTACCAGCGAGGGGTTTTGATGTTCATTATTTGCATTAGGCGGCGTTTCCGATATACATACTCTATGTAATGATGGAAAGAATTACGGATCGTGAATCATTCATGAGGCTCAGCATTTATGCTATTATTTCATTCGCAATCCGAAGTGATATCGTTCTAATTTTTCCATACTGGATGTGAGGGCAAGCGCTTCCCTCGACATGTTCCAGATATACTTCAACACTTGCATTCCATGTCTATCGTCTATCCTGTAGATCTAGCAGCCAGTTCTACCATGCCCATGAAACGCGGACAATATCTCTAGCAGACACATATACTACCTAGGTAGGGAGAACAGACTCTAAAGACTGTCAGGCTTAACACATCGCCCTTCGACATCGAGAGTCAGCGACGCATGAGACCAAGACCACACCACCCTCACTGCGAATCCCACACGGTCTTCACAACATCATCCAAATCCTCATCCTCCAGCCCCAGCAGCTCCATCGAATAATTCTCTCTCGTCGTCCAATCCCCGTCCAACGCACCCAGGGCGAAAACCAGGTCCTCAACAGCCTGTTTATCGCCCGCATCGGCCTTGGCCTTCTTCTCAGTTATGAATTTCTCCGAATCCACATAGTCGACCTTCCACTCCTGCCCACTCGCCTTCTGCAGCGCAGCCAGCACGTCGAGCTGCGAGACGCAGAAGCTCTGGACGAAGAGGACCTTGTTGCGCGTCTCCGGCGCGTCTCTCGCTAAAATGGTGACGACGGCCTCGGCGACGCGGCGCAGCGTCGAGTTGGACGACTTGTACGTCCCCTGGTCGAGGATCTCGGCCGTGCGCGCCTGCAGGTCGAAGTGCAGGAAGGCTTCCCGCAGTCCCCAGTCGAAGAAATGCCCGCAGACGATGCTCGTCCAGGCGAGTTGCTTTTCCGTATCAGTAACAGTAGTGGTGGAAGTAGCATGCTCCTGCAGGCGCGCCCGCACGTCCGCCTTGCGCTTGAACAGCGGCACGAGCTCCTGCGCGCGCGCACTGTCCGAGTCGCACGAGCCGTAGTCGGCGGGGATGAAGCGCCGCACGCCCACGGCGGCCGCGGCGTCGGCGATGCGCAGGTGCTGGTCGAGGTCGCGCAGCGGAATGCTGACGACTACGGCGTCTTGGCCCTGGAGTGCGGCTTTGAGACTGGGGAGAGAGAGCTCGTCGTCGACGGTCTGGACGCGCAACTTTTCGGCGATGGATGAGGGAGGTGTCCACGGGGAGGAGATGCGTTTGGTGACGGTCACGCTGAAGTGGCCTGAGGCGAGGAGCGCCTCGAGGATCTTGGTGCCCAGGTTGCCGTTGGGGCCGAAGAGGGTTACGGTTTTGAGGGCCATGGTAGATTATGTAAGTACCTAGGTAGGTAGGTAGGTAGGTAGGTAGGTAGGTAGGTAGATATATTTTCGGTGCCGGAGGAAGAGGTAGGTTATGGCGATGGAGGAGAGGTGACGATGACTGTCTTTATTATTCACAGCTTATTCCCTTCTTCAGTCAGCCTATATGGTGTTAAACCCGATCTACTAGTCCGATGGAATGAAATTCCCGCGCAACTTACCGTATGCCAATTTCTCGTTGGGTTGTTGCCCGGATGAATGATTCTCAACAATGATGTAAAATGTCGGCACATTAAGGTCCGGATCCGAGAGGGTGGTTCGGGAGTGGATAAGGGTTCCGACTTTCGGAGGTACGAGCGAACGAGCCCGGAAAGCCTCAAGGAGGTAGCATATTCCTGGTCAACAAACTCCGGAGTGAAAGACTTTGGTGCTCAGCTTAACATCTCGCTTTGTTTGCGTCATTGAAATGTCTTTTGAAAGTGCTCATTTTTCTTCTAAAGCTGTGAGAAGGGTAATCTTTTCCGAGTTCCTCACGATGACTTCACATATCACTTGAGATGGCCCGGATTTTTATATTGATTTTGTATTGTTTTTTTCTTATCTCAATGGAACTACTCAAATACAGTTCCACTACTTACTTTAAGTGACAGCCGAGATCCATGTCCCATACGAAGCGTGTACCTACTTGGTACATCAGCTTCGGCGACACACCACGTGCTTCATACATAAGTCAGCGAACCCCGCGCAGATGACATCTAAGCTCACTTGCGTTAGTTAATTGCGCAAATCTCATCTCGTAGGGTCATCGTCATTTGTACGAAAGATGCCTCATTCCAGGTTGGTTCTCCATCCTTGAACAGGTCGAAATCCCAACATCACAAGCGGCTTGATATTAGCAGCTGTTGAGGGCATATAACGCGAGCAATTCCAATGTAAACTCCACGCAACTATCATCAAACGGTATTACCGACTTCATGACATCGTTCCCCAGTTGGGAACCCCCTTTTGAACCTCTGCTAAATCACTTGACCGAAAGATCCATGCTAAAGTCCTCTCACTATGAGGGCAAAGCGGGCTAGCTCATTTTCTTGATGCTTCATCGCAATCATAAAGTCGGATCTCATTTCGCCGCTTTGCGCGGCTCGAAGACGCAGTGGACCTCACCGGGCTGACAGGTGACCTGGTCTCTCATATCGCGCCACATGGTGTCCTCGTCGTAGCCGGGCGCGAAGCTCACGTTGAAGTCCTGCAGCAAGGTCGCAATGACGAGGCGGAGAGCCGCGATGGCCATGTTCTTTCCCAAGCAGTATCGAGCGCCGAAACTAAAGGGCTTGAAGGCTCGCTTGTCTAGAATAAGCTCGGGCCGCGAGTACCATCGCTCGGGGATGAATTCGTCTGGCTTCACCCACATCGATTCCACTGCAGGTTTGTAGGTCAGCATAAAATCACAAACAGTCGTCGGAAGCCTCGATTAGGCGCGCACTTACTTCTGTGGAGGACGTATGTGGGACACGTCACCTTCACGCCCGGCGGGATTAGAACGTCGTCGATCAACATTCCATTCGGACCGGTGATCCTGTTCCCGCCCGTCAGGACCGGTGGCACGAGCCGAAGAGCTTCGTTGATTACACCATTGAGATGCGGCAGGGTGGCAATGGCGTTCGCATCTCTCACATCGAGACCGTCGATCTCCGATTGGACCTGCTTGGCGTGCTCGGGATATTTAGAGAGGAACCACCAGACTCCGATCAGGACGGCACGAGTAGTGTCACTATGAGGATATTAGCGGGTGCCTCAAGTTGTAGCCGCCGGAGGATCAGAGGGGTGCAAAAACTCTCATTGGTGACATGAGAGCTGCGACAGCAAAAGATTGGTGTCTTACCTTCCCGCGACGACAGCTGTCACCGCCGTGCCGGCGAGATGGAGGTCCCTGTCTCTCTGTGTCTTGGTGCTCGCCGTCTTCTGGTATTCTTCAATGAAATACGTCGCCATGTCGACCTTGTCGCTGCCACCGCGCTATATATCATGCCACTCCATCAGAATGCTGTTACAAAGGTAAAAAGTTGCGCGAGCTGTCAGGGGAGGACCTACATTGAGACGCAATTTCATGTGGTCCTCGCAGAATTGGATCATATTGTGCCAGTCCCTGACAGGGCCGACCGACGGGGCAAGCTGGAAACCCAGGAGGGCGATCCAGATGGCGTCACCGAGGGGTCCAGCCAGAGCCAATGCACGGTCCCTGTGCGCTATACTGGGATGCGTTTCTTTGGATCGAACGAGGCCGAAGTCCTCGCCGAAGAGCACTTCTCCCATGACATCCCAGGAATACCACGACATGATCTGGTCAATGTCTACTGGCTTGCCGTCATAAGTGCCGACGCAGGTCGAGAGGTCTCTAACAATCCTAGCCATGCGAGGGTAATAATCGTTCATTGCTGTCAAACATATCGTTAGCGACGCGCGATTCCACCTTGAGGATTCACTTACCTTTGTTCGACAAGCCTTGGGCCCAGTACTTGCGGCCAATTTTGTGCTCCTGCCTGTCGCGGGTGAAGACAGCTGAGGTCCTAGGCCGGACGATATCATACCAGACATCCCGCGTGGTCTCGTTACTGAAGCCATCCATAAGCTCAATGGCATCAGGGTGGAACAACGTGAGCTCATTTGGGCCTTGGTTTCGCCAGATATTAGCTTGCAATTCACTCCCGATTGTCGCAATACTTGCACACTTTTCATGTTGGTGGGAAAACCCGCGCTGATGAAGAAGCTCACCTGTTCTGACAATTGTCCCCCATTCTTTCTGCAGCTTCTGCTGGAACAGGTGATTCTTGGAATTACGGACATGCCACACATGCCAAAGCTTGGACACAGCCGCAAGCCTCGGCCCCTTGAAAGAATTGAGACGATGGAAGAAGAGTCGATAGAGGGTCATGCTCCCAAACAGTCCGAACAAGTATGCGCCCACGAGAACGGCCAATGGACCGAAGGCGTAGAAGGGTCTGGTGACGGTGGGGATGAGATACCACAGCACCATACCGGCGATAGGGACATGGGCGGCGATGATTTCGGAGCCGTGTAGATGCCACTCGCCGCGCATGAAGATGCCATGGTGAACAGCCACGCCGGCAACGGTTGCCAACATGGAGAGATGGCGAAGCTGGTCCTCGGTCATGGTGTGTTGTCGGATCGCAATCCTGTCGGCTACGTCCTAGTTCTTGTCAAGGTCACAGTGGGATTGGCAAACCGGCGCAAATGGAAAGGACAGACAAGAAGAGGAGAAGAAGAAGAAAAAAGAAAGGTTATACGGTTTTATCATAGACGAAGCATTCACTACTACTGCTATGCCACCGACTTGCCACTCGAGGGAAAGCAATTGTTATCGCGCGGCTGTCGCATCATGGAGTACAGCAGTTGGACCGCGCAGCCGTTCCATCGGCTCCATTCCATTCGATATCGAGGAATCTTGCAGGGATGGTGGCGGGGGACTTCCAAGGATCCGACATACTACATAGTATGTAAAGTTGAGTTGCGATAGTAGGCCAATCCGAGGCCAATCTTAGTGGCGCCACTTCCGTCAGGGTAGGGTTAAGTAGGTATGGCGCAATGCATCTAACAGCCAAGATGCTGTGTCCCATCCATCGACACATCCGTACCGTCGGGTAGAGTATAATGACAATGCTCTTTCTCTCCTCTAGTGTCTTCTGTTCTCCCGGTAAGTACATCAATTTGATTGTTCAGTGCAATCAATGTACACGCCAATAGGAATGCCAGATGGATCTCTAAGGGCTGGGTTACAAGTGTGTGACCTGCGGCGTCCGTTTCGGCGCCAAAATTGCTCAGGCGAGACAGGCGAGCCAGGTACTTTAGAACCCTTGAAGGTCCACACCGCTAACAGCGCCCTCAGCGCCGGAGATGTTACCTATTCCCTCTGCCTCCACGAGGTTATTCGCGAATGTTGGTAATCATCCAAAGGTGATTATGTACACCTGACTTTAAAAAATAACTCAGCACCCTCAACCCAACCAGTTTCCTCAATTCGGAGAGAGAGTCTAAATGAGGGTTATAGTTGCCAAAAAGATCCCATCCCAAAACTGATGTTAGTGCAATCGGTCTAATCCATACTGGTTGGGGTTGGTACTCAGCACCCGCGACACTATAATAGTCTGGGCCAGTCCAACAAAAGCACCTCGAAAAAGATTACATATTACCTTAGGTCACCATGCCGCAGAGACCAGTTTGCCTCGAGTGGCATGACGTGAGCTTGAAACTTTCCAGCAGCAGTGTTTGTTTTTCTAGCGGTGAGGGTCACAATGTGAACTAACAACAGAGCCTACCGCATATCCGAGGGTGTGGTCGTTAGCTGTGGGCAGACTGTTGGTGTTCATTCAACACGAGAACTCCCGTGAGCGGGGAGGATAACGAAGAATGACGCAGAAGAACGTTAATGGAAAGACTTTCTCCCCAAAAGGGACGCCTCTACCCAGAGAGGATACTGCCAAGCGCATTTATCGAGTCAGGGTCCTGAGCTGGAGGCTGGACGGGTCAGCTAGAGGGTTAAGATCTGCCTTTAAGCCTGAATCGGTAAGTAGCAGTGCAGGAGAGAAGGGGTCGAGGGTCCTCGCTCCAGAACCACCGTAACACTTATATTGCCCAATTGCTCTCGCTTAGGACCAGATAGCGAGACGTTATGTTTTAGTATAGTACGCTGAGTATCATGGAAAGTGCTGTGCATATGTGGTTGATCTAGAGCCCAGGTATCTTGTGCATCGGGTATAGTAGGTCCCGGACTGTTCCCCATGCGCATATTGTGATTGAATTGAGGCTCCTGAGCTGATGTAGCAGTGATAATGAGATATACTTACACAACATACTCGGTCGCTTGCTACTAGGTAGGTATACAGCATTCGTTCCCCCCTTCTTGCGTCTCTCACTAGGTGCCCTTTCAGAACTTGAGCATCTCTCGGAAACAACGAACTATATCACATCGGGTCGGCGTTACATGGACGAGATTCTCGGTCGGTGGAAAAATGTGACATGTCCTTGATTGTTCCAAATAAATCCTGGTGTCCCGTTGCCTTGGAGCATGGGGCGCGGGAACATCCGTTCCCGAGTGTAAAGCCGGATACCACTATTACACTGCTACTCACACTAAAGTACACGGAGTCCTACCAACTGTAAATTGAGAGGTTGAACATTCTGCAGTAGTTGCTGGCTGTTCGGGCATATGACGTGATAATTTGGTAAGTGTGCCTCGCGTCTCTGGGTTTCTAATCACAACTTGCGCCATCTCGATTCTACTGTTAGCTGTTTCCGTTTCAACTTACTTCCAGTAAACGTACGTACATACAACAGAGACCTTATGATCTTCAAGTCTCCCTATATGATGTTAATTTGTATTGAAAATCGATATAGACTGCCTAGACGTTTTCATGCAGGTCCTTGCGGCGTCATGAAGCCCGCCGCAGTCCATGACTCGAAGGATACAAATATAATTTCGCCCGTGCTGTGCTTATGTGTCACGTGGGCGAGGATGAGTGCTATTTGAGAAATGATCAAGAACGGGCTTTATACTGAAATGAGTTTACTTTCTTTGGCTGGCAAGCAATGTCTTTGAAGCACTGCCACCAACCAGCCATACCCTTCCCACGAGAGTTCTCATTTAGAATTAGAACTTGTGTGATCACATTTCAAAACTCTCACCACCGCAGTGCTAATCAACACAGGAGATTCAAAGACTATGATAGATGATACAGACAGCTCGGTCAACTGCTACAGTTGTACGCATGAGCTGCAACTCGGACTGAATTTTCTCTCCCCTCTTCTCGGTTGCACTGGTATTACACCGTCTTCACATCATCCACGACCATCGAGATCGAACCAATCAATGTTTTTGCACGAATATTGGCGATAGACAGTCGAGGCAGTCGTCATTAGTGAGTCCACAAAAGAACAACTATACGAAATTTGCTCTAATATACCCAAAGCCGCCCCCCCTACATCTCAGTTACTCTAAACTCACTCTTATTTTCTATCGTTGCCAACTAATCAAAAATCCATACAAATCTTGCTCATGTTCCACGGCACCGGAAGAGGCTGATGGGGCGTGGCGCTATGTCTGAAAGGACGAAGTACAGCCGGTATATCGCACAACGCCACGTCGTAGACCGGATGCGTGCCCGGTCTGATAGGCGCAATCTTTCAACCAATCAGGCAGACTAGCTAATATTTGATTTGAAGTCAAAATCCAGACACTGAGGTGATGAGCATTGAGCACGCTAGATTTGGTAGCGCCATAATCCAATATTCAGTAGTTTGCGCCTCAGTTGCTCTCAGAATCCAGCTCACAACCTTGATTACTTAATTAAAACAGTAGTGTAGTAATGACCAAATCCAAAATCTTCTGGGATTTTCAAAATCTGATTCAAGTTCAGATAAAATGTGCTTGCGGCTGAACCAGTATGTTGCTACCTACTGACTCATATCTGGCGACCTAATCAGATGTCTAATAGTATAGCGAGGAAACTAGAAACAATCAACTCAGAATATTGAAAAGGAAAGTTCAACTCACATTAACCAAATCGAGATCGGCGGTTAATATTTGCATGAATCTGCAAGCCCCTTGACCATCTCTATAATTAGTCTCGTCCTTCCTAGTTTAGTTCATCTTGTCGCAGCAACCCATTCGTTCAAATTTTCTGCACCTGTATGATACCGGCGTAACCTTCAACACCCTCCGGCAGTCGATACACACCCACCTTTGAGCGAAAGGGTGACAGATGACGAGGTCCGTTACTTTGCTATTTAGAAGCGAACGGGAAGCGGCGTTCGAAACGTTCAGTGGCGTATGGAGTGGGTTTTCTAGACGGATGGGAGCAAGCTCAGGTCTCGTGAACGTTGTTGCGTATAACACTAATAAGAGATCATAGGCAGGGGTTCTCTTACTAGTGGAACCTCGAAGAAGGGGCTCCAAGGTGTATATTATAGTAGTCAAAATGAAGCTCTACACATATCACATAAAGTAGAGAAAATGAAGCAATCTACATAGGAACGGAAGTAAGCTGGCCGTATGATTATATCCTCCAGAGGGAATATCTCTCATGCTGTTGAATCACTGCGATTAGATCCAATAGCCTTCATGCGATAACGGAATGAGGGTTGTTCTGGGCTGGCGTGGCTGGTAGGATGAAATGATACTCGTCATGCCATATGTAATGTTGAAGCGTTCCTCATTGGTGCGGATGGAATGGGACCCTCTAAGTAGGTATAACAAGCTTTTCAAACACGTTTTTGTCAGATCCGCCCTGACCGTTCATTAGAATCATGACTTTTGATTGGCTGATGTCTCTTAGGTGCCGCTGACGAACGTCAACTACCGGCGATTCAATCCTATTGAGGATGGGCAGCAGACGCCACCAGTTTTGTAATTGTCCCCAGAACTTCAAATACTTTCGTATTTGACCGTGAACAATCATTGATTCGAGTTAATGTTGTGAGTTGAGAGTCATCACGTTGAACAGTAACGTCGATTTGCATATCAATCGATCACTTTCAGTTCTTCAATCTCACAGAGGCAGCTCGAATTGAGTTTGGTAGAATTTCACAAACATTTTCTGCTTTGGCCCGAGCGCATTTACACCTACCTATCCTGGTGGAAATCTGCGGATGTGCCCGCACACTTAAAAACGCCAACCCCATCAAGGAAATGCAGCGCGGAATTGAGGCGTCAGAAATTCATCTCTCTAAAAGATTCCAAAAAAGCTGCCTCTCATTATTCTTTGATACTCGGTAAAAAACCCAGAACGGCATACCAATATGTCATCGCGAGGCGCAACAGCCCGACTTCTCCGGGACATGGTGTCAAAGACGCTGCTCTGAGCTCCTCCGAGTGTCGCGGTAGAACAGCCACATGAGGTCATCACGATTTTGGACAGGGGTATGAGTTTTTTGTCTACAGTCGTTCGTCGTACGTTAAGCAGCCGAGCAGCTTTCCCCATGCGGGGAAGCTGGGGATCAAAGGTGGGGGAATCTGCATGCCTGCATAATACCGAAATGCGCCAGCTGCGGAATGGTGCCGAGGCGAGCATGGTGAAGTTCGGGTTGTCTTTACCGGTAGCCCGATGAGAAGTGACAGATTTTTTTTCTCAAATGCTCAGACCGATCGCGGTGAGGTATGGATAAGAGGTGGTCTCCGTCATAAAAAGGTCTTATCGCCCAACTCCGCAGTCGATCAGTGAATGTCCCTATGATATTGTGATACCTCATGCATGAGTGTAGAAACTACGCGCCAAGATGACGCAAGCACAGGATGCGGACACAATGGCGGATACGCACAGCTCAGTGGAAAACCGCTCGCAGACTCAGATCGACCGCCTGCCAGGCTTCAATGTGGTCAATGTCTTGGAGAAGAGGTCATTGTTGATTGCCATCAACTCACTCGCCGCTCTATCGATCTTCTTCTTCGGTTATGATCAAGGTATTTCCGTCCTCTCTGATCCCATGCTACAGAAGCGAAGCTAACCTGGTCATTCTCCCTTAGGTGTGATGGGCGGTGTTAACAATGCCAAGAACTACATTGATCTCATGAAGATTGGCTATGTGGATGACGAAGGCACCCCAATTATAACGAACAGTCTGCTCCAGGGTGGAATAGTAGCAGTCTACTATCTGGGCACATTGGTCGGTTGTCTCCTTGGAGGTTGGTTCGGAGACCGGATCGGCAGAATCAAGTCAATCGCCCTAGGGGCAGCGTGGGCAATCTTTGGGGCCTCCTTGCAGTCAGCGGCACAAAACAGCGATTGGATGATAGGAGGTGAGTGATCCTGCCGCCCAGCTGAGAGGCCTGAAGCTGAGACTCAAATTAGCACGCGTTGTGAATGGAATTGGCACCGGTATTTTGAATGCCGTCGTTCCTGTCTGGTAAGGCCACTGGAATAATAGCCTCTTAAGCGAGCATTAGTGAACTGATTGATTATCTCTTAGGGCGACAGAGACAGCAGAACATACGTCGAGAGGGCAGTTTATCGCTATCGAGTTCACTTTGAACATTTTCGGAGTGGTCGTCGCCTATTGGCTTGAATATGGACTTTCATTCAGTGAGTCAAGCAACTAAATACTGTTTCGCTACATTCATGAAGAGCACTAACACTTTTCGTGAAGTTGACTATGGAAACTCCGCGTTTCGATGGCGCTTCCCACTCGCATTCCAGGTAAGGCTCACGACTTCATCTCAGCAGCAACACAATACTGACACAGAAGCCTTGAAAGATCATACCTCTCCTCTTCCTCCTCGCAACAGTGTGGTTCTTCCCCGAGTCCCCGCGCTATCTCGCCAAAGCCGGGCGTGACGCAGAGGCGCAATACGTGCTGCGCCGACTCCGCGGATCGACAGGCGACGATGCAGTCCGAGCGAACATCGAGCTTCAGGAGATCCGGAACGTCATCGCGTTAGAGAAGCAAGAGTCTACGAAGACGTCGTATTATCACATGTTGTTCGGCATCGGCTCCGGAAGACTGCACATTGCGCGCCGGGTCCAGCTTGTCATCTGGTTGCAGATTCTCCAAGAATGGGTTGGCATTGCCGGTGTGACGGTCTATGCTCCCACAATATTCCGCATTGCTGGCTTCTCTTCCGGCAAGAGTCAGTGGATTAGCGGGCTCAATAACATATTCTACATGTTCGCTACGCTCATTTGTGTGTTCACGCTTGATCGCATTGGTCGTCGTTGGACATTGTATTGGGGTTCGGTCGGCCAGGGCATCGCAGTAAGTCTTTCCCACGTCACACACGACCTTGTATTCCTGAAACGTCATTGCCTCTAACGGTCCTTCTCAGATGTTCCTCGCGGGCGCTTTCCTCGCAGCTCGGCGAAAATGCTTCCCGTGCCGGAGATACAGGCAAGGCCAGTTCCTATGGTGCGGCAGCGGCATCGTTCGTTTTCATCTTTACGTCGGTGTTCGGAGCAACATGGCTCACAGTCCCGTGGCTGTATCCTGCCGAGATATTCCCACTGCAGATGCGTAATCATGGCAACGCATGGGGCGTGGTAGGGTGGTCGATAGGAAATGGCTGGCTGACACTCCTTTGCCCGGTTCTGTTTGAACGTGAGTTCCTTAATCAACCGAACATCAAATGACTACTTTTCTAATAAGCTATAATTAGGGATCGGAGCGACAACTCTACACATTTTTGGCATTGTGAATATCATAACAATCCCGATTGTTTGGGCGCTATATCCCGAGACCAACCAACGCAGTAAGTATCTCCGAGTCGCCTGTTCAACGACCCGGGAGACTATATTTCCACAACATATGCTCAGTCCTAGTCATACATACTTCCTTCTGCTCTCTCGTCGCATTTTTCAGACGGAAGTGAACAATTACTGACATATGATCTCTCACAGCTCTGGAGGAGATAGACTTGTTGTTCGCCAGTTCTTCTCCTTGGGTGTGGGATGCCGAAAAAACATTTGCGAGGCTGAAGGCGGAGGAGCCTGCCCTTCAAGTATCAGCCAAAGATCTTCCGGTTGGCGATGCCGAGCAAGGACGCGCAAGCGGTTGATTTACTCGAGTCTCACGAACACTCTGCCCGTATGGTACATCGTCGAATTTGCGATTAGCCAGACAGACACACTCCACCACATCGTAATAGGGGGGGGGTGAAGTAGCCTGATTTCACTCCCCTATACGTTTCCTTCCTTTAGACTCCTATCCTAGACATAATCTATCCAACCTTAACGATGGATTATCTCTACTTGCATAATGCTACGTCTTACTCCAATGGAGAAAATGTCCGGCCATAGCCTACCTAGAGCGAGTTTAAAGTATAAATACGGCAATCTAAAGTTCAAGTAAAACACTTGTACGAAGCCCTGCATAGGTAGGTATGACTAAACCATGCACATATAGGAGATAGAGGGGTCAATCAAAGTGCCTAGAATCCAATCGTACTGTCCCTTTCTATATGTAACTGCTCCTCCCACCTCCGAGAACGCCTGGAAAACCAGGACCTCTCTCAATTCCCACCGTCATCAACTATAGCCGACATCCAATTTGACAACTATTGACTCAGGAACTGTATAGACTCCGAAGCCGCGTAGAAGGCAGGACTAACGAAAAACTCTCTAGCCTTAGCACTTTCCACGCACGTCGAAGGAACATACATCTCCAGATCTACCAACATACCTCGTTCAGCCGTCAAGGCCATTGGTTTTATGTATTTTCTACGTTCAATGGCCCCAAGGCCTCACTGGGCCCGTCTGCCCCCCGAGATACAATATATGATTCTCGACGAGATCTGCAATCTCCACGACTACAAAATCGCGAGGTGCGCTGCGGTATCGCGACAGTGGCAGGCAATCATAGAGCGACATAACTTCTCTCGCATCATGTTGACCCCTAAGCGGCTTCGCCAACTCCATTACATGGTCCGTCGCAACAGACATCACATCCGCTACCTGTGGTTCTCTTGTAAACTTCAGAGATACGACTGTGCTGGGTGTAAATCGGAGCATATGACTCATGAAGGGTCAATAATATCAGTCGAGGATAACAACACCGTCATGACATCGCTAAGGGATCTATTCATAGCTCTCAGTAAATTCGAGCCAATGGGCGACTTGGTTCTCGATATCAGCGTCCACTCTCCCAGCGACTCGGAGCACTGGTTCAAAGCGCTTACCTTCGGACCTGACTTTGGGCGACTTGGACACAGACAGAGTCGCTAAGCAGATGGCAACCCATCAACTGGAGGACCCCCATCACCAATGGACGAATGACGAACCTGGCAACAAGGCAATCATGAGAGTGTTCGAATATATGATGGGACCAGGGCTTACGGAACAGCAGGATCAGTGGTTGTGTCAACACTACTTGCCACTTTTCCAAATCCCCGCTATTACATCTGTGTTTCTCCGCCAACAAAACCGTCGACGTTGGTCGCCAAATACAATTGCATTCATATTTACTTATTGCCATAATGTCCAAGAAATCTTTTACGAGCCATGGAGAGAGTGGGAACGTGGACAGCAGCGTTGGACGGATCATGGTAAGTACCAATTGCTTGTGCTAACTACAGCGACATTCCTAACGAGCAGCCCCCCCCCCCCCCAAGTGTCGCACATAAGTTGGGAGATAATTATAACGATTGCAGATTACAAACAATTATGCGATCATCTAGTTATCCTTAATTTCAAGTTAAAGAGACTTACAATATTCGAGAACTCCAATGAACAATACTCACGCCGTTGCAACAACTGCGACCTTATCCGACAACCGTGTTCTATTGTTAGCGGGAGGCTTGCCCAGGTCAGTCTCATGCTCGAACACCTATCAGCATCCTCCATAGCAGATGCCAGCCAGTTCTTTGATGCACGCAAGAGCTCGTTCCAATGGCCTAATCTAGCCTCGCTTGCACTCACTTCGCAGCTACTCACACCCGACGGAGACCTTGGCGAAATTCACGCCATGTTGCAGGCAGCGTTAGCAGCAGCTTTTGCGATGCCACAGCTCAAGACTATGGAGATTTGGAATGGGCGCAAAGGGTTCGCAGGTCTTTTCAAGTATCAATTCATTGAGTATCGCCGGCCTGCTGTTGCGACATGGAGAGGCACTTGGGGGCTCGCCTTGTTACCCGAGCTAAAGGAGAGTTGGGAAAAATTGGCATACAAGCAGGGAGGCAGCGGGTGCATGATTGTGGAGGAGCTTTTACATGTTGATGTCAAGGGCCATGGTGATGCTGTGTACTATCTTCAGCTGACAAATCCGGCACTTCGACCTACGTCACTACAGCAGATTCGGTTGGAGGAGAGTTATCAAGAACAGCTTGGACTACCGTCACAGGAAACCGACACCGTTAGTCCATGAGATTGAACTAACAGTATATATGGGCGCCACTTCTGCGCAACAACTACCTAGATAGAGGGAAGAGGTATACGAAACTACCTAGTTAAGTCTTAGTTTTAAATAATTCGTAGCAATAGTCAGGGGCCTTCGGGACAGGGACCTATTAATCAAAACCAACCTAGGGAAAGGGAAAGGGAAAGGGAAAAAATGGCATTGAGAAAACAAAAAAGAACGGAGAATAAGCTCACGAGGTCTAAACTACTATCAAGATCAAATACAAAGTCAAAAGGCGTGAAATAAATTAATGTCTTAGCTAGCAACTTAGCTCGGCATAGCTCACATTTTTTGACTAGCTACTGTACAGTACACTACACGAGGCTAGGTACCTGCTTGCTTCCACATACTTAGAAGTTACAAATTCTTTTCATAGCAATATACACTGAATCAGAAGTCGGTGCTCTCCTTCTTATTCTTCTTCGACGATGATCCGTCACACGAGCCGGCGTTGGGGCAGTCTCCACAAGACTTAGTTGCAGCAGCAGTAGCAGCAGTAGCACCCTTCTTAACCATCTTGCCCATCGGTTCGTCGTCCTTTTGTTCGTGGTAGTCTTGGCTGATCATCAACACTGCGTGAGAGAAAGTGCTGTTAGTACATTTAATCTACACTCAACATTCTCTCCATTCAATCAAGACGCAAAAGGAAGTTATAGAGAAGGTCATGGCTAGCAAGGGGGAAGGACACAATTCCAAACACATGTCGTTCCACAACATCGCAGCCATGACTCGATAGAGAATTCGCTAGAAATGGACAAGGAAACACAGCAGAACAATCAAGGAGTAAACGTAAACAGTAGAAAGAAAAGGGAGAGGAAAGGAGAGAGAAGGAAGAGAGAAGGAGAAAAGAAGAGGAAGAACATACTATCCACCAGCCCCGGGTTCGGCACACCCCTAATGCGCGCCGTCTGGACCTCCTCCCAGGCGCGGATGGCCTGCTCGACGCGGGCGAGGCTGCGGTCGTTCTGGCCGCGGAAGCGGAACTGCTCGGCGGGCTCGCGCGAGAGGATGTCGCGGTTGGTGGCGGCCTGGTGCATGTCCTCGTGGATGTTGCCCTTCTGAAGGTTCAGCAGGCCGATCTTCATGGCCACGTCGCGGTTCGAGAGGCGCGCGAGCTCGGCGTCGCTGTAGTGGCCCGGCAGCTCGTACCCGACGCCGTCGGGACCCTTAATCCCCAGCACCTCGGGGTTGTTGGGCTGGATCGGCTTGCTCGGCTTGGCCCGGTTGCGCGAGCTACGGCGCGACGAGCGGCACGACGACACAGCTGAGCTGCGGTGGCGTCGGTGCCCGTCGGTGCTTGTAGTTGCAGAATCATCGGGGATAGGGGGTGAGACGTTAGTTGCTGTGAGCTCGGTCTGGTGGAACGCTGGTGGGTTCGAGGGACCGCCCTGGCTGTTGCGACGGCTCGTGGCTGGGCCTGGACCGGAGGCGGCGCCGGGCGCACCGAGGTCGCGCGAGCTCACCCAGCCTTGCTCGGTCTTGACGGCGCCCGCGCCGGTGTAGGGGGTCGTGTAGGGTTTATACTCGTCGCCCATGATGGGTTGGAGTGGCTAGACTTGGACTTGGACTTGGGGATGAGGTGACTGGGTCGGTTGGGTCAGTCGAGTTAACAGAGTTAACGCTGGCAGCAGTCAGATTGGGCAGCGTGTGGTAGTAGAACAGGAAGATCAGAGCTTGATTTGACGTTTCTTGGGAAGGAGTTGAGGTTCAGTCGCTTGTGAAGGCGAGTGTGTCAATGTCACGATCCGTGATGGATAAGTATGTTCGAAAACCAGATTTAACCGTGGTTGTACAATAATCTTTTGACCACTCGTTCAAGGTTGTTTTCTTGGAGAACGCAAGAGAACGTGAGGCAGTTGAGTGAGTACGAGGTGAAGAACTAACCTGAAGATACAGGAGGTATCCAGGTAGGTAAACGTGAAGTGTTTCGCCGGCCGGGGGGCAAAGAGTACCTCGCTACCTTCGGTAATGGCTTTCACGGATGGGAATTGTGAGCAGGCACGACCAGGACTGCCGAACTTGCATAAAAACAACTTAAAGGTATGGTGAACGATAAGGTTACTATGGTTTGTCCAACACAACTTGAATAAGAACTCGGGCGCATAGGAAATCTGAATAGCGATGCCCAGGCGGATTGTAGGGAACGGGATGTAGTAGTAGGAGGAGGTAAGGAGGTAGGTTGCAAAGTCTGGGTGTGCCGATGTCCGAACTCGTGGCAACCTGTGAAATCTTGGTCCTACCTAACCAAGCAACTACCTCGAGGGCCTTGGAAGGCAGCTTCCCTCTGATCCAGACGCCAGGGGCATCACTTAAGGTTTGGGGGAACTTCCGACGTCCGCTGGACTACCTAGGTACATCCAAGTAACGCCTAACAACCAGCTTGAAAGAGGTATATAGAACTTGGAAGGCATGCACCTTAAGAGTCTATCTAGGTGCCCACACAGGAAATCATGCACCATGCTTACGTTCACTGCCATTCACGAAGGGGAACGGAGTTCTACGGTGCCGAGGGCTGCTTGCACCTGCCCACGCCCAAGTCAGGACAGCCCAAGCCGGGCCAGCGATGGGGGAGATGTTGAAGGCTTTACATTTGTTTGCGTTTGCGGGGTGAGAAGTAACGATGCCCATGTTTTGAGCTTGATCTGCGCACGTTCTACTATCGTCGTTGGACATTACAGTCCTTGGTGCCTAATGAGCCTCGCCGGGCCGAGGGCATCATCAACCAAGCATTCACATCCATAAACCCTCATCCCATGTTACCAACCTATCATGTCATTTGCATGGAATGATTATTTGTCCGGGGTGGCTGATGTCGCCGGCATCCTCACATTTATCTTCGCCTTGGTGGCCACATTTTTTGTACAAAGCAAGCATCTCCAAAACAGCCAGAAGGAATACGACCAGGTCAGAACATCACTAACCTGGTTCAAAACTGAGTCATGTTGGTTCTCGCGACTGGAGGACGCCGTTGGCGATAGCCCTGAAACAGGTAGACAGGATCCGAACCAAACCGAAAGCAAAATCAGTACCTTCGTTCTGGGCCGTGTAATGGAGCTCGAGGATGGCCTCAAGGAAGTTGTCGAGACGGTCGAAGGAAAGATCCAAGCTGCGGAACGCGGGCGCTGGGTTTGGGCGCCCAAGACTTGGCGCACCTCCGTAGCCTTTTCCGTCGCAGTAGGTTGTGCTCGGACCGGCTTGCACTGCTTGAGTTGCAAGTCCCTTGAGCAAGGGCTCTAGCATGCTTGCTTGCTTGCTTGCTCAAGGTGACACTGCTGACAATGCTAACACTTCACGCTGTAGTGGTGGCAGCTGAGAGCAAAGGCATTGTCGCTGATGCGTCAGAGAGAAACGCTCACTGCGAGGGCCTGCTTCGTCCAAACCAACCTACTTGCCACGTAAGTTTTGAATCTGCGATTCCCACCGTCCCGAGACAGACTCGTTTTCCTCGATTCTATCGAGTAACAGGCTGGTTGGCTGATGCTCCCTAGACGATTACGCGAGGTTGAGCAACTAGAAAAACTTGAACAAGACAAGATCGAAACGGGCCTACAGACCATGGAAGCGACCTTGCAACACCACAAAGCCGACCTGTACCAGTGGGGGGATCTATTGTATCGCACTACGCTCAAGAGTCAGGCCAGCCGCCATGAACGGCATTCTCCTACAACCCCTCCAGACGCATGGGACACGAGAGGCCGTCGAGGTCGGTGTCGCGAAGTCCGGACAGATAGTGATGAGCCTACCCCTTCGCCTTCTCCTTCTCCTTAGATGATTACACCGAAAGCGGGAGAACTGCTTTATGTTTTTATTGAGTACCCGCCTTGGTAGAAGAAACCGCCAGCGATAGCTAGAGACAGAACAGCGGGCGCAAGATCCAGCTCTATGACAGACCATACCCACAGACAGCCCAGGGGCGGCGCCCGCTTCATTATGTACAAGTAGCCGTAGTTGTTGGATACATCGATCAGGTAACAGCCGGCGGCGGTGCTGATGGAGAAGAATATGACTTGACGGAGGTAGTGTTGGTATCGGAGCGGGAGGCCGGGCAGCAGGATAGGCGACGAGGCATGGGGGTGGAGGACGTAGAAAACAACGAAGAAGACTTAGAGCACCATAGTTAGCATCCATTTTTATTTCTGTAACATCTCCTATCCATGGTATTCTTGCCGTACCAAAAAAGGCGACTAGGGCGCGTGATATGATCTGGGGCCACGATACATCCATGGCATACTGGTGTTGCACGAGAACGTCGAAGGTGAAGTTCAGCATGGCCAAGCTCACGGTCCAGAGCAAAGTCTCCATGAACCTTTCGGCGGTGGGCGATAGCTCGGCATCGTCGTCGTCTCTGCTGCCTCCTGCTTTCCGTCGGTTGGCGGGATGTCGGTCGGCCTGGTCGAAGAGATTGCGCTCTTGCGCCAGGTTGAGCAATGTCTCTTCGGTGGGCGCGGAACGGTCGGGCTGAGCAAGCTTGATGTCTTCAGCTGCCTTCCTTTCCTTTCGAGTTTTGACCATGCTGGGCAACTAACTAAGCTGGAGTAGTCGCTAGGTTGCCAGGCTAATGGTTCAAGTTGCCTTCGTGAATGGGTGTACTGCTGCAATTCCTTGACATTTGTTGAGATCAAAATGAAAAGTTCCTTGTCAGGGGACACACGACAGCATGATTACGGAGCTCTGCTTGAAATACTGTGGGCCTCTTTCCGCTGGTACCTGAAGCCGTTCAGGTACATGATCATCCCTTTGCCAAGATACAGGTATAGTGTCCCCTAATTCTCCGATCAAGTACCGGTACTTCTAACACCATATGCACTACTGGCTAAAGAGAAGTACAAGTACCTCAGAAACATTTAAGTTGCTATTTCAGCTCGTAATATGGTCGTTTGTACTTTACGATCAAACAACAGAATGCCATCGTCTTCTATATATAGGTATCATGGGTGTATCTCAGGCTCTCACCCAATATTTATACTCAGGTCAGGCATTTCAACATGCATGCCTCCATTTCGGATCGGACATATCTTTATCGAACTAGGAGAGCCAAGGCGATTGTACATATCAATGCCGGCATCACCCCTCTATTCATTTATTTATCTAGTATTTGGTTGTCTCTAAGATGCAACATCTTTTTTCATCGCAACAATTTAGATCTTAGACAGTCAAGAAAAGACAAGAGAATCGACCTATCATTCCTCTCATTTCACAATTCCCCGAAATTCCATCCAAAGCTGTAATCGTTATCGCCATGCATCAGTAGTCTCAGCGGTGACGGGCATCTCCAATAAACAAACACCACAAACTCCATCGCGACACAAATAATCGCTACCCACGGAATTCCAACCCCAATTCTCTCGCGAAAAGGCTTTGAAAAAGGGCCCTGGCACAAAAGAAAAGAAAAAGCGCTCTACCAATGGACCTCGCCACCCTCTCCAGCGTCCCCGTGATAGTCTTCGGCGTGCTCCCCCTGCTATACACCTACACGGCGTCCAGCATGAAGGCGCGCTTCCCCACCCTCACCGGCAAGCGGATATGCCTGCTGATCGCGCACCCGGACGACGAGGCCATGTTCTTCGCGCCCACCGTGCTGGCCCTGACGCGCCCCGAGTCCGGCAACCACCTGAAGATCCTGTGTCTGAGCACGGGCGACGCCGACGGCCTGGGCGAGACGCGCCGGCGCGAGCTGGTCAAGAGCGCGATGCTGCTGGGGCTAAGAAAAGAGGAGGATGTGTTTGTTGTTGATAGCCCGTGAGTAGTGTCGCTACCTACCTGCCTGCCCAACTGTTACCTATGCGACGCCCACCTGTGTAACCATCGCTAATCGAAACGTTTGTCCACCCCCGCAGAGACTTCCCCGACTCGATGACGACGACCTGGGACCCCGAAGCCATCTCCAAAGCCCTAAGCAGCACCTTCGCGCCGAACTTCGCCGGAAACGCCCCCACCACCCCCTCCTCGCGCGTCCAAGTCCTTCCCACAGCCTCAATCGACGTCCTCATAACCTTCGACAGCACGGGCGTCTCGTCGCACCCGAACCACATATCCCTCTACCACGGCGCGCGAGCCTTCGTAGGGAGTTTATTACGCGGCCGCCGGCCCGGGTGGGCGGCGCCCGTAGATCTGTACACGCTGACGAGCGTGGGGATATGGCGGAAGTACACCAGCATCTTCGACGCGGCCACGACGCTGCTCGCGGCCCTGTTCCGCGGCGAGCGCAAGAGCAGCGACAGGGGCAACCCGGGGACTCTGGTGCACATGAGCACGCTCCTGGGTGGCGGCCGCGAGGGCTACGGCGCCGCGCGCCGCGCCATGACCCACGCCCACCAGAGCCAGATGGTCTGGTTCCGCTGGGGCTGGATCCTGCTGAGCCGCTACATGGTCATCAACGACCTCCGGCTGGAGCAGGTCAAGGTGTGATTTTTGAAAGCGGTGTCGCATGTATGCAAATGGGTGCATTACGTGCAAGAGGAAAGACCGAAGGAAGCGCGAGATGCCTCACGGGTG
Organism: Astrocystis sublimbata; assembly: GCA_022453515.1. Lineage (NCBI taxonomy): Eukaryota > Fungi > Ascomycota > Sordariomycetes > Xylariales > Xylariaceae > Astrocystis > Astrocystis sublimbata. The sequence continues at coordinate 198,786 of JAJNNY010000059.1, read as the reverse complement.
GTTAGGTGGATATAGATGGAGGAGATGGCGAGGACAATGCCACTTCCCCCCCCCCCCCCCCCCCTCCTCCTCCTCCTCCATGATGCATTGGAGTCGCAAACCCCCATGTGACGAACACAGGTATACATCAGGTAGGTAGGTACTTGGATTCTCGCCAGCATTTACGGCTACGGCATCACATTGGTCAAGCATAGCGATACGCATCGGGCCACCACACACATCTTGTATATATGGGTTCTAAGTCCGGCTTCTAAACCGTGTACAACTATAACCACCAGGCCCCGGTCTTGATGCAACCCCGGTCTTGTAGATCATCTCTGCTCCTCTATAACGATAGCTGAAAAGATACAGTAAAACATGCCGCTTCGCTCTCCGCATGACACTCTACGCTAAACGCTATGTCTACCCCCGTCAGCTAGATCCGGCTTAGTATTTGGGATGAATGAACACGTCGGGCTGTGGCGCCAGGAGGTTCATGGGGTCCTTGGCCTTGGTGTCGTCAATCATGGCGAGCGAATGGCTAGACTGGTAATGTTTATCCCAGCTATGCACGAGCCTGGTTCTCCAGAGCTTCCTTTTGTTTCGCATTGGAATACGCAAAACTACGAGTTTTTTGGTCCTGATTTTGAATGACTCTACAGCTGGGTCCTCCATCTCGACATGACCCGTCGGTGTCTCGTAACTGATCGGGTTACTGAGGAAGGGCCGGAACTCTTGGACGAAAGCCGGCAAGAGCGGGTGAGGGAACGGGCTGTCGTCCGAGTAAGGGAAGCGTTTGAGAAGCGAGCGGCACCAGGTGTGGATGTCAAACCACATGCGCTGCTTCTTGAATCGCTCGCGTTGAAAGCCGAGTCTCACGGGATGGTGATGGACGACATCTCGCTGATGACGTGTAAATTCGAGCGCTGCCGCCTCATGTACGCGGCATTGCACATCATACAATGCCTTGCCATGTCTCATGTATGTTATTATGTTTGTTAAAGTGCTTTTAGTGAGATTGCCTGGGCCCACGAGACTTCGGATAAGCACATTCAAGTGCTTAAAGGTAGGCAGCTGGTTGTACGGGGGGGATGTCATACCATCCCAGATGGCCTCCACAGCCTGGGGGGTCGGGATCTTCGAATACAGCCCGGCGATTTCATAAGCGGTCGATACCGGCGGCGCGCTCATAATCAGCGTCCACTCCATCAGGTCTTGCCAGACATCGTGGGGTATTGGCACCTTATACACTCTGTTTATATGCTCGATGAGTTGGGCAGCGGTGGCAATTTCTGCGTTGGAGCCGTATGCTTCCACGACAGCCCGCATGAGGCGGACGGTAGGGTTTATCCGAGGTTTAGGGTCCTCAGAGCGGGCCTCGAGTTCCTCGGCCCATTCATCTATAGTTTGGAGGGGCACGGCGTGCGGCGTGGGAATATCGAACAGGCGATCCAAGATATTGGCGCCAATGAAGCGAATGGCACCGCTGCGGCCCAGAGCAACCATCATCGTGCATACGATATCCTCTTCTAAGCGGAAGCTCCTATTCCTCGCAAGTGACCAGTACACTTTCATTGCCGTTTGTGGGTGTCGGAGTTTTCTTGACAGCTCCTCCATGTGCTTTGCCTCTTTATTTAGGCTGCGGCGACCCTTCCTCACGGCCAATCTATATCGCAGTTGATCTAGTCGTCCAACTGTCGCCCTCTTCAGCAGCAAACGTGACCTGTGAAGGTTTCGCGGACTAACCAGTCTATCTTGTTTCGAGTAGTTCCAGTACATTGACTCAGTCAAGAAGCGTGCCTTCAGAAACTCGGCGAAAACCTCATTATTGCGCCACTGGACGGAATGAATGGAGTAGTGGTTCCAGAGGAATTTTGCGCCCTCAATGTCTGAACAAGCACCAGCAGATCGGAACAGCGCGACGTACTCGTCTTTGTGCAGGATGTGGCCAGCATCAGTCAGCACCTTCATCAGGGGAAGGAGGCGCCGCAGCAGTGCTATATACAGCCTCCGCACCCCCCACGAGTCCATACTCGATTCCATATCCAGCAGCTTGAACATACCCGTAGGTGTAGGTTGTGGCTGGTCTTGATCGTAATCCCGCGCCACACGCAAGGGATCAAGGGCACGGAAGAACTCGGTAAATGTGGTCCTGGGGAGTTTCACGACAGCGTCGTTTATGTCCCATGCAGTCATTGTCTTGATCGCTCGCAGATGGAACAGGAGCATTTGGGTGTCTCCGTGACGCATGGCCCTCACAGCCTCTGCGAATGGATCCGCCACTTGGGGCTCCGACAAGCGGGTGTCTTGCAAGTTCAGCGTGGAGTTGACGCTGAAAGACCCATTAGAGGCATCAGACTGGTTGAGGGGCTCATTCCTGCGCGTGTCATTTGCACCGAAGCGTGCGAGGAGGTCTTGTACAAGCGCAACAGCATCGTGTTCAATGGAATCACGTGTCGGCATATGTTGCGGGGGAGGAGCCGGGGGCCGACTATGCAAGTATCGACGCAGTCGTAGGGTCAGGATGTTCAAGGGCAGGCTCTGAGGTTGAGGTTGAGGATGAGGATGAGGAGCTCGCCAAGACAGAAGACGAGAACCGCAAGCTTGGGTTCTCACAACACCCGTAAACATAGTGAAAGGGCCTCCTAGGGTGTTACTTCTTCATAGGTTCCATCGCCGTGGTCATCTGCGGTAAAGTAACAGACAGATAGCAGCAACGTGCCGAGGATTGGGACGATTGGTCGGAATGGTAATAACAGACATGCCGGTTGTACAAAGGCTGGTTGACCGAGACATGGAGCTCGGGGACGGGTGCCTGTACCCGTCAGACCCGGGTCTACATGCTCGCCTACATGCTGAATGAACCACCAGACGAGACAGTTGACGTTCAAGTGGAAGAACTCCAGGCTTCCCAGGTACCTCTGCGGCATGCGGGAACACTAGGGGGATCTAGTACCTTAGTGGGGAAGCCTGAAGCGAGATGGGTCCGGGGTAATGCTCCACCTGGGCACACTATGTACCTCACTGGCACTAACCGAAGCAGGCCCCAGGTACTTTAGGTAGACCTTTCTGGCCCACGACTGGGGTAGGCCTATCAGTGATCTCTAGCGCCGCGTGGTCAGAGCTTTCTCCCCTCTATCAATTCGCAAGCCACACTTGCAGAAGCCATCAATCAATCAGCCTCAGCTCCCTAAGTACCAAGCCCGTAGGCATGCTCACTCGACGCCAAGCCAACAAGGAAAACGGACTCGATTGAGCAAGCCCATGGCCCATGACCCATGACCCATTGAGGAAGACACTCCGATCTGCCATCGCCGCACCCGACGGAAGAAACACCCCGACTCAAGCGACGCAGCCTCTCTCACAGCCCAAGCTCGTTCCATCCATCCCAGCGCTGGTCTTGCGTCATGGCCGACGTGGACGAGGGCCCGGCTGGCTCTGTATCCGAGCCTCTCGACCTCGTGCGTCTCCTGCTCGACGAGGTCGTCTTTGTGAAGCTGCGTGGCGATCGCGAATTGAAAGGTCGATTATATGTGCGCTCGCCCGCCCCTTCGCATGGCTTCGTGGGTCCTAGCTGATCTGTTCTCAGGCATATGATAGTCATATGAATCTCGTGCTGGGCGACGTTGTGGAAACCATCTACGTTGTCGACGAGGATGAGGAGGAAGAGGATATCAAGGTACACATTCTCAACTCCTCTTCAACGCGCTCGCTGCATTTGCTAACATTCTCAACAGACCATTACAAAAAAGTCCGAGATGTTGTTTGTCCGAGGTAGGCTCACGCAATCCATCTCCCTGGGTTGTTATTAGGGACTCATGGTGACTAACTTCCCTCCGCAGGCGATAGTGTCGTCTTGGTCTCTCCCCAGAACTCGTCATGAGCTGCCAGTCGGCCGACCCTATGGGTCTAGCTCAAGTTTCATCACATTGGCCAAATGCGCCACCAGAAAGGTGCTCGACGAGATGCTCGACGACTTCTACCCTTTCGAGAAGCCGGGGCCGTATGCGGGAACGAGTCGGAGCGGTCGCAAGTCACTGCCTCCGTAGACTAACAGACGCCTACCCACCTCAGACGTCGTATCAAACCAATTGCTTTTTAGGAAGTAACCGTTGCCAGCTGAACGTACATTACTAAAGACTCTCTGCATCAAAGCAGTACTTGTATCAGCAGCCCTGGAGGTGGGTATAGATGTGTGGCATTAAGCATAAAATCACATAAGGCCTCGAGCTCCATAGTTGACGCATATCATACATACTCTAGATAGCCGCTCAATTCAAGATGATCAGCTCGTCTCGTGTCCTGCTTTGCTTGGTTTATCATGAGACCTCTGTCAAATACGTGTACGAAAACACTTCATTATAATTCAGATGACGAGTACACAGCTTGTTGGCATCCTTCTCCCTAACCTAAATGCGTACTTCTTCGACTTGTCTACGTCGATTCCCTCGATAGTTCTGCAGAAACACCTGTGTTTCTGATGTTATGACCTTTCATCGTGTCTCGCTAGTTCTCCCGTATTTCACTAAACTCGCATCGGTGCGAACATTTATTATAACCTAGTAGCATCATATCCTGGAGCATCGTTCGAGGTATTTTGTCGAAGCAAAAAAAGATTTCTACGCCCGACTGGGCCGAACAAACGTTGTAGCGAAGGTCAGGCAGGCATTACCAATGCACATAAACTGTTCCGAGGTTCCCAAAAACTTGCAGACCAGGACAGGTGCCTTGAGAGCATTCGGAAGATAGCTGCAGTCAAATGAGTTTGAACAGAAGTATACCTACCCCCTCTGCTTGCGTTCCAGGTATCTAGAAATCATGGCCTCTTGATAGCCGTGTAGACAAGCCCACACTCTGTTCACGCACTCTGCTCCGCACTCATTTGTATGGAAACGAGCTGCGTTAAAGTTCCCGCTAGCATATAATATTAATACATATTCCCTTAATCGTAGAATAACCACAAAATAATAATAAAATATATTCAAATAATCATAATATAATTAAGGAATAATTACGATACAACGAGGTAAGTAATTGCTATAGAATTAGATAGTAATAAGATAATAAACATTATGTTCGGTTTTTAATAAGAACCTTGGGTCTTCCTGTCCCAATTAAGCACCTGCAACTTCTATATATTTGCTGTCTCCAGGCATCAATATACAGCCCGTCCCCAACGCCGGAGGCCTCCTCCTCGTGCTTGATCGCCATTCTCGGTAGGTACAGACAGAGGTAAGTCGAACCCTTCCATACCCTTTCTCCAATCGACACCCTTCACTATCATCTGCACCTTGCCACTCTTCACACCCAACCCAGTCCGTCTCTCAACCTTGGATCAGTGTATTTCTCACTAGCACCTGCCTTCCCCGCCATCATACAGCTTTACATCGTGCCACACTTCATCCCAAAGGACCGCAGCTCACCCACCAAGACCAAAGATCGCCCTGTCTAATTCTCAAACAGCAGGGACCTCAACACTTCCACGTTCGATCGAAGCTATCTCCAAGACCATGACGGGCGCAAGTACAGCAGCCACTACCTCCGCAGCCGGAGGCGGAGGCGACCTCGGGCTCTTCGACCACTACATTGCTAAGCGAGGCACCAAGATCGAGGTGTTCATCAAAGTGCAAGAGGTCGATACGGCTATGAGACTCGACAAGTCGAAGACGATTGGAACGATGACGACGAGGAACAATGGTGCCATCCTCATGTCAGCCCACAGCGGTTACACTACCCGCCCCAACCGCGAGGAGAAGTGTTTAGACACCAATAAGTGGAATTACATTGCGCGTAAGTTTCCTCATCAGGTTCAAAACTATGTATACCATAACACTTTTGCTCGAAGACCGATAGCTAATTTAGATGCTCGAACAGTGCGTGAGTATCATAAAGCCGGGTTACGCAAACCTAGAACTGGACTGAATCTCATCATTTGATTAGACCACATCGCACGCCAAATTCGGTTCCGGTTCCGAAAGACCATCCGCGATGCAGCAGGCATGCCTGTTGCGGAGGAGCACCGAGGCCGAGCTCATGCGGGTAAGTCTCATTCAACTCTCTTTTCCCCGTTACAAAATTAGGTTATGGTAGGTACCTAGGTCGCTAACGTTACGTTCCTGCCGAGTAGGCCATGTCGAAGTTTTGCTTGCTTCGGTAAGTTTCAACCCCAACTCTTCTAGCAGCTGTATGACACTGCCCTAACAGTCCCCTGTGATGATTGGTAGTGGATGCTGCTTCATCTCCTGCGAGAAGACATTGATCTCATTGATAAACCCGACCAGTTCCTCGCCAAGCAGCTGCGACGGTTGCGAGACAAGAGCCTAGGTGATAGAAGGACCGTGTTTATCACAATCGATTCGGAACCCTGTCCCACTTGCCTGCAGTTCCTCAACCGGCTGTCAGAGTATACCAGGATGATCTTTGTCGTATTTGGTTCTCGCGGCGTTGGGCCGATCCAGGTCCGGATTGACGGGCAGAGAAGATTGGATGTGGTACGTATTCCCCAGAGCCAAGTATTCCCGTCTCTGGCAAGTCTTGGGGGCAGAGTGTCTGCCTGTACTGCTAAGACACCTGCAAACCCTGTTTCATGAGCAATTTCCTTACTTTCCGACACAATTACTGACTCTAGCTGTTAAGGTGGGTGAAGTGTTTGTGGATTCTGAGAACGAGGACTATGTGGACGAAGGGCCGGATCAGAGTCCTATTGAGAAGCCACAGGAATGTCCACCAGTACCTGCAGACAACATCGTCGAAATCCCCGCAACACCAGCGCAGTCTCAGCGACCAAGACGCCCAGCTTCTTCTTGGGGTAAACCCAAGGCTACCCAATGGACACCCGAGAATCCTGAGAAGCTGTTGTCTTCATATAAACGGAAGACCCCGGTCTTCGAGTTCCCCGGCGTATGTTACTACTGCAGTTCATTATCCCTTTCTCTCTCTGGCAGGTCTTGGAGGCAGAAGCTGACCTAGCGGGCATCTCTGATATCTCTGAGATAATACTTGCAAACCTCCGAGTCATGAAGTGTCCCTTCATTATGATAGTTACTAACCTCTGGTTTTATAGTACAACAAAAAATCAAAAAGTTCTCCCGCCATCCACATTGAGGACGACTCTGATACCGAGGACAATTCTGGGACTGAGAACGGCCTGGACACTGAGAACGGTCGTGTGACTGAAAAAAGTATTGAGACTGAGAACAGCCACCAAAGTGACAATGGTCCTGAGATTCAGTACCATCCTGCTGTGGACGAGAGCGGGTTTGAGATTCAGTACCATCCCGCTGTGGACGAGAATGGTTTTCAAATTGAATACTATCCTGCCGAGATTGATTACTGTCCTGCTGAGGTTGAGATCGAAGACGACTCTGACTGGGAAGACGTCGGAGACGGCATCAGTAAGTAACCTAATCTATCATGTTCTCACGAATCACACCAAACCACAGCGCCTCCCCAACGCAATTCAGGCACTAACACCCAGATCTACAGTGATGAGCTCCAAAGACATCAAAGGCGCAAGCCACGAAGACCCCCTCAAGGTCGAGGACGCCTGTCCCACGCCTCCCATCCCCACAGTCGAGCCTGAGCCGACCACGACCACAAACACAGCTTACTCGAGCGGCAACATCTTCGCCCGTGCCGCATACGACACCATCCGAGAGCGATCGGGTTTTGAAGTAGTCGAACGGCCGTGGGACAAGATCCAAAACCCCACCCGCCGCGCCCGTAACTACAGATCCGTCTCCTCGCCAACTTCCAACAGGCCCCTGCACAGGTCAGCGCATTTCGCAAACCCGGTGCTTGAGCGCTTTCGACACGATGCGCCAGAGAATAGAGACGAGTCTATTTTTCGAAGCCGCTATGCGATTCTCGGCACCGAGCTGGGAAGATTCCAGTACGATTAATTGCGGGACAGCTTTGCTAGACTGTTATCGAAGTCAAAGATGAGATGAAAAGTTTGTTATGGCACGAGTCCGAGAGGAAATGTATGGAAAACGCTTTTCTGGCTTCATCATCACGCTTTTACATATTGCATGGCCCGATCGCCCAATTTCACAGCACACGAAGGGATGGTTCAGTTTCCCCAGAATATTGAGAAGGGTTGAAAAATTGGTGTTGTTTGTACACGAGTGAGGAAAGCAAGGAGAAGGAAGGGTCAAAAACTGAGGTGCGAAGGAACAATTCTGACAGAGTATTGAAGGAAGAAAAACTGGTGTTGTTTGTACACGAGGGAGAAAAATAAGGAGAGGAGGGAGTTTTGAAAAATGAGGTGCGAAGGATGTGTTCCGACACAGTATCGTGGTGGGGATATCAATGCGATGGTTTCTATCAGATACGCGATGCATAGCAAAAAACGCCCTGATTGGGCATGTTGTCAGCCAGTCAATCAATCAGTTACCTATATCACTGTACTTGAATCGATGCAATCATTATGAGGTGCTTGTAGATGTATGTAGCCTTGGGGCCTCAGAGTACCCTGCATCATTCGTAGCAAGCTGCGTGTGGCTCAATGTGAAGTAATAAAGCGACCAAGTACACTTCCGTAGCTCTCAGAAGTGAAATAGTCGTGTAGCAATGGACATCTCTTTCATTTTAAGAACAAGCACTTTGCCATTGCCACTATTATCTAGTATTACATAGAATAATCTATCGAGTATCCGATTTGAGCGTCTACAGCTGCTTGCTCACCCTTTCCGAAACTCAAGTTGACATCTAGAGATAGTTTATTTCTAGACAAATTCACACAGTCACGTGAGAAACAAGAAGATGATATTAGATTGTAGGGGTACGAATTGGGTGTAATTATATGTGTGTATTGAATTTACTGAACATAGAAATGTATCTAAACGATTCTGTTTATAAGAGAAATGCCAACTCCAAGCGTCCGTAACCGTCCGTCCCTGTGATCATCATGTTGTAGTGTTGGAGAAGGGAAGAAGAGAAGGGGACAATTCTAACTGGTATCATGTGTGGGGTGTAATCGAGCCTTTTCCGTATAACCAAGTCCGTTCCATGTTTCCGATCGTGCCTTATTCGTACATTTGTTTGTTTCTTAGGGACGCCTACCAGTCTAAGCCCAGATGGCCAGGACAGCCATAAGGCCGGTACCAGTAGCAACGCAAAGTAGGGCGGAGAGCTGTGTCCGGAGGCCAGCATTGCGCATCTCTGAGTTGAACATGAACTCGTGGGCCAGTAGCTCAACAAGACCGGTGTAGATAAGGATACCGGCACTGATGGAATCGAAGATGCCATTGACGATCTTGGCGTTGTTGCTGCCGGGCTGCAAAGTCTCGCGAACGCCCAGGCCAATGGCGATGGAGATGGGTGTGCTTAGGGCGTAACCAATACCAAGCAGATAGGGCCACCATTTTCTGTTTTTGGGCCACGGTGCTATGGCGAGCCGAGAGCCGAGACCTAGACCCTCGAAAGTCTGGTGGAATACGAGAACAACGTAAAGGATGTTGAATTCGCTACCGGCAACGGCGAGTGTCAGTCCGATGAAAACACTGTGGAATACCACGCCGAATTCGAGAATGAAGATGGCCGTTAGTTGCGCAGCGAGCGAGTCTGGGTCATCCTTGTGGTCGCGATGGTGGCCTAGGTGGTCTTGGCCACCAGGCGGGTAGCTCAAGTCGTTGGGAGCTCCAGGGACGTGGAAACCAGTTCCATCCGAGCCAGCATGGGCGTTATCCGAGGCAGATTCGATGTCATCTGGTGAAGGGCGTATTGGTGAAGATGGCGATTCCTTGCCTACTACGGCTGACGATACACTGTGGTCACCGTGACCAAATATATCGAATTTGCTGACCAGAAGCTCGACAGTGAACATTACGAATACAGAGATCAGGGCAATGGCCGCGGCCCAGTCGTAATCCTTGATGGGCCCGTCAGGCAGGCAGGGATCGCCCAGGGCTTCAAATGCTGGGGCGAGTAAATGTAGAAACGCAGTGCCTATTATCACACCGGATCCAAAGTACTTAGCAACGAAAAAAGCCTTGCCGTTAACCCTGTTCGAATGCGAGCCGCGGGCCAATATTATGGGCAGCACAGCTCCTAGCAGTGACCCGATAAGAATGACAAATATTGAGGAGATTCGCACTCCCAACCGACCATCATAGTCGTTTCCATTGTCACATTCGACAACCACACTGCCGGTGGTCGATGATTCTTCAGCAGCTTGGCGTAGCTGGAGGGCCAATGTTGAAAACATGGTGATGAGAGATTAGAGACTGCTGCCTATACCGATGTTAGTACCCATGGATTGGAAGATAACAATGATGTACTGCGCGCCCCAGGCAAACGATGCGAAAGTGGGATGATGCAACTGTACTCGTATGCGATAAGCTCTGTTGGTAACCAAGGTTGTTCTATTTACACGAGGAGTCACACGGCTTAAAGCCACTATGGTGACTAAGACAGACGTGGTATTTGACTATCTAACAAAAGCCTCAAACAAGACACTTGTCGACACGACTGTTGAGTTATCTTTGTTGTAGATATACCAAAGGCCTGCTTGCACAGTAAATGAACATTCAAATGTGAGCGGCGGCTTTCAGTACCCGGGTACAGCAACACGGGTAAGACAAAGGCCATGTTGCTGAGAGCGGGCTCAAACAATATATGGTCCGCAAAGACTGAGAGGGCTCGCTTGAGCCTGATGGGAACCGCCCGAAATTCATAGTAGCGAAGCCAATGTCATGTGGGAATGCATGTAAGGGGTAGGGGTAATAGCAGGTGATGCTTCTGAACAGAAATGGAGACGCTTCGAGGGGGAACGGGAAATGGATGTGTCTTACCTAATCTGCAAGATGATTTGAGCTGAGCACGTTGCACTCGCGACGCCGTGTGGCGCGAGGTGTGGTAGCGCACGAGGCGTAATTGTTGTCTCAGATTTTCGTAGGGGTAGGGGTAACACAGCGTTAAGTCGGCAAGCCGAGATTTGATTGTGTTTATAGCTGTTAAGCGTGTTGTAGTTGCAAGATTTGAGCGATGGCCAAAGTAATATGGATGTCGAGGATGTTGGAATATGACGATTGGGGACTTCTGAAGTGGGAGGGCTTGGCCTAATTTATATATAAAAAAATCCAGAGGCTCTATTTAGAGTTTCTCAGGGCAGGGTGAAGACGAAACGAAAACCTTGAAGACGAAAAGCTTGAAGGCCCAAAAACAAAGTTGTGCACACGTATTGGGCCAGGTCAGCTGGATGAATAGAGTGTGGCTTCGAACCTTGACCTACCTAAGGTAAGGTTGGTTGAGACATTGCGGAAATATATGAGTTGTGAATTGGTGGGCATGCTGAACCTGATGGTGAGGACCTTGATGGCACAAGGACCCGCCCTGGACGAGGTGCGAACCGCGAACCTAAGCCAACCTTTCAAGGTACTTGCGAAGTTTGCGAACGCTGGCTCGAAGTACCTACCTAGGGTTGGTGTATATATGCATAGCGCTAAACCTTGATGGGGGGCTTACGCTGTAACTTGGAAGTTAGGTACCTCGTAATGTGAATAAATGGTGAATGGACCTTCCCAGGCACGCTTGCCTTTGTCACTTTCACACTTAAGCTTTTTGTAAGGCTACTACTATCTGTGTACTCGTAGCTCTATTACGAGTAGAACTCACATGAATAGATTGATTGATAGCACAATGTGGCCAGCTGAGCCAGCTGAGCCGCGTTGGGTTGTATTTGCAACGCAGGCAGGCACTGGACGCTTCTCGGCTGCGGCACATGGAGATTGATTGATTCCATGAATGTCGTCACCCGTCTGCCCCATGCGCATTATCCCCCGTCTAGGGTCTGTCACACTTGTGGCATACATCCCTCGGAAAGGCCTTTTACACCTCGGAAATACGACTTGATAGACAAGCAGGATTAAATTTTCTACAGTAATAAAATGTGTTATGTTGCACCTAGTATTCATTTCAGAGAAGGACGTCAAATACGGGGCTGGAAGATTTGCAACAAAGTGCTGTACATGCTGCAGCCCGTAAATAGGTACATCGCGATGGATCAGTGTTGCAGCACCAAAGCGCCCACCTCATGGCCGAGGTATCCACGCAACCCTCCTCCTGGGTCTGACTAGGTCATGGTCTAGGCTGTATTTGGATGGCATCTATGAAATGCGCAGGCCCTGATACGTGGGCTGCGAAGGCTAACGTTCTGTTATTGCCCGATACAGCTTAGACGTGCTGCGGCTGGCTGAATCGCCAAGAGCGAATTCAGGTTAGTGCATTAGGTCTACCGTCGAGGTACCGACCATCAAGGTTCTCGAACATGTGTGGGTACATGAATCGAGCCCAATCAACCGTGAACCATCAAGGTCCTCACTGAGGGCTGTGAGCTGATCCAATTTTCAGGCTTCCCCCTCTTCAGCCGCGCTTGGCTTTAACCACGCAGATGCCGTGCAATCCATCTACGTATACATATACTGAGGTATTTGGTAGGTGGTAGGTGCTACCCTTTTCATATTTTGGAGTTTGCGTATCGGCTCAAATACACATAAGTCATGATTTGCGTGAGGAAGAGTTAATCACATAATTATGTTGTCATTAGTAAGGTTTGGTTTGGATCTATAATCATATGTGCCAAATTGTAAATAGGTGGTACCTCAACTCAGGCCATCATAGATTTTCACCGCCCTTGCAAATTTGATTGTTATTCTGGGTACCTATGACTCTTATATGCATACCTAGGTAGTGTATGCACTTCTCGTGCATAGTGTAGTTGGATCCGCGGACCATCCGTAGGTCGAACGGATCTGGAGCAATCCCTTTGTCATAGTTCGATCTCGGAGAAGTGCCAAACAAGGCGGTTTGGGCCAATACTTCCTCGGGCCCGGCACGCACTACTGTAAAGCTGACAGTAGTCCACATCTGAGATTTTATGCCACCTGCATCTCGAACCAAGCTCAAGCTCTGTGAGCCAACCAGTCGTGGATTTATGTTTTCTTGCCATCGATCCACCGTAGCTGGGGGCACAGTCCCGTTCGTATTCTACCTCTTGTCTACAACATCTTGTTTATCATCGCTCTCCTGCAGAGCAGACAACAGGAGCGAGGTATGACTAACAGGGTTGCCAACGGCCACCTGTCTCCGATGCGGTGATTTGAATTCGTAACTGGATGGCTGTTTACTCAGATCGCAGATTTATTGTCTCGCATAGTCATTGCTGACACCAGTGTCGCCCAGCATGTTTGACATTTCATACCGTAGCCTCGTCCTACCCACACCATCTCACTGGGCTTGATCGGCTTGATCGGCTCTATACTGTAAATTGTATAGTAAGGTCCCTCTGGACGTTGGGCTAACGCTCTCGCGGAACGTTGATTTGTGTACCCATGGCTGCGGATATGTGAGATCGAAATTAGCATCCTGCAATCAGACCCATCAATGCGCAGGCGGGTGAGCTATGGTCCCCAATTGCTTCACGAAGTCCACAGCTACATCCAACGAGCCTGTTGTTTGCATGTGACATTGGTAGAGACCCGGTCACGCTTGTACCGTTGAGTGGCTTAAGCTGTAAGCTGTATGTAGGGAGGGAAGCCGCTCGCGTGAGCAAAGCGTTCCTGCAATGCTCCACTACCTAGGCATCATGAAGAAAATTGCACTTCTAAACCGAGCGTGCGAAACGGCGAATCGGGTCTGCGAAGGTCAATCCCACTCCCCAGGCTAAAAAGCAAGGATTTAATCCTTCCTTCCCAGAGCAGTCCAATGCGCCAGTGATGGTCAAGCCGGGCCTTCAATACCCCTGAGTAGAGATCCTCGTCCTCGCCCTCCTGGTTCTGTCGCCAGTCCAGTTTCGCCTGGAAAGTGCGCGGCTTCGCCGTCGGCTCGGATGTTACGTGGGGCTCTGGAGCTGGTAGCAGCTTAGAAGCATCGAGCTCAGGTGCTACGTGGGGCTTCGGTTCTGGGAGAAGTTCCGGAGGATCGAGCGAAGGCAGAGGCTCGTCGACCCTCCACTCCAATTTGGCTTGAAAACTCCTTTGTGGCAAGGGAGTGGTCGGAACGCTAGATAGCTGTGCTGTACCGCCATCAACATCAGCATTGACGGACCAGTCTCCCTTTCTCCTCCATAGCTCTGTCCCCACAGACCAGGCACTCTCGTAGCTGTATACGTTGAAGTCCAAGTTCGTAGCCAAGGAGCAGTGACGACCAGCCATGACCGCATACGTCCAGCTCAGTGTACCCATCAAAGGATTGACGGTCATGGTTGCCGTGAGGGGTGTCCCCTTATGGGAAGGTAGGGTGGCGAACCTGACCCCGAGGCTCATGCCTCCTGACTTGTTCAGCGTGCCATAGTACAATTCACCTCCGGTACTAAAGCGCCCGTAGATGCGATCTTTCTCGTGCGTGGTCCCATTTCCAGGAACTTGCGCATTGATCGGCGAGGTGGAGCCAGCAACGTCACCCCCGAAATTGTACAGTCCCCGAACACCCAGCAGACCACCGTCTGTGGACAACAGCCCTTCTACGCCATATCGCCTCCGATCATATTGCACCATGCCCAAAATGGTGCCGCCATTTCGCAGAGTTTGATCGGAAACAGCGCTCACCTGCGTCTGCAATGTCGGCGATATCCGCTTAACCCAGAGGGCCTCGAGCATGGATGTGGGCAGATATAGTCTCCCATAGGCTAGTATGTCTTGGTGGGCGCCTTTCGTCTTGTTCCGGCGCTCAAGTTCGGACAGCGGGGCGTAGCTCTGTAGGAGACGATGCAGAGGAATCTTCTCACTCTGGGCGACAGCATGGTAGTCGAGGGGCACGGTCGAGTACAGGTAGGACACGGAGCCGTCAACGACACCGACAGTCCCCAGCTGGTAGGCAGTGGCGAAATGGGGGGTGGCCAGAGAGGAGAGTGTCAGGCGCAAGCCTCGCGGGGTGGGGAAGTGAAGCAGGGCATCGGATGTGGCATTGAGGGTCGAGTAGGAGTTGTCGCGATCCCAGCCCGTCGCGCCGTAGAATGCGCTCTGGATGTAGTCCATGAACTCGCGCATCGTGCCCGGTAATGCTCTGCGAAGAAGCGGGTGAGGACGTGAACGTGGACGAGGGCGTGGGATCTGGTCGACGGTTGCTACCGGGGTAGCATTGGGTCTTGTCGTCGAATGCGCCAAATACGTAGTCGGATCTTGGGTTTCGATCGTGAAGACAGGATGCTGTCTTTTACTTAGTATGGCATCGGTAAGATCCGAGATGTCCAGACAGTCAGGAACCGAAAAAGGGCCCTAGCCCGATTTATCTTAGCGGGCTTGCTCTCTGTCGATCAGGTATCGCCGGACATTACCCGGTCGTCGAGATCCCGCGATCTTACCTCATCAACAGATACATCGAAACATAAACAGATAGCCAACTTCAGAATATTTTCACAATATTCGCCTTATCTCTGTTCAATCTGCCGAATTATGTTACGGAATTGCCAGATAAGTGATGATTCGATGTAGGCATATTTCACCCTTCATCGATGCACAGTAGAGTTCACTCCCAACCTGAGTGACAATACAAATGCCGAGAATATTCTCAGGGGTAACATAGTTGTAGGCTTCTACTGGAATCTCGATAGGCCATCACTCAAAGTGTTCGGTGGTTTAATCTACAGTCGCCCAGAGCACCTTGGCCTTCGTGTCATGTCTTCATGTCATGCTCCGCCGACCACCGCTGTAATCAATCTCAGTCATGACTTAATTATTAGGATAGAGCTCCAGGCTGGCCGCTTATGTTTCGTTTTTCTCTTTCAAGTTTCCGGGTCAGCACCCCTCCTTACACACTCCTACTTGATTTCCAACATTTTCAAGATTTCAGCCATTGAGCGAGTGATGCCTCAATGTTTGCAAAGAGAGAGTACAAAATTCTATACCAAAGTCCTAAAGCGTCCCGATCTTCGACGACACAGAAAAAAGGAAATTGTG
The DNA here is from genome assembly GCA_022453515.1 of Astrocystis sublimbata. Lineage (NCBI taxonomy): Eukaryota > Fungi > Ascomycota > Sordariomycetes > Xylariales > Xylariaceae > Astrocystis > Astrocystis sublimbata. The sequence goes on along the minus strand of JAJNNY010000059.1, from coordinate 182,911 downwards.
CTTGCTTCCTTCTCCACGTCTCGACTCTCTCAAGGATGACAGAAATAAGAAGCGAAGCCATTCTCGTCAATCAGAAAATGGTGTTTTCATCACAATACCGACACTTCAAAATCTGGTTGGAACCCTTTGTGCAATTCGCTTCCGAATTCAGTGTTACATATTGTATTGAAGCATTCATCCTTTGTTGACCTAGACACAAAACATTGCCAATCTCAGCAAGACCCCCTTTGTAGCTACTACTAGTATATGGATTCAGCGTGATGATTTTAGTGACACGTCAAAAGTTCATAGGTTCGGTCTTGCCGCTTCTAGATCGTACCACGCATTTACCTACATATTACCAGGGGAATTTAGGTGTACATTACGCAACCGACATCTCACCACGTATCAAAGTCAGTCGCTTCCTAAATATCACCGTTGTTGGTCAATCTACATCCCAAGAAGCAAACCAAGCTCGCTCCAGAACATCGACAACCTCCACAACCTCCACCAGTCAACACACAAAATGGCCAACCGAGCCGCATCCCGCAGGGCGAAGCGCGAGTACCACGTGAGCTCAGATCCCGACTACAGAGACATCATCGAAGATCTGCTTGTCTCCTTCCTGCAGCTCGAGCCCGTTTACCACGCCTTCTCCCAAGGCATCCAAGCCTTTTCAGTCCTGCTCCTCTACGCCTTCTACCTGCGCTTCCTGAGCGGTCTCCGCCCCGTAAAGGGCGCCATTTTCAACATGGATGATCTCCCTCCCAACCCCTACATGGTTACGGATAGCTATCGGGACGGCTTTTATATCGAATGGGGACTTCTTCTGGACCTCTACCTCGGATACGTGATCATCAAGCTCTACATCTGGCCTATCTACAACGCGTTCCAGAGACGGATGAGCTTGCCTTGGTCTTTGCTGAGCTGCACTCTAAATTGGGGCGTGGCGGTGCTGGTTTATACTTTTTTCAACTGGCTGAGGCAACGATATTACGGGTACCCCATGATTGTGGTAGACATGTGAGAGTGGTGTAGGAGGCAGTGAAGAAGCCACAGTCTGAAGACATGTGGGTGACCTGTATCGCGGCACCAGGGGCTGGATTGCAGGTCGCAGACCTCGGCCGGGCATGCTGGGCTATCGCGGCTGAAGAAGGCGATACTTATGGATATTGGGAAAGGAAAGGCACGTAGAGATGTTGTACATCAGATCCGAATCACGCGAGGGATACGTTTTGTTCGCATAGGGCATTTGTACCTTTTGACATTTTGTTTCCATGTGTGTGGTGCAGCTGGGATGAGGGAGTAGAATAACAAAACTACGGACCATTTTGTAACGTCATGTTGGGACAATTGTGAAGATAAGTCGTAGGAGAACTAGGCCCCAAGGTGATATTTTCACAAATGCGAATTAATTCGCCATCAATTGATATCAGACCCTTTTCAGACGCCGTTCCCTAAGCTACCTATCCCGTAGAAGACCATGTTTGTTTAATTCAGACTTGATGACAAGTTTACTCGTCATCCTCCTCCTCCTCCTCCTCAGCCTCAGCGCAAGTCTGGGCGATACCTGATGGATGTTAGTACAGTCACATGTGCGGATGGATTTACAGTAGCCTTACGGTCAAGATCACGCTGTCCCGACTGTGTGATACGGCGGCCACCCTTCTCCTCATCTATCTCAACGACTCCGATCTTCTCAAGAGCCTGGAGGACCTTGCGGTCGACGGAGCCAGAGGCATTGACGTGGTGGCTGGGGCGAGTACCACGGTTCTTGGCGGTACCGTGGGTCTTGCGCAGACGGCCACTTCTCAATGTCAGAATGATTTGTTCGATGGATCGTCGCTGGCCCATGACAAGCAGTAACACTTGTCCAACAAGCACCAGGAATGGCGGCAAATTACTTACACACCAACGGTCTTTCTCATGTAGACACTGCGCGCTGTTAGTTATTGTGGTATCAAAACAACAGACGTAGAAGTAACATACTGACGAGCCACGGCAGCGGCGCGGACGTAGAACCAGTCCTCAGACTATTGTATTGTAAGCACAGAGCAAAATCAGGACCGTACATGGTTGTAGAGAGAGAAATGCGATAGGCCTTGGCCGAAGAAAGATCCCAAGGACCGGAGAATGCGAGCGTGCTGTGCCGGATTGATGGGCCGAGTGTCACTAACCTGGGGAGGGCTGCATGAACGAGTCAGTATTCATTCCTCTGATAGTGGGTGAATTGACCAAAGACAATGTTGTCGCATACAACAACAATCTCGGCGGAGAGGGACCAGGGAAAGAGGTAGATACTCACAGCTCACGAGAGACACCAGTCTTGACGGTGTCAACCCAGCCGGGAACGGCGAGCTTACCCTGACGCTTCAAGACTATAATCCACTGTCAGTAACGCAACGAGACTACGATAGTATTGCAGCGCGTGCCCCTTCCAGGTGTGGGGGACACGTACACTGAGAGTAGGTCGCGATGAACTTGTGCTTTATACACCAGAATCGTCAGCAATGAATCCGTCAACAGAAATCTTTCGATTCCCTCGCGCCTGCTCCCGACGATGTGTGTGAAGTGATGCGCAGTCCAGCCGAAGCGCCACGTCGATGCATCTCGAAGGGTGAAGTGTCTGGATGGCGGGCGGGCGCGAGGTCGTCTCAGGATTCGACAGCGGAGGCACGGGGAGCCCTTACAGCATCGACACTACGGTTTTGTGTTAGAATTATAACTTATATATAAAAGAATTGACGAAAAAAACGGAAAAATTGACGAAAAACGGGAGGCTCACTCTCGGACACTGATCCCTCCAGTCATCTTGACGGCGATTTTGGGGGGGTTTTGCTCGGTTAAGAAGATTGAGGATTGAGAGCAGTCAGGCGGAAGCGCGGGTTGCCGGTGCGAGTGTTAAGGACTGCGAAGGACGAGAAGTGGCGATGAAGATGAAGTCTGAGTCTGTGAAGCAAGCAACCTTGGACAAGCCTGGATATTTGGTTTGGTGGCAGCCAAAAGGTGGGGCAGATTCTTATCGCCGCAAATCTTGGCAGTAGGGCTTTCTTATCTCGCCAGAATTTTGATATGAAGACAGTGCGTTACATACAGTGCCTGCAGCACGCTGCATCCTGCTATTCCCCAGCCACAGTGGCACCAGTGCCGCCACGCCATGAAGTACATAGGTACATGAACCCTCGAAATTGGAACAACGCAAGCGTATCCTACACAATTCAGCAAGGTGTCCACGAATCAGCTACATCATCTATGCTTAATCGGAGGTTTAAAATCTTTCATAGTAGCTGTGGCATGCGTTCTCCATTGGGTTAGTTGTGCTTGATGATCCCCAGCAAGTGAAGTTGCTCGAGGCTAAACATGGTACTGCGTGTTCATAAGCTGGCGGTCCCTGGCAATTGAATTCACTTTTAATTAAACATATTATCTCATATCACATGTTGGACAATTAAGGTTTCATCACTTTGCTCTTCCTGCGGTCTAGTTTAGAGTGAATAGTTGCTCATGATCTAGAAGCTGGGTCTCTCCGAAAAAGAGATGCTAATCAAGTGGGATACGTGAGACAGTTTTGACTCTATGAGGGGGGGGGGATAGTCTTGCTGTGCGAGACTGTTGGGTGATGTGCTCAACTCCGATGAAAACAAGAAGGCTCCCAAGCGTTCCCCATAGACCTGGACCTGGGTCAAAAACCCACAGACTGTCGCCAACACATACCATTATCCCAGAAATCTAAAGGTATGATCCTCAATGCCCTGATACACTGTATCCTTCCCGGCTACAATACTACCTCCATTCTAGTATTGGTACAGATGTATCCCTCCAACTGGTGCCTTTCTGTCGTGCGTTACCAACAGGTAATGTCTGCCAAGCGACGGAATATCCCAACTGCAGTTTCAATCGAGTTAGCAGCAGACTTGAGGTAGAAGCACACAATTTTAACATACCTTTTCAAGAACATCTCACGCTGGGGGAAGGGCCGGGAGTGGGTCCTCTTCATGTGTAGTAGTATTCTCAGACTGGCGTAAAGAAGATGGTACCGAATTGGCGCTGTTTTGTACACGCGCTTGCGAGTTATGGTCCCGGCTTCACTGTTAGCTGGTACTGAACTGAGCACTTGGGTCGTAATCTTACATGGCTGCCATGAGAGTTTCAAGGGAAGTCTTCAGTTTGCGCAGTTGGGTTGCCTGGGTGGTGACAGCAGATTCAAGCTGGTCAACTCTAGTCGCCAGTTCACGAACTTCCGAATACGTTGAACCGCCTTGAATAATCAGATCACTGTGTTGAGCATGCAGGTGGCTGTAGGCAATGTCGAAATGCTTCAACTCCTTGTCAATGGCCTTGGATATATGATGACGAACCTCAGCACTCAAGTGCTCGGCCCAATCTTGGGAGTCAGGTTGGGCTTGATCCATGTTCGCAGCCATGATGAAGTGCTGATTTGTTTAGGTGTGGAGAGTGAGTAGAATGGAGTTGCATGGGGAAATTGGAATAGAGAATTGATGAAGGTGAGGAGAGCAGAGATTTATACCCAGGCAAGCCAGGTGCCTAATTCGTTGCCAGGTAAGAGGCAAAGGAGGCATTCATGCGAGGCTAACTGGTTACAAGGTGTTGGTCTGTGACTAGTGTATTGGATATTGAAAGAAGCTAGCCCAGCAACTGATATTAGATGCAAGTAGGAAGAACTGGATGAATAGGCTGCAACCATGCACTATATGAACTTGCCTTTCCCTGTCTCAACCTTATTTCTTTCCATGACCAGTTCGAAAACCAAAGTTGCGAACATGCCTACAATCCTTTGTCTCAGATCCAGACCTCGTTGTTCGCCCTATGATCTAAGAGATGCGCCATCACTTCGTCGTAGTCCTTGCACACGTGCGTCGCATCCCAACCATCACTACCATCATGGCCTTCCGGGAATGTTGTCTGCTGGCCTTCGACCGCGACATCGCCGCAGCACATGATCGATTGCCGTAGGTAGTCAAAGCAGTGTGTCAGATGCCAGGGCTCCTGCGACGGTGCCCGAGTTGAGTTGGACGAAAGTATCGAATACGCCTCTGCGATAGCATACTACCAGACACAGTCAGCACATCGGCTCCTTCTCGAGCTATAGGGGCAAGTCAGGGAGGAATACCAGGCAATGTAATTGATGGGTCATCGATGTCGTCACCACGAACTCTTCGAACGACTTGAGCCTATTTGGCATGAATTCGTATTGCTCGGGATCTTCTACTTCTAGGTATCCGAGGCCCTCTGTTCATTCGAGTGTTAGTGACATACTCCTCTCAAGAGAAAGGCAATGGGCGCTCGGCATACTCGGTACAATGCCGAGCCAACTCTTCTTCGTTTTCTCGGAGAAGAACTCGGATGTGTTGTCGGGAACGAAGCGCGGGTCAGGAGAGAACCTGGTCAGCCGTTGCGAGACTGCCATATAACAATAGTCAGCAAAACTAGAAAGCAGGACACTGGGTATTGTGCATACACTGGGGTGCATATCCTGTGATATCGCCGTTTCCTTGATATTTTTGGGGTGTGGGCTGCGATGTCCATCCCCTTTGCAATAGGAGGGCCACAATGACCAAGAGAAGGAATGTGTCCACAAACCACCGATGCGACCTGAATGCAGCGAGGTATCGCGCTCTTCTCGATTGTGGTGCCGTCTGCCGGTAATCCATTTCGTTCAAAAGGTCGTCTACCTCGGCGTCCGAAACACTGTCATCGGCGCGGAAATCGCGCTGGCGGTTGTTGCTGCTCTCGCTTTTCGCCATGCTGAATCAACGAAAGGAAACATCAAATGGGGAAATAAGGTTTGTTTATTCGTTCAAAGACTAATTTCTCCTGATTTTGAGGTCTTTCCAGAAGGCCTACGTGTATACTACTCATACGCAGATCCAGGGGCTATGGCTTCGTGCCTCAGGTTCACGCCGGCTCACCCAACCTGCAACATCTAGCGTCACGCAAGCCACTCTACACAACGAAACAATTGGACGATAGTAGAGATCGTTGCAGTCTGTACACGAATTGCCATCATCTAGTTATGCCCCAACCTGATTGTCAACAACGTGTTTGTTCAACCAGGATGACTTCATAAGCGCCCCATGATTGTTTTCGCCGGCTATCAGGTAAATCAACCTCCAGTATGGCAGGCAAGATGCGACGGGCAACATGGACGAGACACGCACACACGATCAAGTAGTATCACTAAGGACACTATGATGCGCTAACATCGCGCAAGTGTGGCTTAGACTGTGAAGTCGCACTGACGCTCACGTTTCAGGATTGATGTGCGCAAAGCTTCCATCACATTTCCTTTTCCTCTTCAAATGCCAACATGTCGCCGGTGGCCGTCAGGTACGAAATGATCATCATTGGTTGATCGCATTATATAAAGTCCGGCTGCTGAACAACCCTGTTCTGATCCCTCGGCAAGTCCACTTCACGCATCAATACTACTAAGTATGCCGAGGTATGCGTGCGTATACGCTCTCGTACGCTCAGTAGAAGACGAAGTCGCCTTGACATAAGGAATCGCGTGCAGACTCAGCTCGGCCTTTTTTCTATCCCACATAGTTATCGAAAAGTGCGTGATGGTCAGTGTGTTACCAAATAAACAAATCACAAGGATTACCTAACCTACCTGGGGACCTGGCTCCCTTGTCTCGCCTGGTAAGGTCGGTGAGAACCTTGCTCGCCTTGGAAGGTCTAATCCCCCTCCCCCACACATGCTGCTAGCGAAAGAGTGGTTGTTCATATCAAATGCGGTGTTCTCCATGAACTTGAACTTGCCACACGAGCCACACCCTCGATCTACCTTAGCAATCTGCATTGTACATAACGACAATGTTGCGCTTCTATCCGGACCAAGTTTACCGGCAGTAAGCGGAATAACCGGCATCGATGCAGTCGCTCCAAGCCCCACGTTCTGCCAAGCACATGGGTTTGGGGCAAAGCCAGGGCAGTTGTTGAGGCACTGATACGAGCCTGTCGATGCGATTCTCAAACTCGCATCAACAACAACATATGTGAGGCGGCTCGGCGGGTACTGTAGATACCCAAGATAGGCGCCCGCTCGTATCTGGAGGACCATGGAGAGACCATATTGGGCAATAATGTCGCCATCTAAGGACAACGCAACGCCAAGCGATGAACAGCAGCATTGCCATTACGGGCGAACTTCCCGAAATGCTCTGTTCGACTCTGCAGCACAACGCTTGCAGGACATGCCTATCTCCCGTTATCTTCTGCTGCTGCCGTAGCATTCGCCCACAGCACACGGATGAGATGTGCATTGCATGCCTACGAGATGTCCCTCTGCTCGGCACCTTCCAGACATTCCATGCCTGCTTGTACACGAGACGAGGCCTTGTTCAGCTACGATCAGCAACCTCGATGTTTTCAGCCCTATTGCCGCGTCTGATGGAGGCTCTGAGCTGAGACGTTCCGTCATCAACAGCAATAACCTCTATCAAGCTGTTGCACAGCACGAGTCCCTGGAGATGGCAACGAGAGAGCATTTAGCCGCACCCACCCACGATCGCGTGACCTGTCACGACAGCTGCATTACATATACAGTGTTTGTAAGCCGTTTTGCTGTACACAATGGGAATCTTGGCATCGGGGCGCTTGGAGTAGCGCCGGCATTTCCCAAGCCACTCGCCTCGCTCTCGTGAAGCTGTGAGTGCAACTTCTCTATCGTCCCCGGAATATACGACCAATTGGGCAGCTCGACGGGTGCCTGGAGGTGGTTGGCTTAACATGTCTTAACGAACACACTCTGGCGAGTGGTCTTGACCCCAGCCTGCAAATCAGAACGCGGCAAACGAAGGGGCGCAATGACCGCCAAGATCAGGCCAAGAGCGCAACGCAGATCACTTGCCGCGTTACCATTCTATCATGATTTATAAAGCTTGTCGCGATATTGACCTACCTCTTTGGTGCGGCATAGATACGACTCCGATATTAGTGTGCGATAGCCCTCAACCACTGAGGTCTAGATTACAATACACTGAACCCTATAGGACAGGGTTGGAGTTCAAGCCAAGACACGAGGACCTGCGTGTTGTGGTCTAGGGTTGCTTCCAGAGACCGCTCTTTACAGGCACTTTTGCATTTGCCTGCATCCGTACCAGGTTCTCTCCCATGGTTGGGCCAAGCGACAACGCAGAATGTGACCATGAATCGCTCGGTGTTGGAGAGCCTTGGAGATGGAGATAGACTCTATGGGCGTGTATAAAAGCTGCGGCGGCCTCTCCTGAATTCTCCAAGACACGGCTTTGCAGGAGTCGTGAACATCAGCAATCCAGCACTTGTTGACTTGTTGATCTCCCAGCAAAGATGAAGAGCTCTATCAATGCCGCCGCTATCGCGGCCTTCGTCAACCTGGCCCTGGCCAAGGAGATGCCTGTTGACGAAGAGCTGAGCCGGACTGTCTACCAGAGTGGTCTCCGACACGAGGAGATCATGAACCACAAGGAGGTACAAAACCTCCATCTTTGACCTGACGATCGTTACAATGCTGACAAGTCCGAATAGTCGTTCTGGGCAGGCCGAAGAGAACAAGGAATCTTCGACTCCAAGCAGTACAAGTCCATGGCTGCTGACGTCGCCTTTGTCCCCTGCGCCAACGGGCTCGCTGAGCTCGAGGCCGGCAACCCTCTGTACACATTCAACTGCAGTGGCCTCGACCTCTACGACTTCCAGTCGCACGCCGACCTGGGCAGCCCAACTGGCGAGGGTGCTGGCTCGTGGGGATGGACCAGTCCCGATGGCCGTGAATTCATGGCCGTCGGACAGTCTGATGGTTCCGCTTTCATGGAGATCACCAAAGACGGCAAGCTCTCCTACCTGGGCCGTCTCCCACAATACAGCGAGGCCCAGCCCTCGCTATGGCGTGAGATGAAGGGCTACAAGAACTACATGGTCATTGGTAGCGAAGCCGTCAACCACGGCGTGCAGTTCTTCGACATGTCGAAGCTGCTCACCATCGACCCTGCCAAGCCCGTCACCTTCACCGATGCCGATGCATTCCACTACGGCGAGCTCCCCATCGGCCGCTCGCACACCGTCCAGGTGAACGAGGAGAAGAACTACGCCGTTGCTTCCGGCGCCATGCCGCGCACCGACAAGTGCGCGTCCGGTCTGATCTTCATCGATCTGACCGACATGGAGAACCTCAAGTCTCCCGGCTGTGCCGCCAACGACGGCTACGTCCACGACGCACAATGCCTCGTGTACCACGGCCCCGACACCAAGTACGAAGGTACCGATATCTGCTACGGCTACAACGAGGACACCCTGACCATCTACAACGTGACGGACAAGGCCAACGCCAAGATCATCTCCCGCACCTCGTACGAGGGCGCCGCCTACACCCACCAGGGCTGGGTCCTCGACACCAAATGGCAGAAGTACCTTGTCCTCGACGACGAGTACGACGAGTACGACAAGGTCGGGCCCGGAGCCGCCGGCTTCCCCATCACCTACATCTGGGACATCTCGTCGCTCGAGGCGCCCAAGCAGACCGGCTACTACAGCGCCCAGGTCCGGGGCATCGACCACAACCAGTTCATCAACGGCGACTTCGCCTACCAGAGCAACTACGGCGGCGGTCTCCACATCCTCGACATCTCCTCCATCAACGAGGACCCCACGGGCAAGGGCGTCAAGGAGATTGCTCACTTCGACATCTACCCCGAGGACGACGAGGAGACCGACGGCGGTATCATCGAGTTCGTCGGCACCTGGAGCCACTACCCGTACTTCGAGTCCGGCTACATTGTCATCAACACCATCGAGCGTGGTGTCTACGTCGTCAAGCGCTCGTAGAGGCTGCGAGTGGCTCGGAATGAGCAATGATGAAACAATTGGTACAATTACGCCGCTTATGATACATAATGATAGTTGGGTATGAATAAAGTAGCCAATAAACACAAGTAAAAGTGCAAAACCAATCCCTCTTCTCGGTGAAAAAGGTAATACAAGTAACAAGGCAAGACAAAACAAGGCAATGCCATAAGCTCTGTAGCATAAATCATGCTTGCTTAGGCTTGCTCGGCGCAGACTTCTGAAGTAGATAATCACCCCCACGCCAGGCCTTGTAAACACCATAGAGACCCTGGAAAGGTCGCGTGTGGCGCAAGAAAGCCGGCATCCGCGTCTGTTCCGTCTGCCTCTTCTTGGCCGCCTCATCGACCTTGACCTTGTCGTAGACACTAGGCAGGTGGTCCGCGTGGTACTGTTTGCGCACCGTGTCGTACGCCGTCTTATTATAGCTCTGCCAGAACTCCTCTTCGGTATAATACGCCTGCGCGTACAGTGTCTTGTTACCCCCGAGCTCATGAACCTTGTGCTCCAGCCGCCTGTTAAGACACACGAGCGCATCATAGTCCGTAGGACCGGGACCCCAGACACCGAAGTTCAGCATCAATTCCGGGGTGCTGGGGTCTGCGAAGTCGGCGTGCAGCCCGTGTGCCGCGTTGGGCGCGTATCGACGCACCCTGATCGGACAGAGCCACAGCGGGTATATGTGCAGCGTCTCATGCAGCCAGTTGTAAAACGGCTCTGCATTCTCAAACGGCACGCCCACGTCCTGGATGATGTACGTGTCCGAGAGGCCGGACTTGTGCAAGGCGTGGTACATGACGCGCGCGTGCATGAAGGAGTCCAGAAGATACCTCGTGATGCGGTTGAAGGGCGTCAGGAAGTAGCGGTAGGCGTAGCGCGCGACCCAGAACCCGCCGCGGTCCCAGCGGAACAGGTAGTCTACCAAGGGCACGTAGTCGACGACGGGCGAGGAGGATTTCATCGCGCGTTTCTGCACGTCGAGGTAGAACCACGGGTCCTTCCGGCCGAGATAGCGCCTGGGTTTGGCTCCGGACGGCAGAGCGTCGACGAGACTGCCGGCGCAGATGACCATGTTCGTGGGCGAGAAGATGATGCCGTCGACGAACTCGACGGACTTGTCCGCTACTTGCTCCTGCAGCTTCTGCGACGCCTCGGCGAAGCTGTGGGCGGGATAGTGCGTCAGCTGCACGTACTGGGTGGCGTCTTGCAGCTGGACTTCGAGCAGCGTGACGATGCCGACGGTGCCGAACGCCGAAGCGGCGCCCCAGAAGAGATCAGGGCTTTCCGTCTTCGAGGCTCGCCGGACCTCTCCGTTCGGAATCACGATCTCGATGGAGTTGACCGTCGAGTCGAAGGGGCCGTGGCGCCCGGAGCTGCTCTCGCCGGCGGAGCCGCTGAAGCCGCCGCCGACGGTGATGCCGGGGAACTCCATGACGACCAGCGGCACGAGGCCATGTTCGAGAGTGGCAGCCACGAGCCTGTCCATGGGCAGATTCGGCTCGACCAGGGCCGTCTTCTTGGTCTTGTCTACGGCCAGCACATGGTCCAATTGGCTCGTGTCGATGACCTTGTCGCCGTCCTTATAGATTGCGCGCGTGCTGTTGGTGGAGCCGTGGTAGACGCGGAAGGCGTCCCGGCGCTCGTAGAACTCTTTCAGTCGCCTGGACACGGCCGACACGGCCTGGTTATGCGCCTCCATGGTGGTGTTTCTCTCACCGGTAGTGAATGCCGTAGTTTCGATGTCATCTTCGCGGGTCGCTGCGTGAGGCTTACTGCTTTGAGTTTCTTGGACGGACGGTGGGTCAACGCAATTACAAAAAATAAGGGATCCCCTGTAAAGGAAGTACTGTAAGACGACGTGCTGCGCCGCCACAGCCGAACCTGCCCGTTCCAGCGCAACTCAATTCCAGTTACAGGGCACTAGCGATTCGACCTGGAAGCCAAATTCGCTGGGCGAGCTTCCCAACTCAATTACACTGCGCGATGAGATAACAGCATCTCTCTCTATCAACTCGTCCATAAAACCGGGATGTGTGAAATTCTCAAGCAAAAGCTGTTTTTACTTTCCTTTTAAACAGTGGTATGAAACTTGCTCAATCTCGATATGAGTTGGAGGCCGTCTGTGACACCGAACTTGATGCAGGACTAACATGCTCACAGATACAAGTGTTCGCGTCTTTTCTTATCGATCATTATTCGTGTTAAACACATATTTCTCTCAGCCATCCGTTACTCAAAGCGTCAACAAGTTCACTGTTACTCGGGATTGTGAGATGTTAATCAAGTCTCATAATCGTCGTTGACGTACGTCACGTCACATAAAAGATTCATGCCGATTGAGCTATGGGGTATACTAGTAGTTGATGATTTGCATATATGTCAAATCTGCAGCCACCCAATCCTCTTATCGACTCTTGAACGTTCTCTTTTGATCATGCTGATATTCATGGGTCGGGTCAAGTAAGCTACGTCTTGTACTGTAGCTGGCAAAAAGAGGAACTAAGTTTGAATTGAATATCGAATCGTCAAGCTGCGTTCAAATGAGTGCCATTCCTCTGTTGCTGCGTACTAGGTTGTCGTTTCATCATGCTGACGCAAATGACCTGGTAAGCTACACATGAATTGGCCTGCGGGCGGCTATCATGAAGTTGACTTACTGCAGGATCCCGCATCAAGGGGAATTCATGCAAGTTAGCAACAGTATTGCTACTTTGTCATACCAACTAGAAGATTTCTCGCCACACTGTGTAGCATCTGTGAGTTTCCGTGAGGGGTTGGAGGCCGACACGCTGGCTACAGATGAGGCGCCCGATTGGATGAAGATCGCTGGGTTTCAATTCCGTTTGATACTGACGAATCGAAAAAAAAAATGAGGCATCATAGTATTTCACTCTCTATATCTAAACTATAGTCAAATCTCAATTGGTATCTGGCCTTGTAATTATAGCACATTTGTTTGTTCCAATTGTAAATGAAAGTTTAGCCATGAAGGACAAGAACCCGCCTGACGAGAGAGTGGTGTATCTGGCGTTGAAGAATGTTTTCAAGGGCCCGAATGCAATGCTGCGCAAGTCGAAGGCCATCCGCAAGATGATCACACAGCACAAGGAAAACTCGGAGGTGTCGAACCTGGTCAACGAGCACAACATAGATGTCGTCTGCAACATGGCGAAGGCTCTCTTGGTCGACGGCATCTTCGAGTCTACGCTTAAAGCGAAGATACACTTTCCCGAGGTCTTCGACGTGTCGCCTGCGCAAACCGCAGAGAGAGAGGCTTCGGAAATCGTGGCTGCCGTGTATGAGGCCGAAGCCATTCAAGGAGCTGTGGAGAGTTACTCCCAGAGCGAACAGAATCTGGCCCCTCCAATTCATAAGGTCGAAACGGAGAGCGGTAGGCATAACTCAATCGCTCATATCTATGTATCATTACAGCCAATTGATGTATTTCCATAGTCGAGACCTACCGAGACCCTAAGCAGCCATCCAATAGGATCACACGTGTGGTCCCATCACTGTTCCCGGTCTACTTACCCCTGAGAACCCAGCATCGCGTTCTCATAAATGTCCAGAGTATCTTGGAAGACGCTTGTTTTGAATTCGCACAACGTAACATGCCGGAAATTCTGGCGAGGAACAAATGGGATTGTTCCGAAGCCGGAGAGCTGAACCTTTGGTCTTCAGAGCTCTTGAAGCGACAAGCGGACTTTCTCGACAAACAAGATGATGTTGGGAAGCCGATTGATCTACTGATCCGCTCTATAGCTCGCCTCCGACATGCCGCGGTGCATCGACACTGCATTACTGCAAGAGTGCTAGAGAACTTCCTCCTCGATGCAGAAAGTTTCGCCACTCTCCTCGGAGACACAACGCGTTTGAAAACGCTGAGAGAGCTTCGGAGAAACATTCATCAGTCGATCGAGGAGTTGGAGCGTAACAAGCATGTCTTGAGCTCGACACTGAAGCAGGCTCTCAAAAAGATAGCAGTTCAACGAGCAGAGCTGGATCGTCTGGAAGAGATGGCCATTGCCGACATGATGAAGGAAGACGGGGAGTACCAAGCATTCGCTGGTAAGAACCTTGAGGCCACCGTCCAGGTTACCTCCGGTGCACAATCCTCAGCAGCAGCCTCCACAGAAGCTACTGTGAAAGATGACGACGCCAGCTCTACGAATGACGATGCAGACGCAGGACTATCGGAAATGTGGACTCACCATGACACTGGGGCAAACGGAGGGAGGCCTGAGGATGATAGCGATCAAACCTCCCAGTATACTTCGATCCCCATTCAGACTGCTGCCAAAGGGAAAAGCATGGCGACCGACGAGGAAGAAGGGGCGAATTCGTGAGTCATTGGCCACTCTAAGTTTGCCAGCATACCCTCAGCCGAATATTTTTATATCTGGATGCACAAAAAAAGGGCATGGCGCTATCGATGAGACACCCATTAGCTGCAAGATAATGACAATAAGGCGATGCTTGCAAGTAGAGCCTAGGCAGGGCCACACACATGAGCCAATAAGCGAAACGAATCCCCTTAAAGACTCATAATATGCCAATTAGTCGCCGATGAATAAAGCTATAATTTCCAAACGAAATTGAAATCGCACGCAATAGATGCTTTCGGTCGACTGTGATAAACCGGTGGCTGAGACGCTGACATCATTGACTTCGATTTCAATTACGCTAACGATGCGCCGACACGCTTTACTCGACAAACGCGACAACAGTGCCCTCTGCATCTACCAATTCAGCTCGTGTAATGCGAAGTGCATAATGACATACTAGTAAAAGTTAATTTATTCTCACAATATTTTTCAATTTTCTCAGATATAATCTTAATCATGGCAAAGCCAAGAGTACTCTACTGGTTTCGAACCGATCTACGACTCCACGACTCACCTGCACTGAAAGCAGCTCTCGACCTAGATCCTGAGGTTCTGTGGCCCATATTCACATGGGATCCTCACTATGTCTACCGTGTCAAGGCCGGTCCGAATAGATGGCAGTACATGTAAGATCCGATGATGCGGCTTGTCTCATGATGTGCAAATTACTAATTATACCAATACGATAGGCTTGACTGCCAGCAAGATCTATCAGACTCAATCAAGAAACTGAATTCCAAATCCAAGCTCTTCGTGATCCGGGAGGCACCGCAAACTCTATTCCCCAAGTTATTCAAGACTTGGAAAGTCACCCACCTCGTCTTTGAGCGAGACACCGATGCCTACGCAAAAGAAAGGGACAGAGTCATCACCGACGCAGCCAAGAAGGCAGGAGTCGAGGTTGTGACGCGCTACGGCAGAACGTTATGGGACAGCGACGAGGTTGTGAAAAAGAATGGTGGCAAGCCCACCATGTCCATCATGCAGCTCCAGACTGCCGGACACAAGATCGGAGAGGTTCCGAAGCCGATACCTGCACCGAAACACCTCCCGGATCCGGGAGAAATGCCAGTCGATTTCGAACAAGAGAAGCACTTGAGCGAATTAGACGTCAATGCTTCTCACCGAAGCAAGACAGACAAGGCATACAACAGCATCGCAGGACCCAAGGGTGATTTCGCCATCGAGACGCTAGAGGAGCTCGGCTTCCCAGCGGCCACGACGCCACACCGCGGGGGTGAAACCATTGCCCTCAAGCAGCTCGAGAACGTCATGGCAGACGTAAAATATGCAGCGACTTTCCAAAAACCGAAGACCAGTCCCGCCGCCTTCGAGCCGCAGTCCACGACGCTTCTCTCGCCTCACATGCACTTCGGCGCGCTCTCTCCGCGGCTCTTCTACTGGCGCGCACGCGAAGCAGTTGAGAAGTACGGCAACGGGGCGTCGAAGCCGCCAGAGAGCTTGACAGGTCAGCTTCTCTTCAGGGACATGTACTTCGCTGCCCAAGCAGCCATTGGATCGCCCTACATCCAGACACTCAACAATCCTACCGTAAGATTTATTCCCTGGCACCTACCCTCGAAGCATGAGGACACAGAGACGGGCACGAACGCCATCAGCGGGGAGTACCACATCGACTCACCGCACGCGCACGAGTGGTTCCTGCGATGGAAGGATGGTGTCACGGGCTTTCCATTCGTCGACGCCCTGATGCGTCAGCTGCGCGTCGAGGGATGGATCCATCATCTAGGCCGGCACATGGTGGCTTGCTTCCTGACTCGAGGCGGCTGTTACGTGCATTGGGAAAGGGGCGCCGATGTGTTCGAAGAGCTGCTCCTCGACCATGAGCCGGCGTCCAACGCGGGCAACTGGCAGTGGTTGAGTTGCACGGCTTTTTACTCGCAGTATTTCCGTTGCTATAGCCCCATAGCGTTCGGGCAAAAATGGGATAAGCAGGGCGACTTCATCAGAAGATGGGTGCCGGAGCTGAAGGATCTGGATGCGAAGTACATCTATGAGCCCTGGAAGGCGCCGAAGGCAGCGCTGGATAAAGCAAGGGTCAAGATTGAAGGGAACGGCTTGGATGATACCGACAAGAAAGAGGAGGGCGTATATCCCGAGGCAATGTTTGATTTTTCGGAGAGGAGAACTGTGTGCATTGCCGCGATGAAGAGAGCTTATAGTATCGGTCTCCACGGAAACGACGAGGCGGTCAAAGATGGATCGTGGAAGGAGTTGTTTGAGAAAGCGGGTGAGACAGAGATGGAAGGAACGGACGGGTTTGGCACCGACGATGATGGCGATGACGCTGATGACGCCGAGCGTGCTGCGAAGCCTCGGAATGGAGGCAAGCACACGAGGAGTAAAAGCGACGTTGTCAAGACAGGGCCGATGGACCGCCACGTCAAGAGACAGAAGAACTAAGCACCTGCATGGTCCTTCGTGCCTGCCCCAACACATCGCGAGGTTCCGTAGCTGCCTCACTTCAAGTTGTTGCATGCTGGCGTGGTGTTGCTCCTTCTCGCCATGTCTTGTTGCGCGGGTGAAGCACGTGGTACCTACTTGTAGTCTATGATTCATGAAACAGTGGTTGCCACGTGCTGATTCCAGCGGGCACCCTTTCCCTCTCCGTTTCAGCTTCACGATGGCCAATATTACGGCTCGACTGCCAGGTGACGGGAGACCACCGTGTGGGAAGATGGACCATGCATATCTCAACTACTAGGCACCATTCTCTCCGGTCTTCGTGGCCATGATTATCAGCTTCAGTTATAGGCCCGCCGCCGGATAATGATAGACACATTTTGTGAATAACCCTTTAGCAGATACCTTAACGTTCGCATAACCATCACTTCAATACTTATACCAAGCCTCTCGCAGTCTCAGACCCGACCACACACATTGCCCAAGCGAACCTCAAAATGATAGAATCAACAATGAAAACCGTCGTCCCAGTGGGCATCACCGCCCGGTACATATCGCTCGCAAACTTCAGCCCCAGCCCCGCAAGCAGCGCGGAGATAGTGGGCATCGTCACCACAACTGTTCTCCTCGCATCATTCCTCTGCGTCATGCTGTTCACCGGCCTCCGAGTTTTATTTCTCACATGGTACGCTTCTTACTTCCAGATAGAACCAACATCAGACGTCGAAAAAGAGGCGCGACAGGCAATTTGCAAATGGGCTCTGGGTTTTCTGGGGTTGTCACTAGCCCCGTGCAACGATGGCGAGCAAGGCGGTATTCCCGCCGTCGCTGACCTCTGTGATTTGGCCAAGTCAAGTTCGAGCTGCATGCCCCAGATGAGGATCACGCGGCGGCACAACATCCTTCCGAACCGCAACTACTACACGCAGCTGCCGCCTCGAAGCAAGCTGCTGTCTCGCAAGCCTCTATTCGCACCGACTGCGAGCGCTTTGTTCGGCTCCCTCAGACGGGGTAATAATACCAGAAGGGCAGACGTGACATTGGAGATGGAAGAGGGCTTGTTCTCGGGCCAAGACGCCGCTGCTGCACCTACTCCTCCTTCCACTCCCTATGATATCGACGTCGAAAACGACACTCATTTCACCCGTGCTCGCGAATCGTCGCTCTATTGCACTTATAGCGGGCGGGGTATGACGAGAGAAGGACAGTTTCCCGGCAGGGGATCTTTTTTACAGGTCCGCACCACGTCTCTGTGAGGACAGCAGGTCGCCGCCGACAGTGCGGGCTTTGCCAACAACAGGGTACGGTGGGATTGGGGTTGAGATTGGGTTTAGGTTTGAGTGTGAAAAAGAAGATAAGGAAGAAACGAAGGTGGTGTTCGATAAGTGCACTTTTCAGGTGGCATTGGAACATAAGGAAGAAGAAGGGAGTCGTGCCGTCGTCGGAGATACCTGAGTTCTTGAGGAAAGGGAAACGGCGTGACTGGGCACACGAGGATAGTTTCTCTCCGCTGGTTTTTCCCCTTGGTGTTAACCCTGGACAGGACAGACGCTGTCTACGCAGCTACGGGGGCTGGAGATGGCTTTCATTCATCGATCGTTCGGATGATGATAATGGTGATGATGTTTCGTGTAAGACGGCTCGTCGCACGAGGTTTGAAAGTTGGGAGAAGAAAGTGATAGAGAAGATAGATGAATAAGAATAACGCATTTCGATCATGTCAAATGCTACCTGTCTCTTGACAGAAACAACAAAAAGAAGTTGGTACTCAGCCAATGTAATAACTCGCATCTTGCATGAAGCACGGTCGAATTTCTTGATCTAGCTTCAGGCATGTTGTTGCACCCAAGTTATTTCTTGTTATTCGAGGAATAGGGACTCATCTCATCCCTTGCCGGGACTGGTATATAAGCTTTGTCTTGTCTATTGATTACGGATGCTGCTGTTGGTACAATTGTGCATGTAATAAATGATGCAGTTTTGCTTGTTGGTGATTTCAACGCTTCGCTTTGGCTCGTCTGGTCAACTCCCCGAGTTCTGTCTATCCGTGCGCCGAGATGTCGTAATGATGCGAATTCTCGTTTCCTGACCCCATGCCCTCTTTCGCTCCGACACGCAACCAACCAGCTGGGGACAGTTCCATCATACTAGCGGATTCCGTCCTTGCCCTCAGTCTCCGCTCGAGGGCCTCTTGATCGTGGATGGGTGGTTGATTGATTGACGAGCCGCCTGGCACAGTCGCTGGGAGTAAGTTTATGACAGTGACTAGGCTCTAGGCCTTCTTCTTGAGGTCCTTCGAGGCTTGCTTCAGACTCCAGTTGCACTCCTCGTAGGCGCGACCGGCACCGAAGCCGACGCCGACGAAGGCGGGCCAGGCGCGCCGCCGGAACAGGAGGACGGAGAAGACGACGCCGAAGCCGAGACCGAGGGTCGATTTGATGAGCATGTTCGAGACGCAGCGGTCCCACTAGCGAGGGGTATGATGGTTAGCCTTCGCTTCGTTTTTGGTCTCGTGAGGTATTTCGTTCCAACGATGCGATTATATGCTTGGTCGTCGATCGGTTGTGGAAGTCTAATGCGGGAAGATCGGGCTGCAACTCATGTGGAGAGTGAATGGGCCTACCTTCTCGTTCAGCAGGGCCTCGCTCACGGGCCGGCCGACGGCGCTCGAGGGCGCGGGAGTTGTTGTCGATTTCTCGGACATTTTTGCGAGCTGTGCGAAAGCGAAGAGCAATTGTTAGTCGAGATGTGGTCAATTGACCTGCAATGGCAATTCGGCCGGGTGTCGCGTGCGGGCGTACCTGGGGGTGTCTGTCGGGAGAGGTGGCTGAGGAGAAGGGGGGTTATTTTTTTTTTTTTATCGTCCCGCGAATGGTGACGTTTCGGCTTTGGCTGGCATCGATGATGAGGTTCGGGATCCAACGAAATGGAGACGGAGCCGGCTGCGATGGTATGTACCTAGGTATGTACAGCTCAGGCTGGCTTGTCAGGGCTGGCTAGTTGAGTTTGCTCTAGCCTCTTGGCGTTGCGACCCGGCGAGCCGAAGGGAGGCAGCCCCGTCGCTACTAGGTAAGTACCTAGGTATCTCCCAAGATTTGGGGGTAAAGAAAAGGGCAGTTATATTAAGATCTGCTTAAAATTGCTTTCCTATACTTAGTAAGTAGGCATGAGAACAATCTAGAAAGAAAATATAGAGAAAAAGACTGGACAAGGCCGGAATCGAACCGACAACTCGGGCCCGGTGAGCGTGAGAGCGGGTGTTGCCCGAATGTTACCATTACACCACTTGCCCTTGATTAACAGTGAGTGCGCTAATCCCAATTTGCTGTTTTGGTCTTGGCAAGAACTTATCTTATCGTTATCGCAGCTTTGCCAATCGCAGCTGTAGCGCAAGCTGGCGGTAACTTTTGGCCCCTTCGAGCTTGGAGGGGAGCTCTCCATGCGACACTTAAAGCTAAAAAAAAGTTCCTGGCTCGCGAACATAGTAGTGTACTGGAGCGCAGTATCAATCCTACCAAATTTGGTGGTCCTGTGATGCCCATTCGCTCCGCTCCGCAATGGAAGCCATGGCCATTGATGGCGAGGTAAATGCTGATGTGCATGTAAGTAGCTCGATGAGCTTTTCATTCTCTTTAATCAACTTCTACTAACAAAGTATCCTGCTCCGTCTTATAGTCGCAGCAACTGGCACTTATACGCGCCGTCAGGACCCTCGACGACGACACTTCTTCCCCCCTCCCCGACAAAATCCACAAGCTATGGCTACTGCTCGCCGCAGCAAAGCGCACTCGATTGTATGCCGTCGAAGAAACCGTACTGCGATGGCTGCTCAAGCAGATGGGCGGCAACACCGACGCCGCCGAACAATCCCGCCGATACCCTCTAACCTGGACCGTTCTCGCCCATGTATTCCCCAAGATACCCGCCCAAGCCCTAGGGAGGACGCTCGCATACACACGCTTCGTATCCATTCTCAATAAGACTCTTAGAGATATTACGGCACCAGAAATATGGACGAGCACACCTGGGAACCAAGAAGACGCTATGACGGCAAAGAAGAGGAAGAGAGGCGCGGGACTGCCTGCCACCCTCGCAGAGCTCCGAACTCCCACAGCTTGTCTGAGGACGGCCTCAGAAGTATTTACATCTGTGGCAATTCTGCTAGAGCAAGGCACTGCTCTATCCGGCGAGGTCACTCCTGAGAAGAGAGTTGGCGCAGAACACATCAAGTCTCTCTTCTCATCCTCCAGTGACGATACTCGAGATATAACCGCTAGATTGCTGTTGATATGCGACCACTCGCTCTCCCTTCCCGACGTGGACTTTGTAAAAGGTCAACAAGCCTGGATCGATACCCTGACCGCAGTATGGAACCTCCGGCTCCATAGCAAGGAAGACAGCCTCGAGTTCGCTAAACATGCTTATGAGAGAGTTTCCCTTACGTTGGCCAAAGTCGAAGAGGATGACTCTACCCATCCTCGAAACCACATCTACAGCACGTGCCGTGATATCTGGGCCTCTCAACTCAGGAGATTCTTGGGTGCATATTTCATTCGACCTGCCAGGCAGCGCTTCACTCAGGACAAGAACATAGACATGTTGAAGTTGGCCTTGCAGATCGCCCAGAAGGACGTCGTCGCATCGACCACAGCCATGTGGAGTATAGCCGCTAGGACTCCCCGAGACACCAGTGACCCAAAGTCCAAGATCGAACACGATGCCTGGATCGAGACCATTTTTCAAGTGGTAGTTGAGGGGCTCAAACCTTTGACTCGACAAAAGAAGAATGAGGTCCTTTCTCGACTGCTAGATGTTGCTTTGCAGACCCGATCCATTCCATATACCGAGACGCTACGGGAACTATACCAGCAACACAACCCCGACGGAGCTGACATCGACTGGACATTGTTGTCTAAGATCCTTGCCTGCGACGCGGAGGTATTCCTTCTGGCTGAAACCCCAGGGGCCATTTTCGACATCATTAGCAAAGTCTCGAGTAGTGATACTAAGACGAGTAACCATGTTGTCGATAATGTCATTATCCCTCTACAGGGTGCATATTCTAATGCACGGAACCTGGCCAGATTCATCACACACTGGTTTAAAAATCTCGGTGCAGCTGAATCTGTGATGCAATCGATATGGTTTGACCAGAAAATCCGACAGCATTTGGCAACCCTCATACAGCCCAGTTTCACAGGGTCCCAGCTGCTACGACTCTTGGAAGATCTAGAGTCGACACCTAGCAAGGCAGGAGAGGTTCTCGTTGTTCTTGATGGTATTTGTGCCGGGATTACCGACGAGAACATAATTGCGATTATTCAGTCGAAGCTCTTTTCCATAATGGATCAGATTTGGGGAGACATTTCGCCCGAGGTCCTAGCGTTAAGGTGGCGGATTTTCGGGTTTCTGGCCTCGTGGGAATCGTCAGATGAGTGTAAGAAGATCTGGAAGAAGGTCAAATCCGATTTGAAGCCAATCCTCAAAAAGGGCTCTTTGACGGGCACCGAAACCTTCGAGGCATTCTCTTGTTGCTACAAACTCTGTCTCGCGAACCATATCGGTGGCAAATATGAAGAAGATCTCAACAAGTTGACATGCTCTATGGTGGAAAGACTGATCAAGTCTGCCAAAATCGAGGCTGACCTCGAGACTCTCAAACTATACGTGGATCTGGTGTTCAATCACCTACCCAGACTCAGTGAGCAACCGAAACAGGAAGTCAACACTTTGACTGACCAGCTCGTCAAATTACTGTGGTCTGTTAGCTATAAGCTGCCATCAATACCAACCCAACAACGTCTTAATTATGTACAGCCATTGATTGAGAACTGCGACGTGGCAGATGAGGAGCCGATGGTCGATGCCTTGATAGCACCGTTCTTAGACACTCTCGACAATTCGGGAAAGAAGTGCGGATGGACGCAACCGCAAAGTCTCGATCTTCTGTCAATTCTGCTCGAGTTCCCAGTTGAGAGCTGGACGAGAGGCCGCCGGAAGCGAATGATGGCTTCGTGGAAAAAGCACAAGTCTACGATTAACTCGCACGCAGCCAAATACCCATCATATACCCTCGCCGTCCTACGGCTGCTTGTGAAGATTATGCAGCAGCCCACTTTCTATGAGGTATGTCTTCGCTTTTGTCATGATACGGGATGGCTATTGCCTTGCCACTCATGATGATTATACTCTTACTGATATTTCTGCAGGACATGAAATTTCTCGATATAAGCGATGTTTGCTCTGAAACAATAATCGGCAATGATATTCTCCTATGCTTGGCTGAGAAGTTGGTTGACACCACTATCAGGTATATCGCCTCATCTCAACCCCATCCAAAGTTCGCATACTGACTATGATCAGACAAGTTTTCGCGAATCCGAATGACTTGACGGAGTCCTACTTGTGCGACGCCTACAAGTACACCGAGAACCCCAAACTCGGGCAAGGTGCAATCGCGTACACGCAAATCCTTATCTTAAAATGCCTCGCTGCAGTAGTTAAGGAGCACAAAGCTTCTCACGAATCTTGGCGGAAATTTGGTGTCAAGCCTGATGCTTTTGGGAAAACGCTTGCTAAGCTGGTTAAAGAGGCCCTTGACGAATTTGTATCAAAGTCTAAAGCCCCACTTCCTGAAGAGTGGCTCCGGCTCTTGCCGTTGGTCTTAGATGCCGCGCAAGTCATCAGCGACGACGCCGGCTCTGAGACCAAGATCGAGCTGTCCGACGACACTGTTACTCTCTTAGAGAGAGTCGGCGACACTGCGTTGCTCGGAAACTCGGCTGCTGTCTGGAAGCTCAGATCTTTCCTCATTAAACAACGCCCAAACCGTCATACCGCAGCGTCACTCAGCGCGTTTCTGGACGAAGGCGTCGAAGGTGTTAGTGACGAAATTATATATGGGTTCGTAGGTGCCTACACGCAGGGAAAGAGCAGGTCTGCGCAAGACCAGTTGATTGGCGAGCTAATGGCCCGTGACAAACTTACCGGAGGCTCTATCGGATCTTTGCTAGCTGCTCAAAGGCTCCTCGAGCTTTACCCAGGTACGTTCGAGTTCCGAGTCTTTGACTACGTGAAATAACAGCTGACATGATATTGCAGCGCCAAATGGCAGCGATCAGTCAGCCGATACGCCAAAATCACTAGACCTCGCCAAAATACACGAGCATTACACCTCACATCTCAGCCGCACCAACTCCCTCCCTCACTTCAAGCAGATATCCGAGACAATGCTCTTCCTCCTCGACAAGCACGCCGCGTCCATGAAGCAACACAACATCGAAGCCACCCTAACAGCCGTAGTCGAAGTATGTTCTGCCCACGGCCCCAAAATCGAGGGTCCCAAAGCCGCCGGCGAGATCTACTCTTCGCTGTTCAAGGTCGTCGCCCTCATCATCAAACGCCATCGTGTGCGCCTCAGCGGACACTTCCACATCCTCCTCAAGACCCTCCGCGCGCTTCTCAGCGTCCTCCTCGCCGACCCTTCATCATCCTCATCATCGTCCGCAACAGCATCCCGCCGCGGAACCGCATCTACTCATCCCCCTTGGCTCCAAACCCGGTTAGCCCCACGACACGGCGAGCGCTTCGCACGCCTCCTGACCTTGATCTGCGAGCCCTCAGCTGCCTCCGTCGCGCGCGCACGATCTCACACTGCGCTGGACTCGGCCACGGACGTGGCCAAGCGCGCGGCGGGGATGCACATGTACCTGGTTCTCGAAGTATATATAAAACTGCAGCTGCAGGGCGAGGTGTCCCGGGAGATGAGAAAGGCGCTCGAGGTCGGGTTTTATAGTGTCCTGGACATCACGGGCAAGGGCAGGCGGAGGGTGCTGAATGAGAGTCTGGATGTGGGGGGCAGGGCGCTGTTTAAGGCGTTGTTTGCGGAGTGGAGGACCTTTGGGGGCTGGAAGGGGGTTTAGGGGTGGATGGGAGTGGTGATGTATATATGCTGCTGGTATCTGGGCTGTCTACAGATGTTAAGTGTAGGTAGATGTGGACCCGCCTACCAGTGAGGATTTGGGGTGTGCAGCACTTGCGTACGTGCCAATGGTATTGTACATAGCGTGGTGGTCTAGACTGCTGGAATGTGAAGCCTTACGCCTGCCAGAAATGGCAGTCCAAACCACGGCACATGTAGTCTGGATGGTAGTTACCCCTTATTCTAACACCGAGCAACTTCCTACCTGCTCGTACCTGCATACGGGGTAGTTGTGTAGGGGTCCTCTGTATGTTAGGAGCAGGAGGTATATATATTGAGTATCCATTAGACCCACTCAAGGGCATGTGGTGTAATGGGAGCATGCGGGTACTGATTAAGGGGGCATCCCGCGATGTCGGTTCGACCCCGACCGTGTCCAATATTTTTCCTCTTTGGATCTCCTTTGTAGCTTAATGTTAACGGGACTATCTATAAGTCTGCGAGATGACCGATAAGGAAGGAGATCGCGATATTAACTCTGGATGATGTACTCTTTCTGCATCAACCCTCGATGCGAAAGTGCTATCTATCTAGAGGAGTCAGCGGAAACGGCGATGGACTTCTCTCACGTGGTCAGACATGCTCCAGACACCGGAGTCGATGATTGCCCAGTCTATAAGTGATTATACCAAGGCTAGCTGTGATCTGAGTGTGAGGAATGACTACGTACTTAGGGTAGGGAGGTAGCCATAATACGATATTGGGAGATTGGGATTGGGAGTGGGTTATTACGATCGAATTAGCCCTTAGCACTTGCATATAACAGCTGTGGCGCGTTGCAGGATACCTACCTATGCAGGATCAGGTTGTAAGTCGTTTCGCATACCACCTCGATGGCCACTTGGAATTCTCAGGTGGCAAAGGCGAGAATAGACACGAAGTGAAATCGACAGGAAGTAATACCAATAGCAGCAGAGCCACTCCGAGTGAAAGGATCTCACGAACACATGAACATATCAAGACTTCTTATGTGAGCTCGGTGATTAGGTGTCCCTTTGCACGAAAAATTACTGTTGGTATTCTGGCTCGTGAGATCCGGTTCTTGGCTGCGATGTTGGTACATGTTACTGTTGGTACTATTCAAAGAGGCACAGCACTCGAAGGCTAGATAGAGGCTTACACTCACCCCCCTTCCGAGCCTGGTTTTATTCTTCCAGCTGCCCCTCCCGCTATTTTCCCATTCTTCCCTTCTCGCTTGAGCATCCGTCATCTATAGCTTCTACCCACCTTTCGCCTGTCTGCTAACAATACCTTTGTGTCTCGTGCTCTTGACGGCTTCAGAATCAGCATTCTCCCAAGCCTCTTCTGGCGCTCACCAGGTACTCAGCACAAAATGACTGCCAATCCCCCTCGTACGTGCCATGTCAGATCTGAACCTCTCGGTGGCGACAGTCCCTAATTTTCGCTCTTAGTTATCACAAGCACGGAGTGGGCGGTTATTGCTCCCGGCATGGCCCAGATGATCGCGGGCGGCCCGGGAGTTGCCCCCGCCAAGCACATGGCCGAGCACTCTAATGCCATGCTGCCCTTTTCCAATGCCGGCACGGTGGTAGTCGACATGGGGTGCGGCCCCGGCCAAGTCACCAACGCCGTTCTCGAGGCTTATCATGACCAGCTGCCCACGGCAGCCAAGGTCATCGGTGCCGACAGCAACCCGCATATGCTGGGGGAGTATGAAAACCGAAAAACTACGGAGATCGGCAAGGGGAACACGCATTGGGAGCGCTCCGAGTCTCTCAAGATTGACATCCATACCTGCGACGGCTTGGCTGACAACTCCGTGACTCATATGCTCTGCGGCTTCGTCGTGTTCCTCATCCCCAATCCGGGCGAGGCCATCGCCGCCATGAAGCGCGTCATGGCGCCCGGTGGTGTGATTGCCATGTCCTCTCTCGCCAGTAGTCAATGGAGCGAGCTGTCCACGTATCCGGCCAGGGTCCGCGGGGAAACCAACGCACCTTCGGGTCCTGCCAACGGCTGTTCCGCGCCCGAGGATGTGAAGAACCATTTGCAAAAGGCTGGGTTCCAGGATATCGAGGTGCTTCAAGTCGAATCCTACATGGAGTTCGATGACTACGAGACTGTCTGCAATTTCATCTTGACTAAGCTCCCCATGGCCACGAGAATTGTTGGAACTATGACGGAGGAAGAGGTCTCGAAGACACGGGCGATGATGGTTGCCAAATTGAAAAGCTGGTGCCCCGAGCTACCCGCGAAGTTGACGGGGGAGGTGAACATAGCGTACGCTCGCAAGTAAGCCACAGGGCTGAACAAGCCTTGATGTCGGGTTTTGCTAGGAGAATCTGGAGCGGTTCGCCAAGGACGTCTGGCACGCGCGGACAATACAGTTCCCCACGTGTACGAAGAATTGGTGCTCGCTGGGAGTCTGGGACCAAGGAGCCAGACTCCAGAGCGCGATCAGCCGGTGCCGCCTAGGAGACGATGACTGCGGCGAGGGATTTCAGGCGACCGGCTTCAAAGATCCATGCGCTCTCATTTCTTCAAATATAGGAACGATTACAGGCTACTCTTTGCATTGAGATCTAGCTATATATGCTAGACTGTTGAAATGAGCCCATCTGAACTCAAGATCCTTGAGTTCTACTAGTATTGTTGTTAGATGCGGGGTTGCACAGTGATCCGCTTGTGCTCGTAGGAGTGAAGCCGGTCTCGCCGGTCTACAACAATGAAGGGGATCCCAATAATTATAACTTTCCCATGCATGGAATCAAAAGACTGGATTTGGGTCTGCAATAAAGATGGCGCTCTTTAAATTATACCTAACTTGCTATTTATTCCCTTGATGGACCCTTATCAATACTGTAGTATAAATGGCACTATAATACGTTTTAAGGTATCTATGTTTGCAATAGGATCCATTCCACCCGAGATAGCTAGGACTTTCACCCGTCCCAAGCCTTTCCAGCCTGGAGGTTAACAGAGTCATACAGGTAAGGATATCCGGCATACCGGGACGGAAAAAGATCCCCTACATAGAAGGGGAAACGAAAGCAAAAGTGGAGGCGCTTCATTGAAGCTATAGGAATTGAACCCTACCCGATTTGAACGGATGACCTTGTGGAAACTAATCGCTATTGAGCAACTGGAATCACATATTCTACCAACTGAACTAAGGGTCCGAATTGGTTATTGTTGAAAATACCCCTCAAAATTAATGCATATCCTTCACATCCGGCCAGGGTGTTAAGTCTCAATAAGCAGCCTGACAGGAAGGTGCGCAGGTAGGTGGGTCCGCTCCAGTCCGTTCCTGCTGTTTCTACTTGCGCACCCCGCGAATGACCAGTTGAAGGAGCTGTTCTAGGAAGGCACAGCGCAACCAGTTTCTTCCTCCTGAGGTCTCACAGACATGCCTGATCATAAAGTAGAACCTCAACCAATGCATCACCCTTCTGAAGTCCCATCTTTATTCCAGTGTCTCAACAAACTACAACATTCGCATTTGCATTGTATTATGTGCATAGACATCATATGTTGCTTTAGCACTGTCACCTCGAACAGCAGAGAGGCTTTGTCGATAAGTAGTGTGATGCAATTGATCTTCAATTCAGGGGGTTTGCATCATGTTTACTAGGTCATGTTGAATGAGATGCCCGACCACTACATACAAGTCTCAATTAGTCAATTGAACACCTCTAGCCTACCTGAGGCGATGATTAAATTGTAGGCTCCAACAGTTGACTTGAGTCCAAGCACACTAGGCTGGTAGCACTACCTAATCGTGTACGAAGTCATTCCACATCACAATACCACATCTGCGTGGCATATTACGTCGACAAATTGTGGGTGCATAGTTAGAAATGAAGGATTAGTTGAAAAATGATTTAATGAGGAAGATGACGGGCCTGATCAAGTTCTCGAACCGCCGCAGCGTGCATACAGCCACAGCCACCTGCCCACCGCCACTAATACTACGCTGCAATGTACGAATTTGTCACTATTGGCTCGTAGCTGGTCGGCGCTTATGTGGCAAGATTAGTAGTGCTGAGGGGTGAGAAGGGGCCGCGGCACTACAACTAATACAGGATGACAGGATGACAGGCTGCAATGGGTGCTTTCAACCTGATCATAATGCTGCTGCCTGCCTCGACTCTTCTGCTTCCATTCTCGATGTTCTATCGGACCGGGAAGAATATTCCCAAGGAGGTAAAAAGGTAGGCCCTTGCCATTGTTTTGGCGCATATCGACTTAGGGGTAAGTCTATGGGGTCAGAAAAGCCCATCCTCATCGCGTGGTTTAATTGATAGGTAGTCTAGAGAGTCACCCCAGGCCTCGATCGCGCCCTTTATACCAATGCCGAGCTTTCATGACTACACAATCGGCTGGCTTTGCGCCGTCGGTAGAGAAAGCGTAGCCGCCCGAGTTTTCCTCGACGAAGAACACGAAAAACCAGACTCTCTACCCGCAAAAGATGACAACACCTACACCTTAGGTCGTGTTGGAAAGCACAATGTCGTTATTGCAGCCTTA
Organism: Astrocystis sublimbata; assembly: GCA_022453515.1. Classification (NCBI taxonomy): domain Eukaryota; kingdom Fungi; phylum Ascomycota; class Sordariomycetes; order Xylariales; family Xylariaceae; genus Astrocystis; species Astrocystis sublimbata. The sequence continues at coordinate 153,814 of JAJNNY010000059.1, read as the reverse complement.
CCACGCGGCGAGTACGGACTTGTCAATGCGGCGAACGCTGCCAAAGACATGATACGCAGCTTTCCGAATCTCAGAGCTGGCTTCATGGTTGGCATCGGTGGTGGAGCTCCCGCGAAGCACGATATCCGTCTAGGCGACATTGTGGTCAGTTCTGCTGGCTCTGGGATTGGGGGTGTATACCAGTTCGACTTTGGGAAGACTATTCAAAACAAGGAATTTGTGGCTACAGGGTTTTTAAACAAACCGCCGGCATTCATCATGACGGCAGTATCTGCACTCGAAGCTACATATGCCATTGAAGGGCATCAACTCAAGGAAGCTGTCGCGAGCATTCTTGATAAATATCCTAGACTGCGGAAAGATTACCGACGACCAAGCATCAGCACCGATCGACTTTACAAAGCCGATGTCCTTCATTCCCCGCACGAGGATTGTATGCTCTACTGTGGAGACGATACATCGAGTCTCATCGCACGGGAGGTACGCTCGGAATACGAAGACGACCCGGCAATATACTATGGCCTTGTTGCTTCCTCTAACCAAGTGATAAGAGACGCCTTAATCCGCGATAAGCTTTCAATAGAGAAGGACGTGTTGTGTTTCGAGATGGAAGCTGCCGGATTGATGAATCAGTTTCCCTTCCTTATCGTCCGTGGTATATGCGACTATTCTGATACCCATAAAAATAAGTTGTGGCAAGGCTACGCAGCGATGACAGCTGCCGCTTATACAAAAGATCTCCTCCGCAATATTGTGCCGAGTAGGGTAGAGGCGGAGAGAACGCTGGTCGGGATACTATCAGATGGTAAGCACTTGTATCCCCAGTACCTAATCAATATATCGTATATCGTTGGTAGATATCCAACGAAACCAAAGCGTGTCAAGTCCTTTCTAACTGTTCTTGCAGTCTCTATTAATATTGAATCTATCAATGAGGGGATCACACACACCAAACGGTATTTAGAAAGGAAAGAAGACACCGAAGTTCTCGACTGGCTCACATCGACTAATCATGGGGCGCAACAAACTGATAACCTCAGGAGACGACAACCAGGGACGGGCCAGTGGCTGCTCGACTCAGAAAAGTATCAGACTTGGTTAAGGGAGCCCCAAACAACATTGTTCTGTCCCGGAATCCCTGGAGCCGGCAAAACCATCCTGACTTCAATTGTTGTCGACGACCTTGAGAATCGATTTCGTAGCGAGACTACTGCTTCTGCTGTGGTAGCTTATGTCTATTGCAACTACAAGGTCCAAAACGAGCAAACTCCCGAAGGCTTGCTCTCCAGTCTGCTAAAGCAGCTAGCTCAGACCGAGCCTTCTTTGCCACGCAGTTGTCAAGAGCTCTACGGTCAGCATAAATCCAAGCGGACCAGGCCAACCTTGGATGAGATTTTGAAAACGCTTGAATCAATTACTGCTCAGAAGTCTAGAATTTTCATTATCGTTGATGCACTTGATGAGTGCCCGACTCTTGATGGATGCCGCACAAAGTTTCTGTCGGCGCTCCTCACCCTACAGGAAAACAGCGGAATAAACATTTTCGCAACCTCAAGACCCATACCACGGATTATTAACCACTTCCGAGAAAATCTCTCAACATTGGAGATTCGCGCCACTAAGGATGACATCGGCAGATATTTGCAAGGACACCTATCTGAGCTTCCGAAGTTTATTGCCAATCGACCTGACCTTCAAGATGAGATTACTACAAGCATAACAGAAGCCGTCGATGGAATGTATGTTTGCTCTAAAAATGATGCTGTTCAAGCTAATTCTCTTAGGTTCTTGCTTGCGCAACTCCATTTTGCCTCATTGCTTGGCAAAGACACACCAAAAGCCATAAGGACAGCATTGCAAAAGCTAGCAACTGGGTCAAATACCTACGAATCTGCTTACGGAAACGCTATGGAACGAATCCAAGAGCAAATCCCAGAGCAGGCAAAGCGTGCTAAGCAAGTCTTACTATGGATAACCTGTGCATCAAGGCCACTGACAAAACTGGAACTCCAAAATGCACTTGCAGTAGAACCCGATGAGCCAGAATTTGATGAAGACAATCTTCCGCAGATCGAAGATGTGCTTTCTGTATGTGCTGGACTAGTAACAGTCGACACAGATAGCAGTATTGTTCGGCTAGTTCACTATACAACACAAGAATACTTTGATCGAACGCAGAGCAAATGGTTCCCAGAGGCACACCATTCTATTACATTGGCCTGTTTTACCTACCTCTCATATCCGGATTTTGAGAGCGGACATTCCCCAACAGACCGTGGGTTTGAGCAACGGCTCTGGCTATATCCCTTTTACGATTATGCCGCCCGCAACTGGGCACATCATAGTCGTATAGCTTCGGCCTGTCAAGATACTATCTCCTTCCTCCGAAAGCCAGGTCAAGTTGAAGCAGCAAGTCAGGTCCTCATAATTACGTATGAAGATCCTATCTACCGATTCGAAGGCTGGAGTCAGCGGATACCGAAGCAGATGACTGGGTTACATTTAGCAGCGTACTTCGGTCTAGAGGAGGTCGTCGCAAGTTTACTTGAGGATTGGGAACCAGATTTGAGGGACGAGCATGGCCAGACGCCACTATCATGGGCAGCAGAGAGAGGGCATGAAGCTGTAGTCAGGCTACTACTGGCGAACGGGAGGGTTGATCCTGACTCGAAAGATACTAAATACGGCCAGACGCCACTATCGTGGGCAGCAGAGAGCGGGTATGAAGCTGTAGTCAGGCTACTACTGGCGAACGGGAGGGTTGATCCTGACTCGAAAGATACTAAATACGGCCAGACGCCACTATCGTGGGCAGCAGAGAGCGGGCATGAAGCCATAGTTAGGCTCCTGCTAGCGAACGAGAGGGTTGATCCTGATTCGAAAGATACACACGGCCGGACGCCACTATCATGGGCAGCGAGACGAGGGAACGAGGCCGTAGTCAGATTGCTGCTAAAGGCGGGTGCCGATACTGATACCTTTGATGTCGATGGAGTAACTGCCATTGAACATGTAATTCGGAAGGGACATAGCGCAGTTGAGCAGCTGTTATTACAGAGCGGTGCTTCTATTTCCGACGACGTCTATGGTATTCGACGACTTTTTTTTGGAGGGATCAGAGGACTCAGAGTAACTAAGTATACCGAAATACAATACCACTCAAACACACAACTTTACATTATAAGGCATGGTGCATCTACATCTACCTAGCCTTCCCACCTCTCCTCCCCTCCCTCTCACCCCCAGCCCTCCACAAACTCCTCCATCTCCACATGCACCCTCAGCCCCTTCTCGCACATAGTCGAGTACACACTCTTCAGCTCCGCGGAATCCATCTCCCTCCCCAGGGTCCCAAACGCCTCCATAAAGACGTCCTTGCTCCAGGGACAGGCCTGGATGGTGCGATAAAACACGCCCTTGGCGAGTTTCCTCAGCTCCTTCTTCGCGTGGCAGAATCGGACATAAGCAATCCACAATCCAATATGGTGCGCGCATACGTCAGAGGAGAACGCGCGCTCAAAGGCGGCGCGCACAGAGTGCGAGTTCCCCGTGCGCATCTCGTAGGAGACGGCGAAGACGTGGCTGCTGAGCGAGGCGTGGGCGCGCGTGAGGATGCGGTCTTGCAGCAGGGTGCGCACGCGGTCGTTGATGCTGAGGCGCTCCTCGCGCCACGCGAAGAGCGAGAGGAAGATGGTGTTGTGCGGGAAGTGCGTGAGGTAGTGCGTTAGTTGCTCGCGGAGGAGACTTGGGCGGAAGGATCTGTGTATTGGGATTAGGTTCGTTAGTTCTGTTGGGAAATGATGTTGGTTCGGGCGTAGAGGTACGGAGAGGAAGGAACTTACCCGTGGCTGGCGTGGTAGTAGAGCAGGCGGGCACACGCTTGGAGGAACTTCTCGTGGGGAAGACTGTGCTGCTGGCCGCGCGACACGAGATCTTCGGAGCATTGCGTGATTCTTGTGATGGCGGATGAGATATCTCCTTGTTTCGCTGAGCTCGGCTCCTTTTCGCTCCTTTGCGTTAGGTATTCGAGCAGCACCAAGCCTTCTGCGTAGATCATCGCTTGGTGGATGTCGCCTGAGGAGACCTTGTAGTCGCAATTTGTCACGAGAAATTGTTTCGTTTTCAGGATCTGGGATGGGGCCGCTTCAGTCTGCGTATCGTTCGGTTTCGCCCCTACTTCTGCTAAACGACATAGCTGTAGCACGGCCTTGGCAAGATTTCCATCATCAAGTTCTAACCATGCTGCTGCAACTTGCAAGCGCACCCGGTCGTGCGCCTCAATAGATGGCAAGTCGAGTGCCGCTGATAATACATTGCGAGCTGCGGCTTGGTTCTGTTTGGTGTGCTCAAGCATGGAATAGCCTAAGTATAGATCGATATTGAAGGGGTCTTGTTTCAATAGTCCCTTAGCAGTTTTCTTTTCAGTTCCAGGCTCATTGGTTGACTCGAAGGCTAGAGAGTAGGGACCAAGTTCTTTGATTCCGACCACCCGGGTTAGTTGCTTCAGCGTGGTTGCTATCCAACAATAACCCTCCGGTCCCGTATTGCCAACAATCGGCTCGATATATCTAAACCACTGTGCAGACGGAAATAGTACCTCAGGAGTGAGAGCTATCTGCTGAACCTCGAAGGAGAAATCAGGTTGTCTGATTGCCTGATCTTCAGATTCGTTTGTGGTTTTGCCGGACGAGATCTGTGCGAATGGGACTGCATATGTGCTGTGGATAAAAGAGTCGTTCATATCGATGAACTTGCTTTGTTGTTGATATGACGGTAGACGACAGAATATTAGGAACGCTTCAAGGAGCTGCGGGCGGATGTGCGGGACAATGTCTTTGGGAAAGTAGACTAGTATGTCCTCAAAGTCGGCAAACATAACTACCCGAAAGGGGTCGTCTTCGGCACCCTCATCCAACGTCCGTGCAGGTGTTGTGGCGTTTTGCGCTCGGTAGTGTTCGACAATGTACCATGCTTTATATCCGTCGCGAGTTGCAGGTGGTGCTGGTGGCACAGATACTTTGGGATCGGGAGGCTCTTGTTCAGCGTCATCAGCTGTTACAAAGGTGGCCCACCCTCGCCAGTTCTCTTCGCCCAGTCGAGGTATCTCGCTCTCCCAGTAGTCCTGGAAGCTAGAAGGAATTTCCTCTTCTGTTTGTGGCGACGAGGAAGGTCGCGAGAGGCTCAGCTCTAGTATAGCTTGCCATGCTGCCGAGGCAATCTCCGCAAAGCCGGTGTCCGCGAGGAAACGAGTCAAACGTAAGATCATGTAGATTATCTGGCGCGAACACTTGACTTGATCATCAATGGACGAGAGACTGGGAACCTCCTTTCGCAAGGATTGCAATTTGTTGGTATAATGCTGTTTAAGCTCATCATAACGACAGATGGGGAGTGTGGTTTGCAGGTAAAAGGTGTGCAGCTTCCACAGCTCGAAGCTGGTAGGGTATTCCTTCCACATTTCCGCGATCCGCTTCAAGACCTTTTTGGAGTCCCACACCTTCATTCCCTCTTTTAGTATCTCGAGATTGAGTCTCTCGCGATGCGTGTCGTTGCTGCTATGCGGGAGGGCCTGTTCAAGTAGGGAAAGTTTTATGTCGGCGAAACTCTTCACTTCTGCGGCAGTAGGGGCGCGAGAGCCACTCTGTGCATCGAGTAGAGTGTCTTGGTGTGCAACCAGTTCAAGCCAAGAGTCTACATCTTCTGGATGTTCACGTACTTTTCTCGAAAGCTCGATTGATCGCATCGCTATGGGATCGCTTATGCTCTTACTTAACAGGTCGTCCGATGCATCACTGTCGTACTCCTCATCGCTGTCGGAATGCTCATGAGCCTTGCTCTTTCCATGAATAGACCTATAGTTTGGCCCCTCATCACCAGATGAGTCTTCAGCAGCACTACCATCTCGCTTTCGTTTCTTTGAAGTTTTGAATAGTATGCAATCGTCTGCTGTTGCGCCAGCGTCTGGCTTCTTTTGCCTTATGCGTGCTGATTGGGCATCCAGACGGATACCTCTCGCGCGGAGGTGTTTCTTGTCAGTACTCAGCAACGAGCCGCTTTCATGGCGATTGTTGATAAAGAATTCCTGTCGGCTCCCGATTTTCTCTATTCTCATGATACCATCGATACCCAATAGGCGACCTCGGCCGATGCGCCTATACTCGGGGACGCGGTTGCGGTCATTACTCCCATATCGTGTGACAAGGGCATCGCCTCTCTTGTCGAGGCAAAAAAAGAGATCCCCATCCAGTTTCTGTTGGGATGGTTGCTGGTGATGGTGTGGATCATCGCGTGGGCGCGTTGTGGGTTTGGATGTTGCATGTCGTCGGTCATGGTGAGTGCGCCCGTCGCTGGATGGAGCAGTGTGAGTGTGATGTTCTCTACGCGTTGACTTGTCCGAGATGGACTCTATCTTCTTTTCTGCGTCTTCAGAAGGTTTCGGCCTAAAAGACGCGAACTTGGGCACAGCTGATCGTCTCTCCTTCTCATGAGATGAAGGCATTCTGGAAAAGCTAAATCATTACGGTAAGTGAGATGCTAAAGAAGCTCGTATTATGTTAAATGGAACGCTCGGCGAATGCCACATGGCTTGTCCCTATCGTCAGCTATCACCAAAATATGTACATGCACGCTACTTGCAGGTTTGAAGAAGCTGACATTTGCCGGGGTTTGGCTAGTATTGAATGCTTCAATTGAGTAGGATATTACGCCCAAAGAGCCCAAGGGTACTTTGCTTACCGAAAGTAGTCGCATGGGCAAGGTCGCAGCGACCACCTTGCAAGTACTGGGTACCTACGTAGGTAGCGCCTACAACAGCTGAGGTTACGCAGCTCGGCAGCTACCTAGGGAGGTGCCGCCTAGCGTGGACCGCCTGTACTTGGAATTCTTTGTCGCGCGACATCATCGTCGCAAAGGCCTCCTCTCATCCACCTGTCATCCCTTACCTACATCTCCTACATTTCCCGCTATTCGTACCCCCGGCATCGCCTGAACATCTCCAGAAGTGCTGGAACCAAAGAGACGATAACTGCCCTCGTGATACTTCCACACACACCTCCCATCCCACTCCACTCGATTTCGCGACAATATTTACTCGTACTCGCCCAGGCCAAGCGCGAAACGCAGGCTGTCGATGGAGTTCTAGACCCATCGCGACAAGGCGCACATCAGCTTGAGGGCTCAAAGAGCACGTCGGAGAGTATCGGAAGAACGCAGACACCAAGCGCCCACAAAGTGTCGTACCGTATCATGCAGCCATGTTCACCTTCAGCCCATTGCTAGGGGCCCTTTCCGAATCCGCCGCATCGCAGTCCATCCTCGAGCTCGATGGCGGCATCAAGATCCTCGTCGGCGTCGGCTGGGACGAGTCCTTCGACATAGCCAAGCTCAAGGAGCTCGAGAAGCAGGTCCCGACCCTGTCCCTGATCCTCCTCACCCACGCCACCACCGAGCACATCGCCGCCTTCGCCCACTGCTGCAAGCACTTCCCGCTCTTCACCCGCATCCCCGTCTACGCCACGAGCCCCATCATCGGCCTCGGTCGCACCCTGCTCCAAGACTTGTACGCCTCGACGCCTGCCGCTGCCACCACCATCCCCTCAAGCGCCCTCGATGGCGTCGCCTTCCCCGAAGACCAAGCCTCGACCAACTTCCTCCTGCAGACCCCCTCCACCGACGAGATCGCCACCTATTTCTCCCTAATCCATCCTCTGAAATACTCGCAACCACATCAACCTCGAGGCTCGCCCTTCTCCCCGTCTCTCAACGGCTTGACCATCACTGCCTACAACTCGGGTCACACTCTTGGTGGTACCATCTGGCACATACAGCATGGCCTCGAGTCAGTCGTATATGCCGTCGATTGGAACCAAGCGCGCGAGAATGTGTTCGCTGGTGCTGCCTGGCTGGGGGGTGCTGGCGGTGGGGGCGCCGAGGTCATTGAGCAATTGAGGAAGCCCACTGCTCTGATTTGCAGCAGCCGTGGTGTTGAGAAGCAATCCCTCTCGGGCGGCCGCACCAAAAGAGACGAGCAACTCCTCGAGAAGATAGCCGCATGTGTTGCGAACGGCGGGACAGTGCTCATTCCTACAGACTCTAGTGCCCGCGTCTTAGAGCTGGCCTACCTGTTAGAGCACGCCTGGAGGACTGATGCGCCACCCGGCGACAACAAGCTAAGCCAGGCGAAGCTGTACCTGGCTGGGCGCAACGTTCATAGTGTGATGAGATACGCCCGAAGCATGTTGGAGTGGATGGATGACAGTGTTGTGCGCGAATTCGAAGCTACCGCCGACGGCTCCAAACGAAATGCCCCGGATGGCAACAGGCAAGGCAAGGACGCCGGTCCTTTCGACTTTAGATATCTGCGCTTGCTGGACCGGAGAGGGCAGGTCGAGAAGGTGCTATCACGCGAGGGCGATGGCGATACTGCGGTCGGCAAGGTCATCATCGCCAGCGATGCGAGTCTGGAATGGGGGTTCTCAAAGTCGGTCTTGAGACACCTCGCCCAGGACCCTGCCAATATGGTCATCTTGACTGAGTATCCGTCATTGGCCTCGTCATCACATCCATCGTTAGCGAGAACTCTTTGGACGTGGTGGAAAGAGCGGCAGGAAGACGAGGGCGAGGCGAACGGCAATAACTCGCAAACTCTTGATTTTATAGACGCCCAAAAAGAAGCGCTGGAAGGCAATGATCTTGCCCGGTATCAGCAGTGGCTCGCCCAGCAACGCCAGCTCCAGACAACCCTACAGGGGGGAGGTGGAGTCACGCTCGAGACGGCCGGGGACGTAGCAGATGACGTTTCCGAGTCTTCATCCGAGTCCGAAGACTCTGAAGATGAACAACAAGGCAGAGCTCTCAACAAGGCTATTATCCTCGGTCAGGCCGGCAGGAAGAAAGCTGCGCTTACTGACGAAGACTTGGGTGTCAATATATTGCTAAAGAAGAAAGGGGTCTACGATTTCGATGTAAGAGATAAGAAAGGGAGGGACAGGTGGAACCCGCATCCAGTGCGGCGGAAACGCGAGGATGAGTACGGTGAAGTCATTCGACCAGAGGATTTCTTGAGGGCCGAGGAACGCGATGATGGCGATGGAGGCGACATGGACCAGTTGGGCAAGAATGATGACCACGATCATGTGGGCAAAAAGCGCAAATGGGCCGATGCGGTCCCTGCAAACAAGAGCAACGCATCTCAGAACCACAAACGCCCCGCGCCGGGAAGGAACATGACTGATGATTTCCAAACGGATCTGCCCGACGGCGTAGTGGACGATGAACTGGACGCAATACCTGAGGATCAGGATGAGACGGTCAACGGCCCCTCGAAGCTAGTTGTCACCACAGAGAGGATCACAGTCAAGCTGCAAATCGATTTCGTTGACTTCGCGGGTATTCACGACAAGCGCAGTCTGCACATGCTGATCCCTCTCATCCAGCCGCGCAAGTTGATCCTCGTCGGTGGAAGCAGCGAAGACACGATGGCGCTGGCGTCCGATTGCAAGAAACTCATAGCAGAGGGCTCCATCGACATACATACGCCCAGTATGGGTCACATCATCGACGCAAGTGTCGATACAAATGCCTGGGTGGTGAAGCTCGAGCGGCCGCTGGTCAAGCAGCTGAAGTGGCAGAGTGTGCGGGGCTTAACCATTGCCACCATCACAGGCCGGCTCTTCGCTGCTCAGATACATGCGGCAGACGACAACGACGACGATGACGCGTCCCACAAGCGCATCAAGACAGAGGACTCGCAGTCTCAGTCGCAACCAACCAACGGGTCAGCAGAGGCCCCTGGAAAGCCAACGCTCGACGCCTTGCCCCCGAACGTGGCATCGGCCATCCGCTCCGTGGCGCAGCCCCTGCACGTCGGAGAGTTGCGCCTCGCGGATCTGAGAAAAGCAATGCAGCAGTCCGGCCACACGGCCGAGTTCCGGGGAGAAGGCACCCTGCTGGTCGACGGCTCGGTCGTGGTGAGGAAGACGGCTACAGGACGCATCGATGTCGAGAGCATTGGATTGCCGGGGAGTGGTGCCAGTGGGCCAGCGGCCATGACGGGTGGCACGTTTTACGCTGTGAAACGCACTATTTACGAGAATCTGGCCGTGGTTGCGGGGGCGTGATCTATCTACCTAGTAATGTATTCATATCATGTAGGTGTACGACTAGATCAAGTTCTTGGGTGTAGAGACGTGGCTGCAGACATAGAAATCATCATAATATAGCTCGAAATCCAGGAACCCTGCAGGCTTGCATCAGAGAGTGGTTCGTCTGTCTGCTAGGCTGCTTTGTACAATTTGCTTTTCTCTCTTTGAAATGGGTGCAGGTTTCTATGCCTCGGCATTCACTGTAGATATGTACCTGTGGACTTGTATGTACTGAGTTCTGGTGGGTGTAGAGTCAAAGTAATACATCGTCCAGTGTCGGGGATTAACACATTATGTCATGTCGACTAGTCAATGACATCGTGACCCACGTCGGCGCTCCACATCCCAAACTTCCAGCTACATACAACAAATCCAGATACCTGAGAGCCTCTTACTGCGTACATCACTTGTGGCTATTAACTTAATTTAAATGCGTCATGGTTCTTTCATTGAGCTTCTATTGTAATCATGTAGGTTTTGCTGCATTTGCCACTTTGCATCGTCAGGGGGCTCTGGAATCCGGCCACTGAATCTAAAATTCGATGAAGTAGTACGATCTAACGCACCTAATTAAAAACTTCCCTCTCGTAGAGGTCTGTGCTCAGTGCTACTGAGGCTTTCAGCAGTGTTGGGTACCTCTCTGAGTACTCGAGGTACTTAACGGTACACTGTCGATGGATGTATCAAATTTCAAGTTAAAATATTGCTGCAAGATATCGAGGCCGAGACGACCTTTACACATGTATCTCGAGTATATTCTTTCATGTCTTTGGTCCATATGACTTACATGTTTACCCAAAAGTGAAGAACTCAAGTAATATGTCTATCTAACGACCGAAAAGGGGTAAATACCTGCATGTGTCGTAGGCTGCCCAAGTAGGTTCGGTACCTCTTGCCTTGGTAGAGAATACGGTTACATGAAACTTAGAGCAAACAAGATACATAGAGGCAAGTACTGCAATACTTAAGCCACCCGATGTTTGGTGTCATCTTAATGTGCCTGCATCATAAGCCACGCCTGGTCCTGGCAACTGGGAAAAAACAGAACCTGTAGAGCAAACCCGCTGACACAACGCAAGCTAGGTGCTCAAGTCCATCGCTCCTCGAGGATTTAAATTGCCAACTCTCTTCCTTCCTTCAACTACATCCATGCGACGTTCCTCTGGCCACAGGACCACGAGTGATGCCGCGTCTGCCCTGGAGTTGCCCCCGTCATTGCTACAATTCATCACAGTGTACCGCTGCAAGCTTCAATAACTTGCTTATTCAAAGTCACGTTCTGGAGCGCGGTGCAGTGAACCATCAAGGTAATATCCTCTCCAGCCTCTATCTCAGCTTTACCAGCCCACAGCCCTCATCGACCTTTCTCAATGCTCAATCAGGTAATAACCGGACAACAACCAGGTGATCATAATGGCAACCTACAAGGACCTCTCCATGGAGCTGAAAGTATGGATCTGGGAGCACGTCGCCGCAGAACTGCTGTCAGGCGCCCATCGCTTCAGACTCACTCAGCACCCCAAACGACCTGGACGACTGGTTCTGACGCCCGGAAATGACGAGAAGCAGGATTCGTCTACCTGGCGTGAACGGATCCGGCTGGCCAAGATCGATGGAGCTTCTTTGTACGCCTTCACCAAGCTACTAGCGAAGATGGAGCAGGGCAACGAGGTCAAAGTTGTCTACCACGACACCCAGCGCTCGCGTAGAATCAACGTGGCGGAGAATGGCGTTGCTGCTCGTGTCTACCGGGGGACCGACCTCATGACGTTCCGCTGGAACTTCGGCACGACGGCAGGTGCTGCATACGCCCTGAATACCCCGGCCAACAGAAGCCTCTTCGACGGCATCACCCAATTCGGCATTGAGATCGACCTTATCCAGAAGGGCTGGATGCACACCACGAAATACAAGCCATTCGTATGCCTCGACTGCATCCAGGTTCCGGGCCATGCTGGGGTAGGCAGTGTCTGTTACGCCGGGGTTCTCAGGTTCCTGGAATTGTTCAAGGATCTCAAGATCGTTTACATCGTTTTCACGATCAAAGCCGTGGATTGCAGTTCACCTGAGATCGAGGAGCTCAAGGCCATGAATACACAGCCGCGTCGGCAGGTAACCGACCCAAAGAAAGCCAGGATTTGCCAGGCCGCCCTCGACGCCTTTCAGGCCATCCGCAGTACGTTCCAACCCCTATCAACAAATCCTGCGCCTGGCGATCGCTAACCAACACAATTACTATAGGTATCGCAGTTAAGAAAGGGTTGAAGCAATTTCACAACAGAGACGGCACGTTCTGTGAAATCGACCCGGAGAATATGTCTCTGGCGCGGTCGATGCTGTACCCAGTCAATATCACTAAGCTGCGTGAGGCGTGGGCCATGTACCACGCCTCTCTTCCACTGACTTTGCAGAACAGAGACTGGCGTACTGTCAAGTTCAAGCCTCTCCTCTGGGCGGATCTGAGACATACTACGGTTGTCCGTGACGCTGAGACGGCTCCCGACTCGCAGTGATTGCGATCTCAGGCGACTACGAATTCTCCCGATGGCGACTGCATCGACGATGGTACCGCGAGGTAGCATGGAGATATATATGTCTGCGTAGGGCATCATGGTTACGGGGTATCGTTCATTCATTGTCGCCGATGGTTTGGGTGGATTTGGATGGATTTGCTGGGGCCCTTGGCAATCGCTTCACGAGATGATCGCATGATGTGATGTAGGCTTCCCATCTTGCACTAATAATAGCTGTTCAGCAAAGATGGAGGAGATTTCAGGAAGTTTGGCCGGCCCTTTAGCTTGAGTCCATGTATTTGCGCAGATTTTAATTCTCACTCACAATGCGACGATGATTACATACACCTAGACACACCGTGCTTTAGGTCTTCCGAAGTCGGGCTCCCCTTGTCCGTTAGTCCAATCGTGCCATCTGATCGCGCCGAACTGGCGAATCACAACACTATCGCATGCGATGAATTAATGATCATTCGACATGAGTAGAATGAACCTTAAACCATCAACTCTACCCAAAAACTCTTAAAATAATATATTGAAAATACAATATTCCAGTATGAGCAGCATTCTGTAGCTTCGCAACAGTTCAAAGAATCCGTCAGCCGCAGTTCTAATCCCCACTCATCCCGTCGCGTTTGAGTCAATGGACAATCAATAGTATCAACGACATCATCTCTAGCTGTAAATATCGAGGAAGACAATAGCAATCTAGCGTCCGAATATATCAGAAGAGATCTCTTTCCTCATATTAAATCTTTCCAATTCATCATGGCTGTGGGCGGAGATAGCGCTGTATTAAACGACTTGCTCGTCGCAGCCCAGCTGGTCAGTTGTGCCTCCCATTCGTCCGGATGCTTCTACAATACCTAACGACAACTCTCTTCGCAGGTCACCAAAAGCTCGGCGAAGCAGCTTATTAGATCATGGCTTTACATCCCCATAGGCATATTAGCAATCCTCGCGACTACATTCGGTGTCAACAAGCTGCTGGAACTGGGCGGCGTTTCGTTCCCGGCCTCTGTCGCATGTCTTGTGATTCTGTTCCTGGGGTTACTCCTATTAGAGAGGGTTATCGGAGAAAACCGCACAAGACGTGTCGTCGCCATTATTGAGATACCGGTTCGTTGAGTTTTCGCATCGCAATCAACAAGATAGAAAGAGAGCGCAACACAACTAACCCTCAATCGCAGGGCAGATGGCTCCTGCAATGGATCAATGTCTTCTTCACGCCTTCATTCGTATTGCTGCCCCTCAGTCCATCAATCGGCGGGATCGAAGTATTGAAGATCATCGCTGTGTTCGGTATGTGTATCATCAACTATACTTGAGTCTTCAACCTCGCTAACGAACAAGTGATTGGATTCCTCGTCATGATGGCACTAGCAGCGTACATGACCCGAGGCCTACAGCTAGTTCTCGGAACCACCAAGCGCGCCATGACCGAACGTGCAGAAGAGCTCGGCAGCGAAAACGACGAGATCCTCATGACCACGACGCCGGCGTCGGCGAACACCCCATCGACGCGCACAAGTTCTGAACTCGCACGAGCAGAAGCTTCGTCCGAGATCCAGCGCCCGCCCAGATCCCACGATGTCCAGCAGACACATCACCACGACTCTCGCGATTCATCACCAGGTCCCGAAGGACACGAGCCTTCTCTCCCAACCCAGGATCCGCTCCCTCCTCCGCGCGCAAGCAGATGGGCAGCGATCGTGACGAGCCGGATCGACATCCTGACCTACGCGCTGCTTTTCACATTCGTGGGCATACCGGTGTACTACGGCGTCGGCTACGCGCTGCCGCTTCAAGCGACTTTCAGCATACTTGCGTACTTCGCCGCGATGGCCATCCCGCCCGCTTGGCGACAATACCTGCATCCCGTCCTGGTATCATCTTTATTTACAGTTCTAGGCCTCTGGGTCCTCGGACTAATCAAAGCCCAGAGCCTCGCCGTGACGTTGCATGAATTCCGCACTGGTGCCAACTACCTGAAACTTTGGGACAATAACACAGATCAACTCCCAGGTGCGGGAGACCTGTTCGCTAGTGTTCGTAAGTGAAGTCTTCTGTCGAGGAACAGGAATAACCACTCTTATAAACTAGCAGTAACTGACCCATACCACTCTTAAGTGGACGCCAGCATCGTCTCTCTCGCCCTACCAATGTACCAATACCGCCGCGAGCTCAAGCAGCACTTCCTCGCCATCGTGCTCCCGAACGTAGTCATCTCCATCGGCACCCTGTTCGCATATCCGTACATATGCTTCGCCATCGGGATCAGCGCCGAGCGCAGTCTCGCGTTCGCCGGACGCAGCCTGACGCTCGCGCTCGCGATCCCGGCCGTGGCGAACCTGGGAGGAGACGCCAACACGGTGGCGGCGCTGGCCATCACGAGCGGCATCGTGGGCGTCTTGGTTGGACAGAGGATTCTTGCACTTTTGAAAATCCCTGATGGTAAGTCCCTTGTCTACTCGGTCGCTTTCTCCTCATTCACTTTGCCACGCTGCGAAACTTGACTTTGACTGACTGACTTATCATGTGGGTTTGCAGACGACTATGTCACTCGGGGCGTCACGTTGGGGGCAAATTCCTCTGCTATTGCGACCGCGCTGCTCTTGCGCACCGATCCGCGGGCAGCAGCACTGTCTAGCCTGTCTATGGGTCTTTTTGGCGCGATCACCGTCCTCTTCACATCCATTCCGCCAGTCGTGGCTGTCATCCGTTCGCTCGTTGCTCTCTGAATGACCTCTCTGAACCACTCCGAATAAAATCGCGTTCCTCGCAGATGAAGCTCAGTATGCTGTCATGTGATACCCATTCCCGATACCAACTGTTGACCCTTTTCCCCCAAATAGCTGCATCGCGCCTCACCATCTTGCTTGAATCAGTGTCGTTCAATCTGTCCATTGCGTAGGGTGCGGCCCAGTTTGCCAACGCTGTCAAAGAAGTTAGGTTTTCGTCTTCATAATAATCATGGTCAAGATAGGGACAAAAGCTCTTACCGACGAGAAAGTATGAGTTTGGACACGTCATACCAGATGAGTCTCAGAATACTGTCGGAAGTTAATTCAGATCTTGCCCTCGTACAGATCAACTCGCGACAACGCGTACGTACCTAATGAGGAGGACGAACGGCAGAGCCAGAACGTTCGCAATTACGTGGGCTGCGACATGGACGGAATGTCCTGCAGTATCAAACCAGCCTTCGATGCGTTCGATCCAGCGGAGCTGGCTCTCGCAGAACTCGAGGATTTCTCTCTCAGACACATAGCGCGAAGCAAACTCGACAGGGCGGCTCTCTGGTTTAGCCGCACCTGCCTGCGTTCTCTTGGCGGCGTTCTTCGGGTTTTTCTTAGAATGAGAAGATTGAGGAGCCATTGTTGCTAGTGGGCTCCGGTGCCGACCAAGGTTTCTTGTCTTGCTGATATGCTGAGGACCTGTTAATGCTATTAGAAGATTAAGACATGGTAGGGTGGCTGGCTAGGTGTAGGGTTGGGCAAGGACCTGGCGAGGAAGATCTCTTACTGCTTCGCCGGTGATTGTGTAGGTAGGTAGCTGGAGGATACTTGCGTTAGCCCCAGGGAAGACGATATATAGGAAAGATATAATGCTTACCGATCGATGTCTTCGTGACATCAATCAAATGCAAGAGTTTGCTGCCTTCCTACGATGGAGTGTTCTTCCGAGCGCCAATGTGGCCGGTGGCAGTGACGAGTAAACTCGTTTGAATCTGATGAAGACTATGTTGTTGGTCAGGAATAGATGAGGAGAGATGGGGAGAGATAGAATGGGAAAATAAGAAAGAAACGGTTGTGTTTGTCTGAACAGTGATGTTGCTAGATGGCGGTAGAAGGTACTCAGTACCTACCTACTTGTGAAAACCACGGTCCTTGATGCCTAACTGTATTGCAAAGACGTAGCCATCAAGTCTGAAGCTGATGGAAGATGGTCGGTAGGTAGCTTCTAGCACAACTTTACCTTGACCAATGTGTTACCCGAATGCTATGGGCAACGGTAGGTGCTTGGGCTTAGCTTTGATTTACAGGTCAACTGCTGCTGCCTTGAACAGAGACTTAAGGCTCAATGGTTCCTGCTCTCCGGTCCTGGATGGCGTATTCAAAGTTGCGAAACGACCACTACAAATTGCATGTGAGACACTCTGTACATGAAGGCAATCATTCATTATGAATTTCTGCAGAATTTCCCGCTAGTTTCGACCGACTTAAAGCATCGCACGCTATTCCATACAACTGGTACTGTGAACCCCATGAGCTAAATGCAGTGATGCGACAAAAGAAATCTAAACCCAGAGAATGACGGAGTACAGATGCAACAGAGTTGATACAACAAATGAGAAAGATCGTAAGACAGATCATGCGATAAGTTCAACATCATCATCATCCTCTTCCAGGAACCCCAACCCACTATCGTGTCTCCTCCTCTTCCTATCCTTCCCACTCCCTGAGCGAGCAAAACTTGCCGAGAGGAAGTTGCCCGGCTGAGGCTCCGGCGTCATCAAGCGCGAGCTAGACCTCGTGCTTCGTCTCGGCGCACCCGCCGCAGCCGTCACTTTCTCCAGCTCGCCTCTCATGGTCTCGACAGCCTCTCTTGCGAGCTTCTCCCGCTCTTCTGCCTGCTCCGCTCTCTCCTCCAAGCCCACATTCTCAACGCGCAGCTTCACAATCGTCTCATGTGCGCCCCGCAGACTATCATTAATAGTATATATCTCGCGTCTCAGCTCCGAGACGCGCGCATCCCTCAGCGCAAGAGCCGCGCCGGCGGACTTGTTCCGCACTTTCGTCTCCGCGTCCCTGCGCCTCTGGAGGTCCTTTAGCTTCACCTCCAGCTCGTCGCATGTCTTCAGCATGAGGGCCAGTTTCGTCTCGAGATCAGCGATGACGATGGCGCGTTCGCCGAGCTCCGCATACGTGCTATTGAGATCGGCCTGCATCTTAGCCGTGGTCGACTTCTCACTATCTTCGAGACGCTGCACGAGGGTCTCCAGCTCGACGATGTCACGACGGTAGCCTTCTGCGGCGCCTTTCAGGCGATCGAGCCCGATTTCGAGCTCGGCGATGTGCGCGTCGCGCTCGCGCAGCACGGTGGCGTTCTCCTGCTGCTCGGCGCGGAGGCCCGCCATGGCGTCCACGCGGGCGGCGAGCTGGGATCGTAGAGATTGTTCCAGCGCGTGGTACTCGTCGATTGATTCCTCGTCCTCCTTAGTCTTGCGCGCAAGGTGTCGCAAGCTTGTGAGCACGAGATCGAGAACTTGGGCACCGTGCGACGTGAGAGGCAGGGTGATCTCGCCGGGGCTGAGATACTCCAATTCGAGGCGTGCCTCGCGGAAGCCAGACGTGATAGAGCCGATGATTTCGCTGGCGCCGGTGCCGCGGAACCCCAGTGAGCTGAGAGACGAGTCGAGCTCCGCCAATGCTTTCGTGCGCTCGGAAAGTCTCTGCAGCACTGTATCCAGGTGTTCCTCGAGCCCTGGCCGACTAGCTTTGCTGGTGCGCGCAGCAGCAGATAACGGCGAGCTCGCCCCTGCCAGTTTCTCCGATAGCCGGGTTTGAAGCGCGGCGTGGGATTCGAGTGTCGACGTCAACTTGGTCATTTCTAGCCGCAATGACGCGAGCTCGGCTTCCAAGGCCTCCTTATCAGGATCCGGTAGCGATGCTTGGATGCCAACTTCAGAATGGGGTGTGACGGGTATCATCGTTTTGCGCACTGAGCATGGCGTCGCGGGTAGAGTTGGGCTGGTGCAGGGTGGCGTTGGGAACGATGCGGATGCAGACTTTGAAATAGGGGGACCGGCACTCCGTCGTCGCTTTGAGGGCGTGCTACACACCACGTCCGTCATAGTGGTATCTTGGAAGTCATCAGAACCATCCAGATAACTATCTGAATAGGGATCCCGCGCAGCAAGTGTCCAGTCATAGAAGCTCTGCGGAAGATCATTGTCATTGTCCAGATCGCAGTCGCTTGCGTCGCCGTCGTTTAGTGTGGGAAGCTGTGGCTGGGCAAGTTCTGCGCGCAGTGCCTTGATCTGTTCCTCCAGTTCCAATATACGATCTGTATCTTGGACGAGGGTCTCATTGTGAAGCCGTTCGATCTCAGCATCACGACTGGCCAGCTCGGCACGTAACCGTTGTACCTCAGCTTCAACCTTGGCTGTTGTCGTGCTGTTCTTCCCTCCACGTGTGCGCGGCTTGACAGCCTTGACTGGTGCAGCAGCAATGACGCCAGATGACGAAAGAACATCGAGCTCGTCCGCGGACTCCGGATCTCCGTTCGATGCAGGCCGACGCTCGGCGTTACCGACAGCAGACCCCGGCCGCCGCCGCTTTGGGAAAGGCTCACCAGCACTCAATGTAGAGCGCTTAATAATGGGCGTGAGCCCGGTAGAACCAGTTGAACCTGTCTTGCGGTAACGAGACAGCTCGGGTCCTGGGTCAGAGAAGCGCACTCGTTTCTTAGATTTGGCTGGAGTCCCGGGCGTCGTGATAGGCGCAGATACGACTCGGGATCGGGCTGCACACTGACGGGTCTTGCGGCGGAGCGCGATGGGGACGTCCAGGTCGTCTGAGTTGGCCATATCGTCAGATGTGATGGGTCTCTGATTGGGTATTCAATATGGCAGCATGCGCAGTGAGTGGACTGGACTGCACTTCGACGTGTTACTTCACCGATTAGTTAAGTGCATGCGACCCAATGTTGTGGGAGAAGAATGATGGATGTTTGAAAATTGAACGAGGGCTATTCTATTGAAGTGCACATAATATTGTACCATAGTCGCGTTTCACGCTTAAACACCAACACGAGTTGCCTATTTTCTATCGCCATGGAAAATCGCGTCCATCGTCGTGTCGTGCAAAGTAAACAATCACTATCTCCCTTGGCAGTTGTTTACTGATTGCCGCAAATGGCATGGTGTCGTTATTCCCTATTCCACCCCGCATCGCGGAGCCAATCAACTCTCTGCAGTCTGGATGTTTTGGGTAACTAATGTGTGGTCGGATCGCGCAAGCCACGCGGGGCACTTCTTTCACGTGTCGATTGCTTCCCTAAAGTTGCAAGACGCAGAAAACGGATTATTTAGTCGCTGTCGCAAGGACGTACGAGTTATTGTTTGATTTGGTCAAACTACATAGGGAGAAATTTATGGCATTACTTCCCTTTTGAAGCCATCTATGCTAACCCTCAAATTAGGTACTCTCAGGTCTCCATGGAGATAGGCTCGATAGGTGCCTCGGTAGAGATTTGCAGGTTGCACCAACAAACCATTGTTCGGTTTTAGAAAGCTGTTCTACACAATCGCGCGCGACGCTACATCGACTTCCCCTGGGAAGCATGGCAGTTGAGCTTGAGCTCGCGTGTGTGCTTAGTGTTCCGTATGACTATCTGGCTTCAAAACTTTCAACGAAAAATTAGTATCGTCAGTAATGGATTTTTCTTTCGGTGTTAAAAACCGCTAAAAGTTTCGCTAACAACGGGGCGCGCTTGAGTATCAACTTTCGACAAATCTATTGTTGGAACAAGATCGACAGAGCACATTATTACTCTAGTTACCTTGAATACCTTAACACTATGTTATCTGTTAGTTAAGAACAGTAACAAAATTCGCGGTCTAGTTAGTGTCTAAGCAAGCGAGGCGGGTGCAATAGTTAAGAAAGCCTGAAGGCGGCGACCCAGAGCAATGGCAGACTCTAGTGCTAGGCTTTGGCGGTGGGATTACGGCGGAATTATGGCGTTATTTTTGAGTCGCCATCTTGAATTGGCCTCTTACTTGACACCTCGAGTCTTACTCATTTCTTATCCATCTGCCTGGGCAAGTGCAGTCAGCCTGTGCCGCATCTCATCTTACTGCCTAACGTTTCCAAAGCTTGTTAGCTGTGCCGCGAACCAATGCCGGCATTCCAGGTGGTCCGGTGGTTCACGCCGCACGGAAACGATTACCGAGCCTGCTGCACTGTACCGAGATAACGCTAGGGTGAAAAGCTTGTCCTGAGTCTGGTCTTGCAATATCCACGAACCACACGAGCCACATTCGACAGGAACCCCCGCCTCTCAGCTTGTATTACATAATTACTACCCTCTACTTCGAGTATCTTCCATACTAGATACTTGGCTATATGGCGATAGGGCCATCTGATCGCAAACTGATGCCCTCTTCATCATCGATCTCCATTTATCAGCTCATTCAATCATGACAGGCGGTGCGTTCAATAGAACACCTCAGTTACCTTAGGTAAGCCTAGCGTTAACGTGCCTGATAGCTTCAATTCTGCAGGCTCTAAGTTAGCCAGTTTTGGATCCACAGACGCGATCAACATAAAGCCTGTAGTGTAGCCCACAAACACTCATCTCAGCTTATTAAATGTGCCCATCACTTCGACATTGAGTAAGGTGCTGAGCGTAGTCTTTTTCCCTATGACCCCGCCGTTGCGACCGGGCCCCAGAAGGCTCGAGGTCCCTTCTTGCTTCTGGCCGATCTTCTCGACCAACCCTTAAGACCTAATCCTTGACCATATCAGCGAAACCCCTGCCAAGCCCCGGCAGGCTACTACTGTACTGTAGTCTCGGTAGTATGCCGTGCTCGCCATCTACAATCCGATGTTACCATGTGCTTATTGTTACATTCCCTCTTTTCTCAAACGTGCCTAAGTATGCAGCTACTCAACTCCCTTCGCATACAATATAGGCGCCGAACCTAGATAATGCAATCCAGCAGGATTGCATTTTGTTGGATTGGATTATGCAGTTTCGGTAGCCACCAAAGTCCACTGCCCGGAGCCACATCGTGACATGCGGGTGAGTGGCACAGCAAAGCCACTTCGAACATTAGGTACCTACTCAATACAGAGATACAATGTAAACTCAACTATGTTTACAGCGTAATTCAATGCATGTGTGTTTGCGCCATTCTATGTGTCCTTTTCACTTTGTGTTTCTTTTCTTCTTTTCAACTCAGACACGTCAAAATCATATTTACCAAAGCAGATTTGTATGTATTAGAGACATCACCTAGGCAGTCCAGCATTTCCAGAATACATGGGATGAAATCATAAGTCAAGGGCATATATATGTCCTCGCAAGGAGCTTTTCCACCTATGCGGGGTCGAAGGATGCGTATTCGGCCCAATCAGCAGAATCGAACAAAGCATAACCGACCGAAGGTACAATCTCAATGCCTTTCGCTCTATTGTGATTGGGCGGCTCTGTCTTCCTAATTTATCTGCTTGCTTGCTTACTTAGCGAGGTCTGCGACGACGACCCCCCGCGATTGCGGGGCAAGTCGAAGAGTATGAACATAATTTCGGGACTCCCCTCGCTTCTCGGAGGTATTCGTGGTATCTATCTACTTTTGTAGTTAGTAGCACCCAATTACCCATAGCCTTATTGAATCCTTCTGGTGGCCAGCATGCCAGGCATCCAGGATTCTGCCAGGGGAGGAAGTATCTGCATCCGAAGGCTTGGCATAGGTTTGTCATCGACTCGGTAGATACACGTAGGATGTTGATGCTCCGCTTGTGCAGCCTAGACCTAGGTGGAAACATTGGGTTATCGATACGACGGCCACTCTAGATACTACTACTCGTTTGCAATCATTGCAGTGGATATCAATATGAAAATAGTGGTTTAAATGGAGTAGTGATGAGTTTCGGTGCTTTTGTTTCCTTTTCCAGGGTACGGGACAGTGTATACATACTAAGATGCTTGAAGATAGGCCGCCTCGGCTTCGAATCCTATAACCACGAATCCTACAGCCATGTGCAGCACCTTACCAGAGCCACCGACGTCATACCTACCTACTACCGATAGGAGTGAGTCCTGGCAGCTGATCACATCATGTCGTATGTTATCGTGTTCAAGTTCCAATCCAGGTTCACTGATTCTCGAATTGATCCTAGCATCCTAGCCCTTAGTTAATTCAAGAGAGCATTAAGATGTCTTACATGCATATAACCCATAGATTGTCTGCTTCGCTAAGCGTGATAAACATACTATGGGTAGCTTCTTGCATGGCTACTTACTTAACATGTTACTTGCGCGTTTCTCTCCGTTTCGGGGCAATGACAAGCGAATGAGTCATGACTAAGCACAGGAACGACTGGTATCGAAGGTAACGTCCCTTCAACTACACCTTGACTGCCGCTATATCGCCTGTGAACATATCTACGCCACCAGAACCACTACTTAGGGAGTTGCATGCACTTTCTTGCTTTTCCGGAAGTAGGGCCGTAGAGCTCTTGAGCAGCCGCAGTTACTTTGCATGCACGGAGAAACGTGCGGGTCCCTGAGGTTCTAGACTAGTGTGGTACTTGCTGCATACCGCGTTTATGAGAGTCGTGAGCCGAGGTGAGCGTACTTAGCAGTGTGTATGCGCACCACATAGTTCACAAACTAGTGCGGACAGAAGTATTGGGCTGCAGCTTCACCTATCCGGAAGAGGAAAGAGGATAGGTAAGATTTCAGCCACATCTAGTCTTGGCTAGCTTTGAAGAAAATTGACGGCAATTGGAATTCTCCATCAACTAGGTGGAATCTCGCAAGTACGGCCGCCCTCAAACATTCACCCGCACATGTTGGGTGCTATTGGTAAAGCGCACCAGTCGCCAGTGTGAAGTTTTGGAAAAAGCTTCTCCATAATGTGTAGCGCATCGGTTCCAACTTACGACGCATGTCATCATGGGTCTTTTCTGTAGCAAGCTCTATCTAGCATCTACATACCAATAGTCGCTACGTGAGAGCGTCCACTCCTCTTCGTATACTCGAGCACATCTACATTGAGATAGCATTGCCGGCAGGATTTGACGTGCACAGCTGCTGGTCGGCATCGGGTGTTATTGGTCAGTCTGATCGGATGAGGCCGGTCCATCAAATCTAGTAGCTTCATTTATTAAGTTCGGCAGTTGCGCTAATCGAAGATCTGATATGAGAAGAAGACATATACGTCAAGCCAAGCCTTACTAACATAGGAATTGTAACAGGTCCGAAACTCAAGCTGGCGCCCAATTGGTATTGTTGTCTTTAAAACAAACTACAAGCATTACGTGAGGGGCAACTTCCAAATCCCCATTATCATGAACATGCCAAATAGCACTTCGTCAAATCCTGACCGTATCAGAACCAGGAACGATCCATATAAAGATTTTATGAACTCCATGCAATACCTTGCTGGGGCAGATCCTACCAACCACACTGGGTGGAAGTACGGCAAGTCTTGTCTACCGTAGGCGTTCCACGTGACCTTTTGTTTTTCGCGAATGCTCAAACTATTTTTCTTTCAAAGGGTTCTAGAGAGAATTGGAGCTCGTGAAACCGGGTCCGGAACGGGTCGCCCCAGTTTGTCAAATAGCGGATAAGGAGGGGTATTTATCAAATTTGACGAGTTGATGCTAGGTTCAGGGTGAGTAGCCATTGGGTTATGAGCTGTTGTGCATGCGAGAGATGATTAATGGCGGTGTGGCGTTCGGCAAATTGACGGAATCGTAATGCAGATGGGGTTCAATATCGTAGGCACTTTTGGGCCTGGTAACAACCACCTTGTCATATAGTCTTGGCGCACTACGTAATGAAGCTCTTAAAGTATGCAGTGTGCGTAACTCCAGTCTGACATACATACGAGACTATAGCTTGCCTCAAGCAAACTGCCATAGCGGGACGCGGAAGTGTGGACTAGTGTTGGTATGCGCCAAGTCGGGAGCTTGAAGGAGGGAGAAGAGTTACAGAAGATCTGCCTTCAGACCAAGCTGTATGCGAATGCTGGCATTCAATTGAAGTCTTTGCAAAGTGGAAAAAGAAATGGCAGAGAAGGATTAGGTAGGAACTCATACATATGCGCCGAGATTCATGGTGGGTGTTTCCTCGGTATCCCAAAATTCGAGGATAGGAAAATATCGCATTTCTAAAGCCCACGCAGGACATAGAATTATTGGATCCCGAATAGACAACACAGACATACGCAGACGCTAAGGTAAACAAACACATCCATATTTCCAGATATTACATATACACTCACGAAGGGGGCGCCGAGGGGAGGGTTAGCAGCTGTTAGCGCCGTCAAAGGAGGCTAATTATGAAAGCGACGCCCATTCTTGAGAGATCATCGTCATAGCTCTATATTAGGTAACATCCATGGTTGTGCATCCTCCTAACTTGACATTCGAGTTGCCTGCCTATGGGACGGCCCAGCCGATAAGCTACAGTAGATCAACAAGATCACTGACCGTATTTTCGGGATCGGAATCCCAGCTTTTGTTTCGGTACTCGTAGATCACACATGCTTCTGACAGGGGACAGCTATTGATTGATTGTTGATGGAAAACACTCTCGACACTGTAGCTTCTCGCTGAGAGAGAGGTGGAATCGGCCAGTTGTTACGCTAGTGAATCCGGGCGTCTCTTATGTTAGGTGCTCCAGTCAAAACTCCAGTTTCCGCCCACTCACCACGCGCTGATTTTCTCGGCTCAACCCACACATAGACGACGAGTGGGACTTTCGTCTTCGTTTTGGCCAGCATGTAACCTTAAAGCTTAATTGGCTCTAATGGCCAACCACAGCACAGCCTAGAGACGATCGAGTCCATCGGCCGAACTACGCAACGGATAAGAATAGTAAGATTGACACGCTGGTGTTGATTGTGAATCAAACCAAAGATATCGGTGCCGAGCTTCGCGGATGCTAGCGCAAAGCGGTAACTGTGATGGCTTCGTCCTTCGACCTTAGGTTGTTTCCCAGTTCTTCGTACTTACATCACGATTGCCCAGATCTTACAGATCTTCTTCTTTGACTTCCTATAGTAGATGGATTCAGACGATGTGTTGGCACCTTGCTGGAATAACAACTCGTCAATGTCGAACGAAGCCCCTCATCTGACATCGATTGCTAGCGCCACAAAAACTGATGCCACTCCTTTGACGCCAGCTTTGCCACCAAGCTAATTACCGTGCTGTACGGAACATTGATCATAGGTAAGGTAAGCTAGTTCGATTGCGAACATCCTCTAGCTGGCCTCTAGTCTCGGTGACGTGCACATCTTCCTTCCTTTTGGACATCCCCCACATGGTTTCAGACTGGATCATAACCTACGATCCTGCATTGCGTATGCGTGCCTATATGCAGGACGAAGGATGATAAGTAAGCATGAGCACCCCCGTTTGCCCCAGCAGGTCGAATGGGTCGCCAGCCGAGCCAGCATAATACACACTAGTGCTGCGCTAGCAATTCGACGACGAGCAGGCCTCACCGTTATTTCCTGGGCTAGGGTAGAATACAATGATACAATACGCGGACTGGGCAGAATGCAGGGTAGAGAAACTCCGTCTATCCTTGGTTCTTGATGGGTCGGTTTGCTCAGCGTAAGCCGCAAGGGCTCGCGCTAACCCTGAACCATCACCCCAGGCATATGCGCCAGGGTCCTGATAATGGGGGTCATAGACGATCAACGCCTTGATTAAACATCTCGACGCAAAGGACGTACACGATTTGAATCTTCAACGGTGAGCTTTCGACGAGACTGTTTGGTGAATCTTGATATCCGAATTCTGAGAAAGCCTGAAATCTCATAAGCATCATAAGCATCATCGTCATCATCATCATCATCACCGGTTCACGACACAATGTTTCAGACACTGAAAGCTCGACGAAGCACCAATGGCGAGTCTGCCTATGTGGTGCAGTCCGCCGGCATGCCTTTCGAGAAGAACAAGGGCAAGAAACAGCGAGCTTGCACATTATGCAAACTGAAGAAGGTGTGTATACCGCATACGGCACGTGCCATCCTATTACTAACAATTCATGTAGCTCAAATGCGTGTTAGCTGAGGGTGAAAGCCCGGAGACTTGCGTTAAATGCTTGAAGCAAGGTCTGGAGTGCAGTTACAAAAATGGTCCGGTTTCGACTTCAAAATCAAACAAAAAGGGCTCAAAATCAGAAAGCAAGGCTTCATCCGCATCGGAAAAGTCTGCTGATGTGCCCAAACCATCAACAGATGGCAACTCCTCCATCACAGTCCGCGAGACCGCGGCATCATCACCATCCAGCACACCATCTACAACGACAACGGTGCAGACCGATCCGACTCTTTCAGAAAATTTTTCATTTGCAGACCTACTAGACAGCGAGATACCCTTTGATTTTTGGACGTTATCTAACGACAGCGGCAGTAAGTTCTCACTGATGAAGCACGATACTCATGTCTAGAAATTTACTAACATTTTCCTAAGTGGATATGGGCGACGCACCTATTTATCTTGCAGCTAACGACGGTGGGGAGAATACCTGTGATGTTACAGGTTTTCCCCGCATACATTCGTCGAAAGCCACTCACGATTTCCCTTTGGGCTATTCCCACGTGGGCGGCGGCGGTCTTGTAGATGGGCCAGCCATATCAGGGGGATCGTCACTGGATACTACGCCAATGACCGCGTCCCCCCCTTCCACGGAACCACTAAGCTGGGAGCCCAACCTCATTCCGGAAATGCACATGCCGTCTTTGGGCGACTCTTCCGGAACCGAGCCGCTAGATGCCGTCGGCTTTTCAACCGTTCCTGCGTCAGGGCCGCCCCTGGAGACAATATCGCTCCAGTCCCCATCCGCAGCATGCCACTGCCTGGAGAAGCTCATGGGGGCTAACGAGGACATGCAAGTAAAACTAGTATGGGGAGCCTACCCGCCCAATGGAGGCTCGGTCAGTGTCGACGACATGCTCCAGTGCCAGAAAGACATACTGGTCAGCTGCGAGACGCTGCTTGAATGCGACAGATGCAGTTTGCGGTCAGACTATGTGATGTTGGTCGTATCTATGTGTCACGAGATGATGAATGGTATCGCGGACCTGAGTGCGATGCTACTCCCTGGATCCCAAAACGGCAGCGTAAAACGAGCACGCTCCGAGTCAGATGGTGGGAGGAAACGAGGGCTCAAGGCCGGAGGATGGCGACTCGATGACGAGGATGAGATTCAGGTCATTAAGAGTCTCATCGGAATCCGGATCACGAGATTGGGAAGCCTGACTACACTGCTGGAAAAGGTTGTGAACGCACATCGTCCTGCGTACGAGTGGGTTATTCGCGCTCTGAGGCAGTCGATCACAGAGAGAATAGCTACAATAGGGTCAGAGCAAGATGGACTTGAGTTTACATCAAATCTATAGACAATAAACATTTGATTACCAAACATCACTTATTCCATTCTCGTGTATTTTTTGAGACTTCTTTGTATTACTCAAAAATAATTGTCAATCTATAGCGCTTGCAACTGTACAACTCCCGTCTAATTCGTCAAAGTCATAATCTTGTTTGTCCTCGCCTGGGCCGCCTCCTCGGCGTTCAGGTATCGACCACTCTTGAAACTGTGAGATTGTGTTAGTGGTGGTTTCTACTCAGAGCGAACACGGATCAACTTACCTCCACCAAAGGTTAGCTCTTGCGACGTCGCGGCAGGCTCCGAGGTACCTCTGCACCTCCTTGTCCTTCTCTTCACCCCAAGAAGGTAGGTTTGCTACCGCATCGTCCCAGTCCTTCTGGCACTGTTCCATTACTTCACCAGTCTTGTCCATAGCTTCTTGCTCAGAGCAGCCCTGTCGCATGAGCAAGCAGATGAGGTTGTGCTCTACGCCAAAAGCCTGAAAAGTTAAATTGATTAGCTTGGGCTCCAATTTTTTCGTGGGTTTCGTCTTACCAAATCCTTCTTGTATGACAGAACGTCGTTCACGCTGGAATTTAATTGTCAGCATCCGATTGGCGAGATTTTGGGACCGTCTAGTGCCTTACAGCCATGTCAGATCAGCCGCAGCACGCTCGCAAGTCGCTATGGAGGGGTGGTCCATAATGTCTTGTGTGAGCTTTATGCCGTGCGCCCACTCAACCACGACAAACAGGCAGTAGGAGCCTATCGATTCTCTCCGAGTCTTCATGTATTCTGGAATGGGAACGTCGAGACCAGTCTGAGATTGGGCCAGCCACTATGAGAAATTGAGTCAGTTGTCGCCCGTGAAAGTCGTGGTCATTATAGAGCCGTCGCTCGGGGTGACTTACAACCTGCTTCAGGATAGCGTACAGACATCTACGATGCGTCTCCTTCCATCTCTGTTGTAGATCTTTATTGATGAATAAGTTAGCCGTCGTTCAATTCCTGACACGCTGACCTCGAGTCTCGTAATGCGTTGAATGTGGGGTTCGGTAGCAAATTACCTGGTGCTGGGTTTCTCTGTAATTCGGCGGTTAGCTATGTTTGGGTGCCAAAATTGCGGGCTGAGGAGAATGCTTACTTCTTGGAATCGTCGCCAGGTGCTCTGGAACATGAAACGGAGTGCGTGCTTCTCGGGGTCAACGGGAGGGTATGAGTCATCCATGAGAGATAATGTCCATATCATCTCCTCAGCGGACTCGATGGTCTTGTCTTTCATCTCGCCCTCATCGTACTG
Organism: Astrocystis sublimbata; assembly: GCA_022453515.1. Lineage (NCBI taxonomy): Eukaryota > Fungi > Ascomycota > Sordariomycetes > Xylariales > Xylariaceae > Astrocystis > Astrocystis sublimbata. Next base: position 124,733 of record JAJNNY010000059.1, on the reverse strand, counting down.
GTCGTCAAAAACAAATGCCTGAATAATACGTTAGCAAACTCGAAACGAATTGAAATTGTGATTTGAAACTCACCCATATACACCAGTCGACCGCCATTCTGAATGCAAATTCATTCGCTGAATTGTCGTTAATTTATGTTTCGTTCACGGAGTGATTTGGGTAGGCTACCTTCTGGTGCGGCCAAACTGATCAGATAAGCGAAGTTGGCTTTCGACAATATCTTCGCCGTTTTGGGGTCCATCTTTGTGAGACTACATCGATGTCAGTATTTACTTCGATCTCTAGCCAGCTAAACGTACGCCTTGGTCCATTCCTCAGATGCAGAGCCAATTGTAGGCTCTAACGGGTTCTCAACCGGGTCGCCCGACAGGATACCGCCAAAGAGGTCTGGAATGTGAAGAGTTCGCGAAGTCTTGCCGTTGGCTCCGTTGGTGCCATTGGTGCCATTGGTACCGTTTGCTTTCTTGATGCCGTTGGTCGCACCGCCGTTGGTGAGAACGGCTGTCTCGTGGATCTCGTTGGCTGACGGCATTTTGTATAACGTATATCGACAACGAGTAATGAATGGTAAAGTAAAATGAACAATCAGAAAGTATCAATCACGCTTTTGAGATTTAAACACGATTATTGGAACTGCGTGTTTTCAAGAGCTAACTACTACTCGATCCAATGACGTGAACAGGTATTGACTTACACGCACCTTTACATGCACGGGGTGGACTCGGCAACTTCCCATTTAGTGAACATGTTATTAGCGTAAATACTAGAATTGAAGGGATGTCATTGGCTGGAAGAGGAAAGGTCCGGTTCCTGGTCCGGTACCAGAGTGTTGATCTCTGCGATAGTTATGGATCCCGCATATTACATAAACATTCGGAATTTCTATATAGAGTATGTACAAACAGGAACAGAGCAGCAACCGGAAGAGCGACAAAATGCATCCGACTCTGTCAAAATTGTAATTGCTTGGGTCACTAGGGAACTAGTTCTTATCGACATCCATATGCGAGCCTCTGCGTCTTATACCCTGAGCTAACGTTATGCCTGGACCGAGCGTCAAGGCCCCGGCGAATGCGATGTGAGGGTGATAAGGTGGTGTCTACTTGCAGTAGGATTCTGTGTATGAGGTCATTGAAGTTATATCGATAGTTGCGAGCTCGAAGCCTACGTGATCTACCCGTCTCCAAATGCTGCCAAGCACCAAGCTTAACTGATACGACTGTCGTGTCGATCAGTATGGTACACGAGGTAGATAGATACCTTGGTCAGTCAATTTGCATGTAAATCTACATGATGCAATGTGCACAACTATTCGGGCCCCATCATTTCCACCCTTCATCTCCCACCAACCCTTTTTGGGTGAGGCTGCCAGGCTCAAGAGCCCTGCGCCACAAGAGCTACGAGGTGTTCTCCAGTAGGTACGTCATGTAATAGCATGGGTATTGTTAACTAATATCTATTGTTTTGCGATGTAGAAACCACTTGTATGTTCATTGATAACTGCTGTGTCTATGTGTTTAAGCCGTTTTCCTCTTTCGCATCATGAGTCTCGCCCTAGGGTCAGGGATAATGAACTCCATCAGATGGTACTTGGTAGGCCCCGTCTGCCCTTCAGGGAACTTGAACTCGTAGTCCATAATGATTCTTGACAACACCATTTTCAGCACAGCAACCGCGTAGTTCCTTCCTGGGCATGCTTGAGCGCCGTAGCCAAAGGCAAAGTTCTCCTTGGAGGGCTGCCCGGCCATGTACTTCTGTCTCTCCTCGGCGTTCACCATTCGCCTGCGGTAGCTTCGCATCGGGTCGAATACCTCAGGGTTTGGTGCAATTTCTGGGTCAATCTGGTTGTGAACAGCCACGAACCCAATGAGGGCTCCCTTGGGAACGGTCAGACCGTCCTTGAATGTGACGTCCTGGTAGGCATAACGGTTGGGGGTAACTGAAATAGTCAGTACATATTACAAATGTGTTATGTTGTCCACTTCGACAGAAACTTACTCGAGATGGGTTGACTGAGACGTTGGCTCTCCTGGAAAAAGCTGTCCAATTTGTCGAGCTTCAGTGCCCAATCGCGCACTGGTACTTTCTCGCCAATCGGGCCAAACTCGTCGGTCACCTCAGATATCTCCTCACGCAAATCTTGAACCCACTCGGGGTGGTCCCGGTTGCAGAGATCAAATAAGACGTTGGCGATACCCATAGAGGTGGTATGAGCAGCTGGAACAAACATGACCAGAACAATCTGCGCGATGTTCTTCAAGGCTTCTTCGTCTGCGTTGTCGAGAACCCAGTTCAACATAGAGTCCTCTTCATCAACCTCAATTCCTTGAGCCCTCTGCTTGTTGAATTCTTCGTGTCGAGCGATCATTGGTGCAATAATCTCACGCACTGTCTGCACGCCGTTCACAAGTCGTTTTCTTTGGGGAATTATGTTCGTGATCAGGGGGTGTGTCCAGGTCGGCAGGAAGCGCATGATGAGCGATGCGGCAACGAAATCCTCGGTATAGCCAAGCTTCAACCATTTTTCGCTACGGCATGCCGGGTTACCAACAATCATTTTTCCAATGCATCGTACGAGGATCTGGCTGACAACGTGGGATATATCGACCTTTTCCCAATCTATAACAATTAGCACCTGTATCGATATTCGCAATGCTTTTAGAACGTACCGTCGCCTTTAGGCATCTCAATCTCATAAGCGTAATCCAACTCCTTTCGAATAGCCTCCAGGTACTTTCCCATCTGACCATTGCGGTTCTCAGAAATAGCTTTAATGGATACCTCAGAGTGCGACCAGAGCGAGTGCATTGCCCATTGGTCACCCCATTCCTATATGGACATGTAAGAGAGCGAAGCAAATATATTTCGGCAATAGTACTAACCAGGAAGTTTGCTCTTCCACGGCTCAGCTTCGCATTGGGAATCGATCGGAGCTCGTCGACGTATTTGGTAGGAAGAATCGTAATGTCGTGATCCAGGCGGCGAAGGACGAAAGGTGAATCCTTGAACTAATTCATTTGTTAATTGTCTGTTTTCGACCTCGTGGTTTGTTCAAAGACATACCTTGTGGTAGCCGCTCTCAATCCATTTGTGGGCATCTCGAGCGTATCTGAGCTTGAAGAACCATGTAGGCTCAAACCAACCCCAGTAACCGTGAACTGGGGCACCTTCAACCCTCACCCTCCGACTCGTCGCTATTGTAGATGCGCCCCAAGAAAGGCAGAGTAATAAAACAAGTCCTTTCCAAGCACTGAAGGTGGACAAGAACGTGGAGACATCGGCACCTACGACCGCATTTAGCTTGTCGTAGGTACCATTGTGTTGGACAGGGTGTAGAGCCTCCATCTTTGCTATGCAAATTGGCACAGAATAAAGATGAAAAGTTGCAGATTGAGAATGTCGACTTCAGGATTCAGCTGAATTTACTTTATTTCAAATCCAGATTACGTCGGTACATCTTCATTAGTCGCTATTCGTCGCCAGAATTTAGCGGTAAAAAGGTACCCGGAAGTGCCCATTTTAGCAGTACCGGGCCCGCTGTAAACGCGATTTGTATTATCCAACTCATCTTGAAGATGGCTATCAACTTCAACATGCAGAAGCCGTTTTATATGTGTTACCGTACTATCTCAGAGCAGCGTGTAAAAAAATCGAGCGAGAGAAACCCAGCGAATGCTCAATTGAATCGCGAAATCGAATTGCCCATCATGAGGTAGGTACCCCAAGGGCTGGGGCAATGGGATCCCGGAAAGGCGGTCAGTCAGGATAAATACATAAATTGAATGCATGTAACAGTTAAATGCAACAAGCCAATATTCATCATAAAAGTCCTGGGAATGCCTCAACTTTCCTGCTTCGATGGACAAAAGCCCTGGAGTCAACCAGTATTGCCTGGGTACCTGGTACGTATGATCATACTAGAAGTAGGGCTGTATTGCCCAGTTGTACCATGGGCAGAACCCACGTTGAGTAGACAGAAGTAGGCAAACCCAAGGAAGTTATCGCAAAATGTTGAAACCTTCATACATACCTAGGTACTCACGCCTTTATCCTTGGCACCGATACTTAGATTAACATCGCCCATGATATGCTTTTTGCTATGATCAATGGGTCTCTCAAACCGCTCTGATTTAGTCACCGCTATGATGAGATCAGGCAGAGTTAGCCCAATTTCGATTGAGGGTGGTTCTTGGCCCCTGCGAGAGCACAACGTACACAATGAGGACCCATTGATCAACTCGAAACTTCTCGTTGAAGTTGGAATACAGACTCGGTACCAATTTCGAAAAAGACTCAATCGTGATTTTTCAAAATGGGCTATTTCTCACCCCCTGGAATTCATTGGTCCTGGTTTGTAATAGGTGTTCGCTCATCATGGAAGCCAATGAAGTAGGTGTAAATAAATTCCGTCGAAGTCGAGTAACAAGACATACAAAATACGCCCGCACGGCTGCCAACACATCGTGGGTACCAGCTATACGTTTTCTGCCCTCTACTAGTTCGATGTAATACAGATATACTCCTGTGGCTCCAAACTCACGATCCACGTGGAAACCATGCGACCAACAAGGAATGAATATAGTTTGTACACCCCACATCTAATGATTGTCACTGAATGCATCCTGGATTGACAGACTGAGTGGACATGTTGCTGCCCATACCCTAGTGTTCACAAGATTGTCGGTTTCCTGTGCTCCAACTTCGAATGGTTGTTGGTTCTCGGCCACTGTGCAGTCATATACTACCTAGGTACATCATAGTTACAATCATCGAATAGGCTTGACAGCATTCTGATACATGAGCTTACAAGTACAGACACAGACCCTGCATCGAGGTTATAAACAAATTGTAATAGCCACTCTCTAGTTTTAGTTGTAGCTCAGTGTTCAAGTAAATGACGAGCAATCTCTGGGCAATTCAATGGTCAACTTGATAAGACATAATCTCACTGGTCGACACAACTAAGGTAATCAATATCATGTACGACATCACTGGTCAGATGTGATTGACAGTAGTTACGGGCAGGTAATTGCTATCTCGCAGCCTTGTCTCCGTAGGTAAGTTGTTATTCTCTCCTTCGGGGCTAAAAAAGCAGTGCATATGCGGGCGTTGACCGGAGTCGTAATTTAGTGTTCAGGTACCAAGTACTGTCGAATATGGTAATATTAATAATCCCCTTCTGAGTGTCGTCGATTGCCAAAAGCATCGCAAGCATGTGATATTGCCTCTTTTCGTTGTGTCAGCAAGCCGACAATATCGGCCACCCAATCAAAGGTCTCCCATTTCAATCTGATAGCGTCAAGACGTAGTACCGATGCGACGTCATCCAAGCTAAATACAGGAACGTTTTCAGGGTCTTGGGTAGGATCTATCATCTGCCTAGCGAGTTAGATACCCGGGTCTTGCTGGAACAGGCAATCGCGAAACGGGATGTGGGTATCGCCAAGTAGACATTTTTGAGGCAGAGTCCTGAACTTCAAGGATCCAAGGGGATAGGCATTATTACCAAGTAGAGTAGTTCTAATATTGGTCGGCTGAAGCCCGACAATCTAACATAGCGAGCGAGTGACGCGCTACCGACGAAAATGAAGCTTAACCAAGCATAGTAATATGTTATCGCCGAACATTGTTGTGACGAGATTGTGCCATTCTCTGCCTGGACTAATACGTATTATCACCAGCTGAAGAGATCGACTCTGCGCATAATCTTGCAGGTACTCTCGCGTTCTACTAGTAACAACGAGACAGTTTGTGTAAAAAAAGAAAGACAATAGCAACAATGGTGGCACGCAAGACCCTCATTTTCTTCACCAACTCGGACTTCGGCCAAGCGAATGTTGTTCTGTCAACAGCCTACGAGCTCCTGCGCCAAAACAAACACAATATTCACATTGCCTCTTGGGCGCCGTTGCAGCCGCGTCTCGAGAAGCTTTCGCAACAAGCCCAAGACGAAAACCCGTCCGAGTCGATACCGCCCATCACATACCACAATCTCGCGTCCTTCCCCGGATTCATCGAGTTCGCCAAGAAAAATGGGAACAGAAAGAAGGCCGATATACCGCACCCGCCAGGCTCGCGCGGGGCGGAGAGAATCTCCATGTTAGCTGTCAGGTTCCTCTCTGCCTGGGGTCCGGAGGCTCATTTGGCGCTGCTGAATTGGGCTGCCGATTTGACGAAAGAGCTGGACCCTGCTCTTGTTGTCGTTGACCCTCACCTGGTCCCGATACATGACATGGCGCGGAAACTGAAGCGAAAATACGCCGTCTTGAGTCCCTGTACGCTAGCAGAAGGGTTATTATCCGAACAACCCTGGCTTGCAGCGTACTGGAAGTATCCAGCGTAAGATTCCTATCAGTCCAGGGCTTAATGCAATTATGCTAATATTTCATCTCCAAAGCTTCGCGACCGGTTTCCCGTACCCATTGCCTTGGAGCTACATGCTAGAGAACTATTACACGAAAAGGACGATAGAGAACGCTGCCTACGATCCCAAAGTCAAAGAGATAAATGACGCCAGACGCGCCCAGGGCCTCCACGAGCCACTGGGAAGTTTCACACCATGGGTGAAAGATGTGCCACATATCTGTCCCTCACTTCCCGAGATCGATCTTCCTTTGGAATGGCCTTCGAATGTACATAATTGCGGGCCCATCATGTTGCCCTCGACACCCATCGAGGAAAACGACCCCGATCTGCTAGCTTGGCTCGAGAAGAGACCAACAGTTCTCATGGCTCTAGGGACACACTTCGAGTGAGTGAAAGTCAAAACGCTAGATGAATGCGTCAAAGCCCTGTTACGATCCAAATATCTAACTGTCATGTTTAACAGAGCCTATGCGGCAACAGTACGAGAGCAAGCCGTCGGTTTGCGCGTCCTTCTGGATGCACGACCGGATATTCAGGTGCTATGGAAACTAAAGCCAGAGGAGAGCTCAGAAGGGGATGGCAAGGAGACCCTAAACACTATTCTCGGCGATGAGTTAGAAAGCGGGAGGGTTAGGATCGAGAGCTGGCTCAAACCCGACCCGGTAGCGATTTTGCGAAGTGGCCATGTGGTGTGTGCCATTCATCACGGCGGAGCCAACTCATATTTCGAGGCGACATGGTGAGTGAAACCCTTGGTTTCTACCTCTAGGTTCAATTTTGCGAGATCAAGCTGACTTTTCTCAGGGCTGGCATTCCGCAAGTGATCCTTTCGATGTGGTATGATACGTTTGACTACGCCACGCGCATTGAGCACCTCGGCATAGGCGTGTACGGCAATCGTGATGCCGGCCGAAACTGCGTCGTTGACAATGAGAACTACCAAGCGCCGCTTATGGTTGATGGCCAGGAGTTTGGCGATGCTCTACTGAGAACCGTTGGGCGTGTTAAGGGGGACCAAAAAGCGGATGCGATGAGTAAGAGGGCGGCGGAACTGGGTGAGGTGTGTCGGAACAGTGGTGGGAGAACTAAAGCTGCGAAGATTATCACGGACCTGTGTTTTGAGTAGCTAAAGTGCCAGTGAAGGTCTTGTAAGATATTGCGTGGCAATTATTGTCGGGTCTTTTGGCTATAAAACTTCTGTTTAGAGCGATGCAAAGCTATATTCCAACGATATTCCACTACTGCACACCTTGCGATGTGACCCTTGTCGTTGACAAACAAATTGGTAAACTAATGACGACGTACAACTTCACTAACGGTCGCATTTGGTGAAATGCTTGCCAACACTATAATATAAGATCATGAGAGTTCGAGTGCTTCGATCTTGCAACATCTTAGAGTTTAGGCTTACTCTGCCTGGTTTTGATGTTGTGCAATTTCAACCCTCAATAGGTATCTTCCAAGACGACCCCTCCCCCCTCTTCCGAAAACATTACATAGAGGGGCGGTATTCCTCGGTGACGGCTTCGCGCTCCCTAGCGTAGCGCAACTGTGGTCAACAACTTCTAAGACCTAAGTCGGCGAATGGTGCACATTATCTTCTTAGTACAATTTTTCCCGCAAGAAGATATCATGCTCGTAACAGGTGATAAGAAATGCATTGTGAGGATATTTACATTTTACATTTGTCTATATTCTATGTTTCTAGGTCTTGTTGCTCTGGTAGAGACCCCAGCCCCTCAGTTAGGAAATTACTGTTTTGGGGTTTAGTCTCAGCTTCAGCTGTGATGCTATTGGCTAACAAAGCACCTAGACAATTTACTCGGATTTGACTACACCGACGAGCCCTCTGGAATCGTACTTCGCAACTCCGAACTCATTGTCGATCGTAGGGAACACATCTGACTCGTCGCAAGCACCAAGGCGCAGACGGTATGACTTGTTGGGCCGGAATAATGTGGCCAGGATGAGGTACATCTGAGCCCAAGCGACGCTATAAGAAGATTCGGTTAGATGCCTTTGCCTAACAAGCACCGAATGGGAGTCGGGGGCACTTACTGCATGCCGATGCAAATTCGCGAGCCCTGGAGGAAGGGGTTCAGGTTGCGGTCCATCTTGGAATCGTAGTTCTTGCCCAACCACCTATCCGGGTTGAAGGTGAAAGGGTCCGGGAAAACCTCTGGATCTATGTGCATAGAGAAAGGCGACATGCTGACGGGTGTCTGTGAACATCTGTATTAGCATATGAAGTCTATGGTAGTTAAGTGGGGTTAGCCTTACGTTTTGAGGGATCGTCCACTCCTTGTACTGAAGATCCTTGTCGATGGAAATGCGACCCTTCCGGCGGAATAGGCGCAGAATTCTGTCGTTGTCATCAGCGTCGTCAATTCCATTGGGATGCACGAGTGCTTACCGAAGTCCCTCCTTGATGCAGGCACCTAGATATTCGACTTGCTCTACATCCACCCAGTTCGGTACTTCATCATCAAAGTTGGCCATGACCCCTTGGAGCTCCTTGCGTAGGCGTTCCTCGATCTCTGGCTTGGCAAGGATGTAGTATGCAGTTAAGATCAGTGTGGCAGCGGTGGGATAAGTTCCAGCGCCCAGGAAGGAGACAGCTTCAGCAGCCAGGCGGGCAGGTTGTTTCTCTTGCGAAGGGATGTCGCTACGCAAAAGGTGATGGAACATGGATCCATTCTCCTCAACCTCGACTTGACCTTTCTTCTCCATGTCGACCTCCTTGCTTATCCGGTTCACACGTTGCTCGCCGAGCTGATCCGGTCAGTAAAAGAGTCCCACAGCAAAGATCAAGGCCAGAGAGGTGCACTTACAAGCTGCAGGATCCGGAAACCAGTGGTGTTGGGTATTAACGTCTGCACCAACCATGCCGGTACGTATTGAGTGATAAGGCCGACTTGTGGGAAGTGTCTGAGTAGGGGGATGATCTTTGCGGCTCCTCGGATCATGGTGTACCATTCGGGTGTGAAGTCTTTGCCCTCCAGCAGCTGTGGGCTTTCGCCGCAAGCAATGTGTCCGACAATATCTCCGGTGAAAGCTGTGAAAGCACAGTCTAGTCGGACTGGCACACCTGTATCCTTGGTCTCTATCATCTTTCGGTCCAGGAGTCTGATCTCATCATGAATGATGGACTGAAGTCTGACCACATTTTGGCGTGAGAGGTACTTGTCCAAAGGCTTCCTTCTAACTGCGTGCGCCTCGTGGCCTGGCGTTGATCCAATGGAATCTGAACAGATGCCGTATTAACGAAAGTTGTCACGGATGGTCAAACATATTAGTCAGGTCGTCCACATACCATCCATACCCAATCCCCGAGGGGGAATGATATCAGTCCGGTGCTTCGCAGCAGTGGCAAACACCGTGGTCATGAAATCAGGATCACTGATGTGAATCTCATTGGGGGAGACCCGCACGATAGAACCTATGTAAAACTTCGTGAGCTGCAGCTTCATGGGGCCCTTGTGTTGGACTACTAACCGTATTTTTGGTGCATCCGCACTAAACGCTCTGGGAAATCATGTTTGAAGAGATCTACATAGGTCTCATACCACGTAGATGCTGCTACGATCTTGGGCCCAGGGAATTTGGCGAGAGGGTGGAAAAAGAGGCGGTAGGTAACTAAAGCGATGCTGTAGACCACCAGGAGAACGGCTGAAGCTCCCACGAGCTGCCCGTAACTGGCTTGTTGATAGGCATCAAGCCCGTCCTGAAAGGCTCCCATGGCGCTTGACGGTTTCGTTCACCACGATGCGTGTTGTGTGAAGACGGCGTCTAGCGTGCACGAAATTGGATCAATACATGGAAATTGTAAAATTGAATAAGTCGATGATCTATTTCATTTCCTAATAAGACGAGATTCGCATTCTATGCACGGTAGATATGTGCTGTAGATTTCACAGTTAGGCGCGAATTTGGGGCTCTAACATGTCTTACTTAGGCAGGTCCGAGCCTCTGTAAATTGTCAAACAGGGCGCTGAATAGGCCGCCTAAACCGCCCCGAGCGCTCCCTATTAGGCAGACCCGAATTTCCACGTCGCCCTCAACATCAATAAGCGATTGATTCTACTTATATCGCTAGTAGACGTGATGAATTAAGATTAATATTTGGATAATAGTTGTGAGAAGCAAAGTCACGATATTTTGAAACCAAAAGCCTAAAGTATCCCAAATCCAAACATGGCCGCCAACATCGCCGCGCTACAGGACCCAGAGGCCTTTCTGGCCAAGGTGAGCTAAATGATGTTTGTCACTCTCGTCAGCTGGTTCTGATGCTCATAGGTCTTCGAAATCCTGGATTCCTACGATTTCGACCGATTCCCCGAAGTGTTTGCAGCAAGCCTTGATTATCAGGGTGGTCTGCAGAAGGATGAAGGTCTAGAAACATTCACCTCGGTATGCTTAGTCCGACAATGGCTGGTATCACTTTACGGGACTAATTTGGCATTACAGAACCTGAAGAAGCAGATGCAAATCATGCCATCAATGAAGACATCGCATGCTAGATTCAAGAACGGTGAGATTCTCCTCAAGCACCTTCATCGGTCTTGCAGAGTATGAACTAATCATTTCCCAAAGACGTTACCAACGGCACTATCTACAGCTCAGGAACCTCGACCGCAATCTTCAACGCGCTTCCCGATGCACCCTCGGTCACCATCCCCATGATTGGTCGTTTCGATATTGTCACAGAAGGTCCTGATGCGGGCAAAATAGAAAAGATGTACATTTACAAGGACAGGGTACCTTTCCTGCCGTTCATCCAGAAGCTACCTGGTATGGCCAAGTAATCTAGCAACGCTAATATAAACGCAGTCTTGGTTCATGAGCACACATTTCTCTCTTTCTCCTCGTGAAACTCGAAGTGATATGAATGTCCAAAAATATCATATTAGTGAACATCAAATCACCGTCATGACGACAGGTTTGTTTACCATTACGTCCACGCTTCTTCTGCGTAGCTTCAGTTAAGTGCTGACCGTCCCGACAAGCTCGACAGACGACAGGGTGAGTGAACAAGCAGAACGTGGGGTGGAATGATGTCACGGCGGCATCTTGCACGATCAAAGCGCCTAAATTTTCAAACCAAATTATAGGCGGTCTGTCAGCAAGGATTCACTAGATCAGGGTCCAATGCAACTAGCATTAGTCCAGTCAGGTACTTACCGAGCTTATATTTAGGTCAGCATGTCGGTTGGGTGGATTCTGTAGTTAACACTCAAATAGGTATGCGACGATGTAGATCGACCACTATCGGTATTTTGTTGACTTAGACGCTTAATAAGACTCCGCCATTGTCAGAACTTAGTGCTTTGGAGTAGGAAATTTTCAGACGCAACCCCTGCGTTGTATTTGCCCAATCAAAATGTCAGATTAACAATAATGTATTGTCACGTTGCATCACGCTATTTGCCGTCACAGTCTCGACAGTTGGACGCATGTGACAGTTTGGTCTATGCCTTTCGTTACTAGCGATGTACTACTCTCCGAAGATACGCTCAAGCTTTAGCATCGAGAGCGCCTCTTGGCAGCAAGTTGATCTGAATCGGGTTCTTCGTCCACACATGCCACGCCTTCGCCTGCTCGAACGGCTCTCTGTCCTTGACATCTACAGTCCAGTCGAAATGCCATAGCATCTTCGCCAGAATGATCCTCATCTCCATCCAAGCTAAACCTCTTCCAATGCAGACATTGACGCCCATGATGAACGGTTGAACTAGATCCAATTTATCGTTTTGAAACTCAGGGTCGTTCAACCATCGCTCAGGGCGATACTCATCGGCAAGGTGGAAATTAGACGATTGCCTGTTTTGAGCGTACTGGGAAACGTAGATCGCAGTCTGCACAAGTTAGCTTCACGATAATTTCGTGATAACGCTCTATGATGACTTACCTCTTTCGGGATGTATTGGTTTGCGATGTCAATGCCATCGATCACCACCTTTCTTGCCAAGCCGTTTGGTTCCGCGGGACTAGAGCGCTGTTAGTTAGTACTGTCTTTTCAAATACCATCCTTAAATATCACGAAACTAAAGAAAGGCATGCGCAAGAAAGCAACGAGTTTTGGGGCTACTTACGTCATCCTCAAGGCCTCGTCTGTCGCGGCTCGGAGGTAAGGCAATTTTCTGATCTCGTCATCGGTGATTTCCTCTGCAGTGGAAAACGCCGACCTCACTTCCTCGGCTGCTTTCCGGAAGCACTCCGGGTTCGTCGCGAGGTAAAAGCTAGTGGCGGTCAAGATGAATCCGGTCGTCTCGCTTCCAGCGATGACCAAAGCGGTCATGTTGCCGTCGATCTCGGCCTGGTTCAACGGGTCACCGGCTTTTGTGAGGTTGGAGAAGATGCTTGCTTTGGTGGATTTTGAGCTCAGATTCGTCTCGCACTTGGTGCGAACCATGTTGATGAACAAGTTCTCAACGCCAGACAACTTCACCAGGAAGTTTTTGAGCCCAGTCCACCAGCTGACGAAAACAATGAAAGACGAAGCCGAGACGAGGTCCATAGAAAGTGCTAGGCAAGGGTGGCTTTTCTCCTCTGAGACGCAACTGAATGGAGTACCAAACACAACATCGGCGACCATGTCAAAGGTCAGCCATTGCAGCCATTGAGTGAGGTTGATCTTGACATTTTTCTGCTCAAGCTTAGTCGACAGCTTTTTGATGAAGTTGTCCGTGTTTTCCTGGATCGTCGGTTCGTATTCCTTCGTCGATTTCTCTGAGAACGACGGATTTAAGATCTTGCGATATTTCGCGTGACCTTCCGGACTATACGTCAACAGGTCGAACCTAGCGCCATTGGGCGTGAGCGCTGGGAATGACTTTGGGTCGCGCTCAATCTGGCGACATCTTTTCAGGCTGTAAATGTCTTTCCAGGCAGCGCCGTCTATGAATGAGATCTCAGTAGGCCCTAATCTCACAACTGGGCCGTACTCTTCGTGGAGTCTCGTGACATGGCGGTGCATGTACCCTGAGAACCAGTACTTGTACCACGGAATCCAGGAGACTGAGTTCAAAAATGGGCCAGGTATCTTGCGAAGCTGGCTGAAAAATCTATTGTAGATAGCTGATGCTATCCAATAAGCCTTCTCATAGTTAGTTGCAGAGTTTCCATCTCTGAAATCATAATGAGGCCAAACTTACCATGTAGAGAGCCGCCCCAATGGCAAGCTGGGGGACCGAAGGCACTAAGCCCTCTGGCCATACTGACAAGAGACCCATGATGAAGCTTCTAAAGCGTAGATGCAACAATCTTCATCAGAACTGCACCAAATGCGCAGGGCTCTTCTTGAAGGATGTTTTGAAAGATGCGCTATGGAATCCGTTTGCAACATGTTGACGAATGGCGTTTCTGCTAATGCGATATGCGAGCAACGATTCCGGGTTTTCCTTATTGAGCAGTGTCGAGCTCCGAATACCCTGGCCATCCCCATCTCCACTATATCCACTAGTTTTTAGTTGAGCCTTTGGGCTGTCTGGCGCTCATGGCTTCATTAACAGAGGGCTGTCGATGGCTGCATCGCTTGCTCTGGCTCTTATGTTAATCATTCTCTGTTGTCAATATGGATTATTCATCACTGCTTGAGCGGCCGACCGTCGCCATATGGGCGGCGGGTGTCACATTATGGATAGCCTATCTCATCGGCCTCGTGGTGTATCGCTTATACTTCAGCCCACTGTCAATGTTCCCGGGTCCCAAACTCGCGGCTGCGACAAAATGGTACGAATTTTATCACGATGTGGTGATGCGAGGACAGTTCACATTTCAGATCCAAAAGATGCACAAGAAATACGGTATGTGGTACATCAAAGCCGGTTACAGCCCCAAATTTCTAAATATCGAAAGGTCCCATTGTCCGTATAAACCCCTTTGAGTTGCATGTGGAAGACAGCAACTACTGGGATGAGCTCTACACGGGACACAAGGAGTATGAGCGATATGAATGGATGTCGGGGAGATTCGGCGCGAACACAACAACGTCTTCGACCGTGAGGAGTGACATTCATGCTATTCGCAGAGCTCCGCTCAACCCGATGTTCTCCAAGCGAAGCATCACCAAGTTCGAGCCTGTCATTAAGCAGAAGGTAGAACTATTGAGCGAGCGCTTAGCATCGTATGCAGACAAGAGTAACATCCTTGCCTTGAATAACGCTTTCAATGCATTCTCGGGCGATGTTATCGCCTCTTATTGTTTCGGGTTCTGCTGGGACCAGTTGGACTCATCCGACTTCAAAGACAACTTTCACAACGCTTACGAGGCCGTGCGCAAGTTCGCTCACCTCGGGCTCCAGTTCCCCAGCATGTTCATTGTAAGTAGTATAATGATCCCGAACATCGATCTCGTTTTGATGAATTCTAATATGATGCAGGTCTTGGGTTTAACCCCAACTTGGGTCATGAAACGGGTGACACCTAACATTCATCAGATGTTCATTCTACAAAAGGTGTGTTCTTCCACGCCACTGAAAGGCCTATTTCACTAACAGTAAAAGGATCTTAAATCCAAAATTGTAAACATCATAAATGGCAAGGGTGATAACTCCGATCGTGAGCACCCGACAATTTTCACTGAATTGCTCGGCAGCGATCTGCCACCGCAGGAGAAATCGCTCGGTCGCCTAGCTGCTGAAGCGCAGCAATTGATAGGAGCCGGCCTGGAGACCGTTGCTTGGGCATTAACCACGACAGTCTTTCACCTAGCTAACAACCCGTCTACTCTGAAGAAGTTGCAGGCTGAGCTCCGCGAGGCCATCCCGGACCCTGACGCGATTCCAGACTCTCTTCATCTGGAAAGACTTCCCTATCTTACTGGATGTGTTAGAGAAGGAGTTCGGTTGTCAACAGGCGTGTCAGTTCGCCTACCACGCATCTCGCGGGATAAGCCCATGAAGTACAAGGACTGGGTGATACCCGCCGGAACGCCTGTATCGATGACCACACTCGACTTGCTCAACGACGACGGCGTATTTTACAACCCTCGCGCCTTCATCCCTGAGCGCTGGCTAGACAACCCTAAGACGAGCGAAGGCGAGAACATTAGCCGCTACTTTGTGCCCTTCGGCAAAGGCCCCCGGATGTGTATTGGTGTCAAGTAAGTTTGACGTGCTTATTTGGACAACCGTGTACTGACTGCGCATTGTGATAGCTTGGCATATGTAGAGCTGTACAGAGTACTCGCCACTTTGTTCCGTCGCTTTGAATTCGAACTGTATGACACCGATATCACCGACATCGAAATCCAGCATGATTTCTTCGTACCATCACCAAAGCAAGACACGAAAGGTTTGAGGGTTAAAGTAAAGTCGGTTCAGACTTGATAGCTGCGGTTTCTCGACAGGCAACCTAAATAGAATTTTGCCCTAGTAGCTATATTGATGATGCTTTCCGGTGACGAAGTCATATAGATACATTTAGCTTGAGTGAGTGTGACGAAAATAAATGGGTGGAATCACTATCCCTCTTATCACGATTGTTCAACTCCTTTGAATATACATGCCGTTCAGCTTCGTGTTTCGTATTTCCATGATGTGACGGACTATTGAATTCTCCTGTTGAATAGAAATATTCATACTGTGTAATGATGTTGATCTTGGCGATTGAGAGCGCAGTACACGATACTACTGCTTGATTTCTGCCAACGCGGTACTCTTACTAGGCAACTTGTTGAATCCATCTGAGTCAGTCAATCCGTCGCAGTATAAATTATTCGCGCTGTTCGTTACGTCTCGAACTAGATCATCACATCATCAACCTGACAATGCCGCCCTAGTCCACCTTTAAGACAGGCAATCCGATGCTGTTATATCGAGCCTTTGATTTACATCAGTTTGCTACTACAACAATCGATAATGAGTCTGACCAGTCGAGACTTGAGCTCTTCCGCATGGAACTCTTGTAGATGTACCCCTTCGTCGGATATTTCGGCACTTGGCTCCTCGAGTGCTGGCACCTACACTCAGAAACATGAGGACGGCTCCGTTATGTCACACACGAAGATGTTATCTATTCATTCTGGGATGCTATGTTTGGGCTGCCTTCTTCCACTCGGTGTCATCAACCATTGTCACCTGTTTCATAATCATCTTTCGATTGTGCTTATGAGGTGATTTGTCAAGACACAGTACCCGCCATCCGGCAACTTGAATGCGAAAGTAATATAGCAAATAGAAGGTTTGGAATATCTGAAGAAACACATGTGCTCGATTATTCAGCCCCACACAACCATCTGCAGACTTGATGTGACGACAAACACTCGGGGACTTGTTACATGATGTAGAAATACAACGATAAATCGGTGTTTATTGTAGAACGGTCTCGCTTAGATGGAACACTGTGACAAACATTCAAAAACATAACGGACTTCGGTATTCTCCTTCGGCGTTATATTCACTCATGTCTCAGGGGTCAAAAGTCTGCGGTCGGACGGTGAAACCAGAGCAAGTAACACGGTATCACAGTCTTCGGCGTCATCTGAAAACCAGGTACTCCTGTAACATTAGAAATAGCGAACACAGCCAGAATGGTCGTATTCCATGTCAGCTTCAGCGCATGCCTCCTTGATACTACGATGTGTTCGCAACGATAGCGATGGATCGAGTTCCAAACGTCCGACCTAGACAATGTATGGCTTTGTCGGGGCAGTGGTTAACTTGATTGAAAACTATACCGATGATGTTGTAAAATTGAGTATTGCGATTCCTCTTGCGCACTATTGTAGTTGTCACATGTCTCGTTTGGGTGTCTGCAGGTTCGCTGAGCGGCGTCACACTCAATTCCTGTAGAACCTGCAGACCGACGCGATCTTGTGATTCTACGAGGTGAATATAGTGAAGATCATCGCCTCGAAAAGGGCTTGCCCCGAAATGGCGTCAATTACCGGTTGGTGTTGCCTGCAGTCGGGCCGGGATTCAGACGGGGCATGTCTAAACTTCATAGAAGATGAGCAAGCTATTCTATGAACGCTGTTCTCCCCCTCACAATGACATGATCCAGCTCAGATACGGACACGGACTCTCACAAACTAGACCAAGATCACGATTTGCGACTGGACTCTGTGCTGGGTTACACTAACCCTCGCTTTACTCCGAGTCAGTATACAGGTAGGCACCCAATACAGTTTTTGAGTAGTATAAAGAGCGACGACTCTTCGTATGCTGAGACCATGGTTTTTCATAAAGCCAAAGAACCCCCATCTCTTTCTGTGAAATCGTTGGCAATCTAGACAAGATGGGTAACACCTCTTCAAGCTCGAGTGTTCACCCCACTCATACCATTACTCCTAATACGTCTACATACAGCGCGGTCCATCGCCCCTTTTCGGTATCGCCGTTTGACTTCAGCACTTTTGCCTCTATCACCAAGGTGTCTTCTCGGAGCCACCACCATGTACCCTACCCTACCCGCACTGGAGTTTTCTGCGAATGGGAGCTGGGTGTAGGATCCTCCTCTTGCAGCTCGTGGACGTTCACATTCCCAACACCTTTCACTCCTACTTTCAGTCTTACTCCTGTCACTCCGACTCCTTTTACCCCCACCCCTTTTACTATGCCAACACCAACTGGCGGGTATGGGACATCAGAGATCAGCGATGCCTTCACTTCTTACACCTGCACGGATTTCCTGTGCATCGACTCTGTGGTGTCGAAGTACGGGTACTCGCTATGTGATTCTACGTCAACCAGTTCGTATGACCTCTCGACGATAACAGTGCCAGGGATTGAGACATCGACCACATCTTCCACGACGACCGAATCGTCTACGTCGTCTACATCGTCTACTTCATCCACATCGACCAGGTCAACCAAAACGTCCACATCATCCAAATCGTCTACATCTTCCACGTATGGATCTCCTGAAATCACGGCAACATGCGACCCTGATCTTGAGGTGTTTTGGTATGTGACCGCTGCTGTCTTCTGTCCCACTTCAAGCACGTCTCCAGGAGATGACTCGCCGTAATAGATATACTGTTTCTGAAAAAAGCTGCAATTCCCATTTCACGGAGTGTTACTAGACAGCGAGGCACAGGCACTGACTTAAATGTGATATAGTCTGAGCTCAACTGCCGACTACTCGTTCACGGATGAGTTGACAACGGACGTGTTCCCTACTCCAACAACATCATCGGCATCATCGTCGTCAGACTGCGATACTTCCCTCTCAACAATGGCAGAGGACACAACGACTACCTCTGCTACCACCTCCAAGCACACGTACTCGTACCGCACCCGCAGCACCCGCAGCACTCGAGGAACAAGCACATCATCGACTATTTCCATTGCTGACTGCGACTTCTGGGAGGACGACTGCAGTCCCGTCGCGACTGAGCACCCGGACCCTTGGCGTGGCCACACAGTCACGACGACCTTGTCGACTCCAGTGGAGACCGACGAGGCAGGCAAGTGAGTTTTGAGGCGTGTCAGGAAGTGAATGGAGGAGGGACGTGACTTGATTGGTAAAGGGTTTGAAGGGTGTTTAAATTGCGTGAGATGAGCAAATGATAGTTTTGATTTCATTGAAAATGGAAAGAAAATCACAACAAAATAAGTGTTACTTTTTTTTCATAGAGAGCAAGGTTTTACGAAGCAGCGAGGGTATTCGTGAATTGAGAAAGTCATAATTGAGAAAATATTTGATTTTGGACCTTGATTGTATGCATGAATGTCTTTCACAGAAACGCGACCGCGACAACTGCATTCGCTGTGCTGGTTGGTTGAGCGACTGCGTGTAGACAACGATCAGGTGAGCCTGCCATGCCTGTGTAGGTGGCGAACGTAAAAGGAGGACCAGCCAGCAAATCAGTAGATCTTACATATCTGAAGATCAATGCCTTTCGAGCGAATACAAAGCTCACCGAATGATTGATTGGCAAATCACAGAGAGCATAGCGAGAAGTAGGTACTCTTTATCATAGCGCATAGAAGCGGAGCCACGGAATATTGACAGCTTGGCTCTTGGAGCCTAGGAGGCGAGATAACTACTATGTAGAAATGGCACAGTCCTCACCATGTTTATCACTAAGTAGTGTGACCTATTCTTTATAGCGCCCGAGGAGGACTGCCAATTTCTATTGGCTCCGCCTCCCTTGTCTTGTAAAACAGGTTTTAGGCTTGCCCAACCAACTGTACTCTCTTGGTACTGCAGGACCAATAACTCCGGGTAGAATCGTGCCAAGAAAATGCACTGACTTCGACGCCGCTGGCTATCTTGGTGATCAACATCCCCTATGAGTCATTGTACCTCCCGTGAGCGTCGGCTTTCATACATATTATTGAAATCCAGCGATTGCGCAATACAGCAAAGTGTAGACACTACTTACATCATTCCACATTGAAATGGTCCCGTGAAAGAGATGACAAGACCTATGAAAACCCCTGCTGCGATAACAGGTATCGTCGAGAGCCTTCGGCCTCACCTGGCTCGGACGGAGGCCGACCCGCGGCCAGTAGTTCTTATGACATGCGGCATCGCAGGTATTGCAAGACGCCAACGGACCTCTCGACAGATACGTCAATTGCGTTTTCCCCGATACTGACGTCGAATCCAGGGGCAGGAAAATCCACACTCTCCCAAGCCGTGGTAGCGTCGCATCCCAACTTCGACCGTCTGTCCATTGACGCTATTCTCGCGGAGAAACACGGCCTCTTCGACGTAGACTATGCGCCCGACATGTACATGACGTATCTGGAGGAGGCAGCCGATGAGTGCCAGGAGCGACTCACGCGGCTCTTGGCCGAGCGCGACAGAGACGTCGTCTTCGATCGCGCTTTCTGGAACAAGGAGGATCGCGACCAAGCGAAAAAGCACATCGAGAAACTCGGCGCTAGATGGGTGCTGGCTTACCTGAAGGCGCCGGACAAGGTTACTCATTGGCGGCGCATATGCGCGAGAGGGCAGGAACAGATCACCTCGGACTGCGCATATCAGATCACGCCGGAAATTTTAGACATGTATTGGGAAGGGTTTGAAGAACCGATTGGCGAAGGCGAGATTGTGTTCTTGACTGGTGATGCAAACAACGAGGTATCAGGATGATGGATACCCCCAGCGTCCATTGTTCCACATCCACCGATTGAAGCCGCAACCCGCGTAATCACGCTGGGTATTCGAGTAATTACTGGGATTTTCTAGAGACGATTTGGAGACGGAGCAGAGCGTGCGAGTCGATTTTATTGTATTTCCATGTATGAATTAGTGAGCCCTCCCACGATAGGAGATGAGCCTGTGGGTGGCTAGCGTACAAGCGGCCCAGCCTATGTCAGACACAATGCCAATCATCGTATCCCAATTTTCGAGGCCCTCGGGATGCCCAACAAGTTGGCAGATACTCACTGCAGGTTGGAGGACTTCCGCGGTGCTGTAGAATAATGAATTGACGATAATTGGAAACATCTGCATGGAGTTCAAAATGGGCCACAAGTCGTACGGTTCATCCAGCTGCCCGACACAAAGGCATGAGGTGACAGAAACGAATTTACTTATATAACCGATGAAATCACCAAATAACTTGAACTCGTCATACTTCGTTCGGGGTATCTCATAGCGAGTGGAGAATTACTACAAAACAGAACGTGGAGTAACAGGGGCATCGTGGGGTAGCATCATGAGATAATACCGGCTAATGGCATGGCAAACCCGCAAGTTTTTCGACACACCAGGATATTTTATCGAGAATCCAGACTTCGAGCTTGTCCTTCGGATTAAAGCATCATGTTCGGTTTCCCCTCTATCTTTCTCTTGCAGTGTCTGCTCCTCAGCGCAACGGCACAGGCGAAGTACATCGTGCCAGGCGCAAGATGGCGAGACACCGAGGGCAATCTGGTCAACGCGCATGCCGGTAACGTGGTCCTCGACAAGGACACGTTCTGGCTGTTCGGCGAATACAAGACTGAGAGACGGCAAGAAGGCGGAGGCGTGGCCGTCTACTCGTCGAAAGACCTGGCTACATGGCAATCTCACGGGCTTGCTTTGGAGCCGGTTGAAGGCCATCCGTATATATCCCCGAACATGATCATTCAACGGCCCAAAGTGGTATATAGCGAGCCGACAGGACAGTATCATGTACGCATCGATCGCTCTTGATTGTGCTTTCCGGAGTTCAGGCTGAACAGACCTAGATGTGGTGGCACGCCGACGACTCGAAATACAGTCTTCTACTTCAAGGCCTCGCTTCGGCAGAGAATATCGAGGGACCGTATAAGTTTCTCAATGCAACAGCCCCATTGGGGAACTGGAGTCAGGACTTTTGTCTTTTCACAGATTGGAAGGATGGCCGCTCATACGCCCTCTACTCGAACGGTGACTCAAAGGAGGGACGAGACGTCTATCTCACCGCTTATAATGATGAGGTATCCGCGTTGGACAGTGTTATGCATCGATTTGGTGCGTTGGAGAGTTCCGCATGGACACCGGTCCATTTTCTTATTTCGTCTGGCGTATAAATTTGATCCTCATAAATGCCGACTAACGAACTGCCAGATAAGTACGACCTGGAAGCTCCCTCAATCGTCCAGACTGAGCATAGCTATTATGCGCTCATGAGTCACAAGACCGGCTATCGTCCCAACAGTAAGAGTTATAATCCTCAAACTAGCTCCCCTTGCATAAAGAAGCTGTAGTAAACCAAGTATAGATGTGGTGGCATTTCGAGCAGACAAGCTGAGTGGACCTTGGTCGCAACCATGGATTGTCGCTGCGCCCAATACAAGGGCGTACAACTCTCAGTCTGGATCTACGTTACGAATAAACGGCAGCAAACAGACGACTTACTTGTACCTGGGCGACCAGTGGGATTCCAACTCACTCTGGGAAAGTCGCTATATCTGGCTGCCGATGACCATCGATGATGAGAGGAAGATGTTGTCCCTTGATTGGTACGATGTGTTCGACTTGAATGTGTAAGTTCTAGACACTGGTTAATCTTTTCTTCTAAGTAAACTAACGAAGACTGAAGAGAAACCGGGGAGTGGTCTGCTGTTGAAGGGCAGACATACGGACAAGCAAATGCAACTACTAATGGGGGCGCATTCAAGCAAGAAGCTGTACGTCTTTGATTTCTCCCTAATGAACGCTTCGATTACTAAATTTAGCTGAATCAATGGGTAGAATTTTGCCAATGAGGGCACAAGCTTAACTGGGATTTACGGCAACGACAGTACCGTCACATTCCACGGCATAGAAGGCGCCGGGAGCCCTCAATGGGTGTCCTTCCATTACCAAAGTAACAATCACCCCCTCACTGGAGGTGCTTGACAATTCGCTAAGCATGGGACAGATACCGATGATATGGGGTTTGGCGACCAACGTACGTGTATTGTCTCAACCACAATTCATTTTGCTGACCGTAGACAGCCGGGGGCTCGCCTGACCGAATAGGAGGCGCAGTAAGTCATCTTCCAATTCATTACTTCCAAAACTCGCAATTCTTCAGAAAATGCGAATCCGCCTTTGGCAGCCTATAATATCTCAAACATCGCGGCGTCCTCGCACGACACCTTTCTCACAACGAAGACTAACTGCTACGGTTACAGTGGCAGCTTCGACGCATCAGCAGTGTCGTGGTCAATGGTGACACTAAAAACGTCGAGACTCTCTACCAAAGAGACACGCATAAGGGAATCATATTATCAACGCCGCTGCAGCTGAATCTCGAAAAGGGGTCGCAAAACACCATCACTGTTGGCGGACTATTCAGCGGGTTCGACTACAAAGGGGCAGACCTTAGCCATATCGTTGTATATCCTCCGGAGGAGTAAGACGAATGCATACATGGGTACCTACCTAATGAATAAACTGAGGTCAATACGAGCCATATAAATTGCGCTCAGAAGTCTCTCAATCGTATATGCATATGCCTTGAAAGGATCGTATAGAGGATCATAATAACCACTCAAGTGATTGAAACAATGACCGACGCTTAGGGCCGAGATAAGAAGCTGCGCATCTTCGAGATTGTGCCAATGAACGGCATTCCTAGCGCGCCCATCCCCATAGGTAGCTTCAGCTGGGAATTCAGGAAGCTTCGATCGGATGAAGAGCAACGACGTTCATGACTTCGCATAGTATGAGCTGAGTATGCAGGTGATTGTGAATGAAGCGAGACTCTCATTTATCCTTCTTAGTATGAGTATCTGAATAGTTTTTGTTATCACAAATAGAACCATGGACATCCTAAAGGTGCACCAAAATCACCGGTATTTCCCAAACTCCCCGAACGCCGCATCGCCACTATATGCACAGACAACACAGCCCAAAATGCTACAATAGAACTACAACTACAACTTCATCCCCGAGGCCTTCGCAACCCTGAGACTCTGCCTCATGCTCAGATCGAGCATGATCTCCTCGCTGCCACCAGGGATAGCGTAAGCGCGGACATCACGGTACAGGCGCTCGACCTTAGCGCCCTGGCCACCGCGAGAGTAGCTGAGGCCGCCGAAGATCTGACTCGCCTCGCGAGCACAGAACTCGAAAGTCAGGGTGCTCTGGGCCTTGAGGCCGGCAATAGCACCTCCAAGGCGCAGCATGGCCTCGGTTTCGCCCATCTTCTCACATTGGTAGATCAAGTTCTCCATCCAGTTGTATGACGCTTCGATCTGGCGTGCCATGTGCGCCAACTTCATGCGGATGACGGGGTGGTCGATGAGTTTCTTGCCAAACGTCCGTCGCTTGTTCGCGTATTTGACGGACTCTTCGTAGCATACGCGGGAGAATCGCAGGGACTGGATGATGATGCCGATGCGTTCGTGGTTGAAGTTGGTCATGATGACTAGATGTGAATTAGCTAAGTGCAAAGTCAAAGAGGCGGAGATGTCAACTTACCCTTGAAACCCTGGTTCTCCTTGCCAAGCAGGTTCTCGACTGGTACCTTGACATCCTCAAATGTGATGTAGGTGGTGCCGCTCGACCACACACCCTGGCAGTCCATGCGCCTTGTGCTGACACCACCCATGTCGCGCTCGATCAAGAGGAGCGACACACCATTCATGCCATCGCTACCCGTGCGCACAGCGGTAGTGAAGTAGTCACACCAGATACCGTTGGTGATCCATTTCTTCTCGCCGTTGACGATATAGTGCTTGCCGTCCTCGGACAGCTTGGCCTCACAGGTCAAGTTGGCCACGTCGCTTCCGGCATCGGGCTCAGTGATAGCGAGACAGACGCGCTTCTCACCTGTCAGGATACCAGGCATGATGCGGTCTTTGAGGGCTTTCTTGCCGAACTTGATCAGCGGCGGGCCGCCAATGCCGAAGCCACCGATCATGTTCCACACAAAACCACCAGAGCCGACGCGAGACAGCTCGTCGGTGATAATCATCTCGTGGAACAGGTCCCACTTCTCAGGTGACACCGATTTGACAGTGTTCTTGGTGTATTGAACAGGGTAGTTCACACCCAGGAGGCCGGCCAAGTACCCGCGACGGCCCATCTCGAGATAGATCTCCTGGGGCACCTCCTTCTTCTCGTCCCATTCAGTGACGTAGGGTTCAATTGCACTTTCAACCCATTCGCGAACCTCGGCGCGCAGAGCGGCGTGCGACTCATTGAAATAAGCAGAGTGGTACTATGTATGCAGCCGTTAGCTGTGGGTTTCTCCACCGTAGTGTCCAACTGGTCTTGGGAGGTGATACATACGTTTTGGTACCAGCTAGGGTCGGCAAAGGGGATCTGGGCGCCGAACTGCTCCAGGGCCTCGGACTCTTGGTGGGAGGACGGGACGGTAGCTTTGGAGGGTACGGGGGCGGCATAGGTGGCGGAGGGCTTCGCGTCGGCCTTTGGTTCGGGCTTTGGCTCCGCCTTGGGCTTGGAATCTAGGGAGCCGATCTGGAGGGAGGGCTTGTACTTCTTGAGAACACCTTCGCTGTGGTACTTCCAGAATTGTTTCGATGCATCCTTGCCGGCGACTTTGGTCAGGATCTTCTTGCCACCTGCGATCAATCAGATGTCAGAAAATGTTCTCGAGAGCGCAAAGCACGCAAAACATAAACGGAGGCGTTTATTTCGTGCATGCGCACAATCGCTGAGATAGAGGTGCTTATTGCATACCTGGGTGCTCGTCTTGGAACTTGGTCAGATCGTAGACATCATTGTCGACAACGATCCACAGAGAGTCGCCCTTGTTGTGCGACGCAACGTCGGCTTTGCTGAACGTCTTGGCCATTGCGTGAAGTGCTACTCGAGGAATTGGGGAATGTGAGTCAATCCGGTGGCAGTAGAGTGGGATGGTGACGTTCCAGTAATGTGGTTTACAAGACGACAAAGTTTAGAATCACAAAGTCAAGTGAATATTCTGTTCGAGGGGAAATAAGAGGGAGAGCATTTAATGGGACGACTCGCTCCCTAGTCCTCGGCCTGTCATATCAAGTCTTATATTACCTACCGACGGTTGGGAATCGAGCCGAATTCAAAGTACCCTAAACCTGGCGAAGCTCGGCTCCGATTTTCACATGCTGCAAACAGCGCCCAGCGGCTGACGGTGTTTGAGGGAATGCACGGCCCAGACTTCCCCATCCACTGGTGTACGAGTCACGAGCCACGAGTCACGACTGGCCATTGTTGCTGACGGGCTGGCTGAAGCGGCAAGCCTCATTGAAAAGAAATCCCACCCCACAACCATGACTGGGGCGTTGGGGTACAGGCTGGGGTAGTTGGGCCGAGCCGAAAGAAGAGGAAGCAGACTTCTTGAGTTCCGGGGTACATGCAGGACCGTTGCTGGAATCCAGTCGAGCCAGTCGAGCCAGTCGGGCC
The DNA here is from genome assembly GCA_022453515.1 of Astrocystis sublimbata. Classification (NCBI taxonomy): domain Eukaryota; kingdom Fungi; phylum Ascomycota; class Sordariomycetes; order Xylariales; family Xylariaceae; genus Astrocystis; species Astrocystis sublimbata. The sequence goes on along the minus strand of JAJNNY010000059.1, from coordinate 98,608 downwards.
AGTCTTTCAATAGTCGCCTAAGCTCAGGCAGGCAACAGTGATGGTTCCTGTTGTGGTCTCAATGCGGTTGCAGATGGTAGCAGCATCTGGCACGTTTGGCATGTGAATGCGTGGTGGCCCGGCATGCTGCAGTCTGCAGTAACGGCTGCGCACGGGTGATGTCATGTAGCCGTCTCGGCAGCTCGCGCTAGTTCCATTTTCGGCTACACTCTGAGCCCGAGCCCCACCTCAAAACGTGCCGAGGCATGGCCGTTTTTGGTTAGCTGCCTTGATGGAATCTTTGGTCCTACTCATGTCCAGAACGCATCGAAGCCCAGGCACATGGGCGTAAGATTAAGTGTCCGGGTCCACATCTACCTACACTCAACTACACCGGACACTTAAACCTCCGCCCGCGGGCCAGGTTTGGACTGAAATAAGAGCAGGTGCTTGCCCGGAGGCATCGTCTTCATATCTATCTACGCTATTGCCAGACAAACTCGGGAAGGTCTTCACATTACTACTAGGCGTTGCCATTACCTCCGCGTTCGAGGCCTCATAAGCTACTTAGGTCGTCTCTAAAATAAAAATAAATTCTATTATTCAAGCCTCGTACATCTTGCCCTATCTTTTAATGAGAAAATGAAGATGATGTTATCTGGCCGAAGAATTCTGTGAACCTACTACAATGGGCAACTAATCACTGAATCTTCTAGGGCTTAGAGACAAGCTAGATCATCAGAGAGACGACGAAGTGCTTTCGACAGCGGGTCAGAATGCAGACCTACAATTCCTTTCCTTTCGCCTACCGAACCTGGCCAAGCTCCCACCCTCCGCCGTAATCCCTCAGCTGCACGACCACTTTGTTGACCGTCGCCTTGGGCTGCTTGTTCCAGAACGCAAACCGCAGCTGCGCCCTCGTCTCCGCGTCGACCGCATACGCAAACGTCGCGTTGACGTCCGCCTTCCACGGCTCCAGGCCCAGGCGTCTCGTATTGAAGATGGAGAGCGCCACGAACGCGCACCCTGCCGAGAAGGCCACCAGCGGCAGCGCCAGGTAGCCCCAGCGCACCCGGATGTATGTCGCCCACTCCTGCTGCGTGCCCCTGTGGCGGCCACCATTGGCATCGCCAGAGGTTGAGGCGGATGCACTGTCGCGAATCCAGTTCGTCAGGCTGGTAGCGAGGCGCGCGAAAGTGCGCTCGTAGTCGTCGCTGGCGTGCAGCATCTCCGATGAAATGCGCAACACCGTTGTGTCGAGATTGGTATCTGGCCAGACTACCGCGGCGTCCTCCTCGGTTCCGAACAATGTGGGACCGACTTGCATCAGCGAGCCGCAGATCCCGCCCTGGGTTGCGTTGAAAGTGAGCTGCTGCTCTGCCGGCAGGGATACCCGACGTGCTTCGGCGGCAGGTACACTCATTTGGAGGTCAAGACGAGAGAAGGAGGTACTATGCAACGTGGAAGGACACAGGGTGTAGTTGTGCTCCTTTTCGAACTCTTCAAAGTCCTGATCGTTCATGTGCGGATCAGTAATGTCCTTGACTATCCTGTAGGAACCGTCGACTCGATCGGACCAAGTGCCCAATATGTCCTCGGACAGGACGCCATTTTCGACCCGGGATTGGTAGGCTCGCACACACAGATACAGCGCGCACTCCGTGGCCGTCACCTTCGTGTCTTCCCATTGGGTTACCTTCTGCTCATACGTCTCCGACGCTCGAACAATACCTGCTGCCATGAACATGCTTTTCAAATGCTGAAATGCAACACTTCCATCCGGACTTAACACGCTGGACGCTGCTATATATGCTGGTATTTCATCGTCGTCCACCGCCAAGTTTGTCAAACTTACATACGGGAGTGCATAAGTCACGGTCTTCCCACTTGGACTTGGATATTGACGGGGAATACTCAGCTCTTGCCCCTCATCAGTGTGGTTTTCGCTCCGGACGAGGCTTTTGCTAACGTCGTTGCAAGAGCTGCAAACCGCTAACGAGGCGAACGGAGTCCAAGTGCAGTTTCCCGTCAAGCACTGGAAGAACGGATGTGGGGTATCGAATGCCGAACCTATCTGGAAGCCACCCAATATGGCTGTACCAAATCCAGCTCCCTGTTGGCCTTGGAACTCTATTCTTGGAAATGTGTGATTGTTATCTATCTTCGTATTGGGATAGGGTGGGTAGGATCCCGGAGGTGACTCGCTATATGAACCGGCGGCGAAGGTGCTTCCTACCGAGATCGTGGGCACCTGGGAATCATGCGGCGTCGCTGCCCACCCGTCATAGTAGATGATGGCTTGGAAGAAGGGCTCAAATCCCAGCAAAAGAATGGTGACGAACGGACCGAGGAGAGTCCAGTGGCTACCAAACGATTCCGTCCGTCAGCTTCTCGTGATTTAATCTCTAACGTCGAAGTAACTGAAACAGTCACCTTACCGTACACGCAGTTTCATCAAGAACCAGAAGCTTCCCAGCGGTCCGCGTCCCGCAGTCTCGAAGCTCTCAAAAAGTCGGAGACTATCCGGCCGTGCTTTGAACCAGTTCCACTTCTCCTGGCTCAAACAGGAGCCGATGGCATAAGCAAGAGGCACTCGCGCTACCGCGGCTAGGATGGAAATGACAGTGTTGAAAGATATGAAGAAATTCCACGCCTGGATGGGTCTCTTATCCGCGTAGATGAGAAGGGTGACCATGGTGATAATGGCGGAGAGGCTCAGAAACACGGCAAGAAGCTCGGGTTTCCAACTCGGCACGGTTACGGACGGTGGCTGGTCGTGATTGCGAGGACTTTTGCGGCGAGCAGTCCGCCAGAACCCGAGCTTCTCTCCGGATTGAGGCGGTGCTTTTGCGATCTCGGGAATCCCTTCGGTTTCTGAGGAATTCGACGGTTGGCTTTGGCCCAGGTCGGTATGATCACCTTCATTGGGCCGAATGACACCGTCATCTAATGACTGGCTGTCGTAAACAACTTCGGTTCCGTAGTAGCCGTCGGCATAGACTGCATCGTCATCCACCTCCAAGGAGCTGCGCGTGGCATGCCGGACATCTTGCGGGTAAGACTGGGGGTGTACGTATGCTGACATTCTAAGTAAGTGCAGACATAATCTGATAGAGAAAGTGCGTAGTTACGGTGGGCATGAATATGTTGTGATATGACGGATATGTATAGCTATGTTTCAAAGCAGTGCCACAATCCAATGACGCCTTTAGGTGGTATTCCCAACATGATGCGACCGCAAGAAGTCGCAGCGACGACTAATATGACAGCAATAGTTCAAGCCAAGGGGGGATCTGACCTACCCCATCATAGCGAATTGGCGGGGGAATGGTCGCATTTGCAGGCCGCTGCAACTGGTGGGAGGCTATGATAAAAATAGGCTGAACATCTGTGTCACTACAGGATCAAATCAAACAGCGTCAAAGCGTAGAGAGCATCTTTTCGATGCTACACAACCATATTGCTGCCTGTAACTTGATCGTTCTCTGACGTAGTTCCACCGCATCAGAACGCTTTGCTCGTACTCTCATACTTGTAGCATCAGCTCATGCTGAATATTTGAGATGGAATTTTGCATTCATACTAAAAAAAACACATAGAGATATATACAGGAAAGTCTTGTGGCTTCACATTAGTGTATTATGCTAGAATACGGCAACAGCAAGATCACACCCTCCCGTCATCTGCCTCGTCACCCGCCCATATCCCTGAAACCATACGAATGCTTCTTGACGGGCAGAAAATCTAGTGAAAATTGCTTCTGAGCTACTGGTCAGACCCAAGGTTTTCAGAACCAGTCTCTCCCACTGCCAGCGCATCTGGAGCCACGCAGCTAATCCTCAGATCTCGAGTGTCGTCGAGCTTGGAACGGAAAGTACTCAGACGGTTGCCTTGGCAATTTCCTGGCTTTGTCTGACTTGCATCGCTTACGATCGCAGACGCCACCCTCCGTAAATGCACTCCAACTAAGCGGCGGCTTCGAGCCAGCGCCGATCCTTGGCGTCTCAGTTCGCTCCGACGACGACGACGACGATGACGTTTCTCTCAGCTCAGCAAGGCTGACTGTGCTCAGGTTCGATTGAAACCAGAGCGCAGCAGTTTCTTCAAGCGCATGGTCAATCTTGTCTAAGGAAGTTTCGCTATCGCTGCCGCTTTCATCGTCGCCATGATCGCATGAATCATTGGCGTGCTTCGCGGTTGAAGTATTGCTCGGACCCGCACAGGCATTTTGATGTGATGTGGGTTGCACATCTCCTCGTTTATCCCGAGACTTAGACCTTGATTTTGACGTCTTGCTGCTTTTCCCTTTCTGGCCGCTGCTTTCCCTTGGAAACCGCGTCTTCATGACTTTTTCCAGCTTATCGGGGTCGAAAGGGTCTGGAATCGCTTCATCGCCTCCCCATTTCTCACGCAAGTACTTTTCGCGTTGAAGGAGCTCTCTGTCATACTGGTCTGGTGCTTTATTCGTAAAGCATGTCATCAAAGCTTCTCGCATGTAGTTCTGTCTCACCGGGGTGTGGCTTTCTGAGCTGGGACCATCATTTAGTCTCTTATGCTGTGCTTTGGAAGCCATGTTGGTGTAGGTACCTAGAGAGGATGTCTTGACCGTGAAACTTTCACGGCAAGTAAGGGATACAGGCGTACATTTATTTGATTTGAATGAAAGAATGAGGCATCTTCAAGTAATCAAGTGAAGGTTGAGGAGCTGTCTACACGTTTCTATTGACATCTCAAAGCACACAGCTTTGTTCCTGCGCGATGTCGCCGGGCAATGAAAGCCGATATCTCAATGCTTTGCGTCTAAAACTCTTTTCCGACGCCTATGATTACAGTAGCTTTCTTTGTCTCCCAACTACGTAGTCGCACGGCTTTGTGGGAACACTTATGATTGTTACAGGATGTCTGGTAAATATCACTTTGATAACTTTTGGCCATGCCATTCATATAGATAATGGTACAATATATGTGTATTGCTACCGGTAATTACTAATACTTAGATCTATTGTACAATAAAATTGGGATATGATACAGGGGAAATTAACATGTCGTTCGTTCTTCTTCGGCGCTTTTTACAGCCACTTTGTTGCCTCACCGATCTCTTTTAACAGACCAATGTTCGCTATGTAGCCATCAGGCCGAACAAGAACGTAACCGGCGTTGTCGAAACCAAACGTCTTGTGAAGAGCACCGTCCACATCCACGTACCCTGCCTGTCCCTCATGTTGTCCGCTAAAGATCGTGTGAACCTTGACTGCGGTCTTGGTATCATTCTGGAAAGCTGCTTCGGCACGAGTCAGATCGCCCTCGGTAGCTTGGTTCGAGCCAGATCCCGAGAATAGCATAAGATGGTGATTGGTGGGGGTCAGGAGGTCAAGGAACCAGAGTTCTTTGCCGTCTGGGCTCTTAATTTTATTGTCGGGAGCTCGGTCGCCGCCCTTGATGGGGCCGTAGAAGCCGCTACCTGTGCCGACGATGTTGCTGTGCCGATATCGAATGCGCAGCTGCGATATAAACTGAAGCTGCTTCAACATGCGTGATTTGTTCAACGACACTATGGGCAGTACCCATGGAAGGATAAGGTTGCGCAAGAATACGAAGATGGGATTCGTCGAGGTGACATATGTGAAGGCTCTGTCGGTACTCGTGAGGAGATACTGTCCGATGCGATGCCTTTCGTTGTGGTAGGTATCAAGGAAGGAGTCGGGTTTTTCGCCGCGGAGGACCGTGGCCAACTTCCATCCCAGATTGACGGCGTCTTGTATTCCTGTGTTCATGCCCTGTCCGCCGGCTGGCGAGTGTATGTGGGCCGCATCTCCTGCCACAAATAGTCTGCCGTCACGGTAGTTGTTGACACCGCGATGATGAAGCCGGAATCGCGTGACCCAGTCAGGATCATGCAGAGTGCCGCCGCCTGGAAATGTCTCCTGCACGAAGTCTTGTATATCTTCCAGCTTGGGCTCACGTGAGGTATCTTGACCAGGACGAGAAACAACAAGACGAACTCTCCCTCCCTTCAGCGGTAGGACAATAAGCGCTCCGTTGCCTAGGCACATGTAAGCCTGGCCACCAGGCATCTCAGATTCCATATAGGCGTCGGCCAACAGAAATTCTTGAGGGTAAGCATCACCGTCGAAGGTGAGATTTGAAGCATGACGAACGGCACTGTGTGCTCCATCCGCTCCAACCACGCTACAGAAATAAGTACGTCAGATGTAGTGACTAAAGATATTGATTCTAACGAAGGCAAATCGTTCCGAAACAGAAGGGGAAGAAAACAGAAAGGAAAACTTACTATTTTACTCGTAGTTCTTCGTCCCCTTTATCTTTCGATGACAAGGTCACAGTAACGCCTTCAGCATCTTGGGTGATGTTCTTGGCTTCTATGCCCATCTCAACTTGAACATCATGCTTGGCAAGCTCCTTCTCAAGCCAAGTCTCGGTCTCTGATTGTGTGATGGTCATTGAAGCCGGGAACTTAGTGCCTGGGAGCTTGAATTCGCTCGAGTTGATGTCTGTTATTTTCTTCGCCGCAACACAAACAGAGGCTCGTGGGGCAACATTGCCTTCTCCCACAAGTTCCTGGATCTCGGTGTGACTGTGGCGGTTAAGAAGTTCCAATGTTCTGGGTTGCACAACAAGAGCACGGCTGTATGGTGATCGCTCCGTGGCTTTGTCTACGATGCGGAAGGAGACCCCTTGAGCGGCCAGCTCAAGAGCTAGCGTCATTCCCGTAGGGCCTCCACCAACGATCAGAACATCCACTTGCCTTAGCATTTTGGATATGGTGTTGATGGGAAATTGTACAGGTGATAGGTGTCGAGTGTGTTTATGAAGAAGAAGAAGAAGATCAGGAATAAAGAGTAAGCTTGTTCTTAAGGTATATCGAAGTAGGAGTCTGGAGCAAAGCACTGTTTAGGGGTCTCGTTCAGGGAGGGTATCTGCAACTTATAGTAATAATACTTTGAAGATCCCTTCGAGTGTCGTCTTCGGCTCGAGCCGCACTGGTCGGAAGGCGGTGTCCCAATTACTCAAGCTCGCTGGCACAGCTGAACAGCAAGCACGGGTTTTCGACGGGTTCGTATTTCCAACAGTCCGACTTCTCATCGTGAGGGGTGGAGCTAGCTTTAGCTTCCGTACCAACACTATTCCGGCGCTTTCTTAGCTCAGCACGGCGGCGCTCTCCCCTTCTCAGAGAGAGAGGTGTTAGTGCTCTTGGCGAACGCAACGGCCGAACCTAGGTACAGTAGAGAAGCAGGTGCTCACAAAGACTTCGCGCCCCGACCAGTCCGACCTCCAGGATCGTGCGGCAAGATCGACGCTAGGAGGAGGTAAGCTTACTTGATTTCGCACAGATGAAAACTGAGTCACTATGATTCAAAAAAAAGCGAAAAAACGACGGTAGCATTGATGATGACTAACTCGGCCAAATCAGGCCGGCCTTCTGTATGCCCAGGTGGTAGGTAAGTATACATCTGCGCCAAACTTTCGAGTGTTATCTGGTGCATCTCCAATCCAATGGGCAGGGTGAATGATTGCTGCTGTAGCTTCTCATACACAAGGAGACAACTAATTTGGCACTACGTAGTACATGGCTGTAATTATCAATGTGTTTCTTACTCTTTACGTTCATTGGATGCTCGGATAATTGAACGGGCAAACATGATCACAAATTTACGAAGGGAGCTGTGGCCCCGTTGATATCAGCTCGTGTCACAGGTATGTGGTGGCAGTGAGTATAAGCACTTAGATCCAGCTCCTTGGCATTGTCTGCACATTAATTGTCATCAAGGCAATTGGGATATTCTTCACAATGTTACGACGTTGTCAAATAATTGGCAATGGAGAGCGGTGCACGCCCGTCGTATTAGCGGAAGCTTTCGGGGAATGCGGAGGAGCTGAGCAGAAAGTCGGACCCGACATGCCAATATGCGATTCCGAACATCTCCGAGTCTGTCATGCGGCCTGAAAACTGAATGAAAAACCCTCACCAGCACATCAGCTTGCATCGAAAATAGAACACGATCTTTATTTAGCCTCTGATGATGGTATTCGCATTCATTATGACAAAAGTTAGAACTGTGACACATAAGGGGCAAAAGATATTGTGTCAATTTTCTTAGACGCCGAGGCATTTAATGCACACTGGTCTGGGGGAGTAAATTCCTATGTGAGTATCTAGCATAGTGTCTTCCAGTTTCGTACTGCGCGTGCATCCCATAAAATCTTCATCTTAAAAGAAGAGTTGTGCTCATGATGATTGTGTGGTCTATTTTTCCATAGCCCCGCTAGTAGGCATCATAGGATGGAGTGATGCTCTTATTTACCTAGGTAGGTACACTTGTATGGATCACATCGCGAAGGTTTCAATTTTTCAACCCAAATTAATTGATCTGGCAAACAGACGGGTGAACCAAATCGACAGAGTGCGGTGCAATATAACAATTACTTACATACCAGAAGCGGAACCGAAAGACCAAGTGCCGGGCGCGTTGCTCCAACGAAGGAATGCTGACAGCGTCAGACGTGCATCCAAACCTAGTGCGACCGCCCTGGTCAGTGCACCACCATAAAACTCGAATGCAACATTCAGTTTGTGGCTTCGACGCAAAAGCGGTGACCAACATCAAGCCTTGCCAGCCACCCTGTTATGTAGGTAAGATACTTAACTTGCGCAGCACGAACAGACGATATTGAGCCTGCGATTGAGGCGGCCACCACTCCTTGGCATGGTGGCACACGGAATTGCCGAAACATATGGAGATGCAGATATGCGAAATCAGGCCGTGGGCCGTGAACTTCTTCGAATTTCCAAAATATTGCCTTATTACATGCCAGATCATCATTTAGAAAATGGTCTAAGTAAACAGAGTGTTAGGCCAACATAATCGAGCCGCAATGTTCAATACTTACAAGAAGCATGCATATCCAGAGAATGTTACATCTCGAAGTGGTGTGTCGATTATAGTGAAGTGTTTTCAACTACTCCTTCCATATTATGTACGTGGATTGACTCGATTTGGCCCCAAATTTCTCAGTCTCTCGCAAAAGGTAGAAGATTTGGTACAGCTGCGACAGGATCCAGCGCTGTATAACGTCTCGGATCGCCCTGTGGAGATTGGAAAAATACCCGGAGACGCTCAAGGTTGGACTGTTGAGCAACAACAGCAAATGATAAACTCGGCGCTTTCGTTTCATCGCGCGTGGATGATAGCACACGGCTGTCGACGCGGAGCTGAAGGCCACCTTTCGTAGGCCAATGCTGAAGTACCGAAAGCCATCGGCCGAGATTGGTCCAGTTAACAGACTCTGGATCGCGGGCTTTAGGGGGTATAGCTATGAGAAAACATCGCAGCACAGCGGGGCGTAGTAAAACATATTCCTTTGATCGGATCATGCCGTAGACACGGGGCGAGTACACAATGATCAGCCCCATCCCATCCTCGCCAGGTCCCAACGTCTCTCCAGATTCTTTGATGCGGAAGCAAACTTGCGTAGTCTCCCGATCGGCGGTAGAGCGCCAAAGATATCTGATGCTGGAAAGTTGTCCATTCTGTACTTTTGAGAAAGCTGCTTTGAGGCGCCTATGCAGCACCCATGCGCTGTTGATTATGTACGCCTCGAATACCCTGAAGAGTGCCCAAAGAAGGGCGAAACTGAGGCCTACCGTAAACAAGAGTCCACCTAGTACAATGACAAATGTCGTGAAGTATACGGCTGAGTTAGAAGTCTGCCAATTCTCCCTCAATAGGCGAACAGCCAGGTAGATGCCTGCGCCGCCCAGACCAGCAGCTTCAGCAATCAAGAGCCACATAATAACGCGACTAGAAATGGGAAGTGAGATGATGTTATCGGCTTCCGGCTGATATGAAATTCGAAACGAGCGTTGTCCTAACCTGTGTGTATCCGCCTGGACCTTAAAGTTGGGTTTAGTGTACACTTGCTCAGGAGCAAACCCCTGCGGGAGATCTAGGAGCAGAACGCCTGTGTCATCTTTGGGCTGTTCGGGCTGTTTCGCGAGCGTGATGGTTGCTGATCTCTTTCTTACACTGGGGGGGCAACCTCTAGTCACCACGGTCTCTGTTCTCACGTACTGTGGCAGAATTGGGAGCCACGGCGATAGAGCCGTGACAGCTGCAGTCGAGAGCTCGGTCGTCGCCCGAGGACCCGCGCTCACCCTGATGCATAAGCACTCCCTCGGCTCTCGCCAGCTAAAACAGGCCAGCTGGCATCTGTACGAGCCACTGTAGTCTTTTGCTATGCGTGTGCCGAGTTGAACTCCTGCGCTCGTCATCTGGAACATCGGATTGGCGTTCTTGTGAAGGTACTCAGGGGCGATCTCAAAGTCCCAGCAGTCTTCGAACTCTTGCGGTGATGCTGCAAATACTCCTACTCTAGTCGGGTCTCGCACATCATGGTGATCTTTTCTCCAATCAATCATCCTGCCCCAGGCCAAGATGGAATGATCATGAGTTTGATTGAGGATTTCCTCTTGGAGACGAATGAAGGCCTTTTCGCCTTCGCCGTATAGAAGCGCCATGTTAACATCAAATATACCGAGCAGCGAATATGCCCTGTCTTCGATGCGCGTTGTTTCCCTATTAGCTGCCCACGACATTTTCTTTGCGACGCAGACTTCCGACAAGGGTGCGCCATTGAGATATGCGGCAGGAATGCGAGTCATATGACTGATCACGCGGCAAAGCTCATTGTTTTTCCTCAGATCGGCGATAAGTTGCCATTCACAATCAAAGAATAGGAGCTGCTTCTGTGGTGCAAGGAGCTCTTGAAGAGTCCATCCTCGTGTGAACCATCGGCTGTCTCGCAAGAGGTCCTCGCTGATGACCGTCCCTCTAACGTCCTCCAGAAAGACGATGCACATGGCAGACTCTTTGTACCATTTGAACATGGAGTTTATAGCTTCAGACAGCTCAGCGCTGCTTCGTTTGTCAATGCAACATGTGTCGATCCAGATCCATTCCATCCCATGCTGTTTTGCTATTTCACAACTCCCGCGTATCTTGCAGAAGCCCGGGAGAGACCATATTGTGTCAGCTTCCTGTGCTTTCTCGTCGGCTTTCGCGCTGTGATACTGGGCTAGGCCTTCGAAGCTAACTTCATCGCCATCTCGCAACCACGTGTGCGATAGTATGGCATAAGGCGGTCGCTTGGCGTCGTCAAGATACAATTTCAGTCTAAAGTCTGTAGTGTGAAGCAGATACATCGCGTCTCACATGCCAGATTAAAAGACAGCGGATAACACACTTTCAAGAAATGAGCAATTCAAAGTCGGAAGAAAGAGTGTAAAGAATGGTGCTCTGGTTGCAAAAAGTCTTGAGAGCGGGGGTCTCGTGCGATTCTGATCCTGCGACAGATCCTGCGACAGGCCCTTGCAGCCCATTTTGGGGGCTGAACAAGCTGGACAAGCTGAACAAGCTGAACAACCTTGAAGTAATCTACACCTTTGGAAGTTATCAACCTTCCTTCCAAAAGGAGCGTAGAATAACTTGTCGATGGCTTGGCATCCCGAAGTGGTCAATAAATTAGAGGCGACATAGGAGGAGGGACTTTGCCATCTGCCACTGCCGTAGTAAAACATTTCAGATTATTATGAAATACAGGGAAATCGCATAGAGGAAAGATTGGAATTGAGAGCGCGGCTCCTTTTGCTAAAGTGGTGTTAGGTCAAGGGGTCACTACACTGCCACGGACTCATCATGTCAGTATTTATAAGAAGCTCCTCCCACCTACCTCTCTTATACAGTAGAGTCTGGTCACTCAACTGAGTAAATGCACTCATATACCACATACTTCACAACTTTTATCAGGTAGGTCTAGTATTAACTCACAAGGCAAGACCCTGCAGTAGGATCAATGAAATTCCAGCGACTGGTCTGAACGCTATCTATCTAATCACGCTAATTCTATCATTCACTTTTTAATTACACTTAGTCAGAATAAAACCCAGAAAGAAAAATGAAAGTCCTACGGTGAGAAACCAGCCATGCTCCTAATCTCCGCATCCTCCTCCTCCAGCTCCGCCAACTGCTTCCCAGGCAGCCTGACAGCGCGATCCAGCGCAACCGGCAAGCCCCTATGCCGTCCTCTCAACATAACAAGAATCATGATGATCTTGCTCCCCGTATACATGCCCCCTGTCAGACTATAACTCTGGTCCGGCAGGCCGATGCTGATGCCGATATTCGTGTAGCCCGAGACGATCTCGAAGAGGATGCTAAAGACGCTGAAGGTGACCGGATCCCCGAGCGAGTGGCGCGTCTCGATGAGCGTGACGAGGAACAGGGCCAGGGCAACCCACCACACGTCGTGGCTGAGCTGGCCGCGCACTTGCTGCGATACCAGGCTCGGCGGGCCGGCTGCCGTGTGGTTCCGCAGGGAGTGCACCGATGCAAAGTCCATGGTGGCGGCGCGACGGAGGGGCTTGATAGCGGGACCGTCGGGTACCGCTGCCTGGGCGTGGGCGACGCCGACGCCTTGAAAGGCAGTCATGCGTCGCTGCAACTGGCGGCCTACAAAGGCCGTGCCGCGACGGCCCGCGGCATAGAGGCGCTTGCCGGCCATGACGGACGGCGTCTGTGAGGCTGCATCCCAGTTTCTCCCCTTCGCGTTGCTGTCGGAGTTGAATGCGGAGGTAACGCCCGCCTCGAGACGGTCTTGGCGCATGGCTTCAGCGTCAACTTCATCAAACACACTGCTTGTCTCCGAGTGGAGTTGCTCAATCTCAGTCTGGTCTCCTTCGTAGATGCCCAGAGAGCGCTCTTCGTAGACGTTCGTCCTACGCATAGTAATAATATGCGGATAGGCGGCCGTGTAGAATATGACGAGCCAGAGAACGTGTATATCGAAGTACATGGCTGATGGGGAGACGATGGCGTAGCCTCCGGATGGAATTGCTGTGAGTGGAATTCAAAGGTTAGGAGACAGGCTCGCTGAGTTTCCGAGATAACTAGGCAGGGGCAGGGATGCAACTCACAGAATCCTTCGAACAGAGCGTCAAATATACGCTGTCCTACCGGGATGGCCTCCATGGTCGGATTGCCAGTGGTGAGCACAAGGATCAGGACCCAATCGGCCAGCACAAAGCCCCCAAATGTGGCAACAAATAACCACGTGTCCCGCGCGGGGAACATGCTGGTATACACGCGGCGTGGAAACTTGAGGATGAAATCAAAGCCTTCTTTCCAGATCGTGTAGTCCTCCGGGTCTCGCGTGAAGAAATGGAACACCTTGGACATAGCCCAGATCAACAAGCGCATGAAAACGGGAAACGCGGCAGGCCCAGCAAGCGAGAGGATGGTGACGATGACCAGTACAAAATAGGAGTCTTGGAAGGGTATGAAACCTGCATCGAGGAGGGTGAAGCCGGCATTGTTGTAGGCTGAGATGGCGAGGAAGATGCCCGCCCACCAAGGATTCTGGGCATTGACGGCCGAGTCGTCGACGGCGTAGACAGACATCCAGGCGCCCAGGGCAATGGCGCCGATGAGCTGCCACAGCACGAAATAAGCAATGACAAATGCCGAAAGGAACTTCAGAGCCCGGTACTCCACACCGCCGAGGTACTCGCGCTGGTCGTCGGACAGGTTGAAGAACTGCCCGTTGCGTCCAATGTTGCCCTTTTGCTCCTTAAGGAATGTCTGGACATTGAAGCCAGCATCAGATGTTCTCGACTCCATAGTCTGTGGCCTTCGTCGTGCAGTGTTTCCGGACTGGTGAGAGTGTGTCTGGTAAATGGAATGCCCAGTCGTCGCGGCCTGGGGCCCGTCCTCGCGAATCGGTTCAAGGAATCCGATGTGTTGCTGCTGTGGCTGGCCTCGCTCGCTTTCTCCCGAAATTCCCGTTGCGGAATTGTCCTGTGATGCCGGTTCCTCAGGGATACTTACAGGTAGGACATTGGGTTCCATATTGCGCTTTGAAGCCCACGGTCTACTGCTCTGCCCTTGTTTTCGGCCCTGCGATTTGCCAAAAGAGCCCATGACCTGCAGCCCGATCATGGCGCCCGTGATGCCCACAACAGCACCTGTCTTTGAGGTGGTCGCTTTCCTCTTGGCACGCTCCATCTCCACTATGTCCTCAAATCGCTTCTCAAAAATGCGTTTGCGAAAGGCAATGGTGAAATAAGAAACGATGACCTGGCTGCCCATGATCATGAAGACACACAGCTGAACCTGCTGGAAGGTGGTGAGCTGGCTGACGTTGACCGTGTTGAGGCCCGACGCCGTCAATGCGGACATGACCATGAATAGGCTGTCCCACCAGCCGATGCTATACTGAGGAGCCGAGGAGCCCCAGAAGATGAGGGCCCCGATGAGGGCTATGACGATGAAGTAGGCATAGTGTAGTGTGATGAAGTTGACGGGCGGTAGATAGGGGCGGATGACTTCCCATCGCGTCGCCCACGTTTCGCACAGCTCTGGGTGCTTCTCCTCGAAGTCGTGCCACCGCTTGAGACCCATTCCCGCGGTTGCGGGTGCGGAACCCGTTGGATCTACGACTGCGCCAAAAGATCTTTGATTGTATGGACAGTGTTCAGTTTGGTGTAGATGTACAGGAAGCGTATTCCGACAGATAGATGCGCGCACTTAACCGCCAAGGCCGTTAAACCTACCGAACTCACAGTAAGGGTCAGGCGGATCGACCCGTCGCGATGGGAGCCAAGCTGTGCTAAATAGATGGTGCAAAAGACAAGACAGGGGTGCGCGCTTCGCTTTGCTGGCAGGGCTGAAAACGTGTCAATCCGAGTAGAAGGCGCGCGTCCGGCGGCGGCTCATTAGCTCAATAACGAGTGTGATGCAGTTGGGTAAGGGATTGGGTTGGGACGGATTCAATGCTCAACCGTGAAGTTGACAATGATGAACGTCGGGCACATCAGGGGCGAAGGGGTCGCGCATACAGCCACGCGGTGCGGTGTGAGGGCCCCCATCGTCCAGGCCCAGGGTCCACACCATAACCTCCCCTAATTTGTCTTGGCGGACTGTGCCTCCAATAATCGCCGATCAACACATGCCACTCTCGTCATTTTCTGGAGTTTTGGCACAACTGAAACCAAAATTGAAAGGCGCTTTAATCTATGTTTCATACACTCCACAAGTCTACTGGACATAAACACGAATAAATAGCTTAATCCTGATTTAATTATACTTAAACAATTGCTTAATTTAATAAGGTAAATGTGTGTTTTGATTTCCTTATTTGAATATATTTGTATAGATGTTTGCCGACGGTGAGGTTCAGTGAAAAATATGAAGCAAATTATACTCTCTAACGCCTGCAAGCCAGCTACTGTGTAGTTCTCTGCGGCCTTGGGACCAGATGTCGCTCGTCAAGTCACACACGGAGCCATCTTTGCGAGATCGACCTATCGATTGTGAGAAAGCCAATGTGCATTTCCACTCAATCTAACAAGGATTTGAGTCGCAAATCATGTGTCTAGAAGCTGGTTATGCGAGATGGTAATAGGAAGGAAAGGCATGCGATGGAGAGGACGTGACAGGTACTTGTGATTGGATGGTCCTCCGATCTGTTCTGCAGCTAGTTACTTAAGCATGGCAGGAAGCGGGTTGGAGGCATAGAAAGCAGACCGGTCAAGAAACAGGCAAGCCTGGTAGTGGTTCGCGTATTAAAGTGGCTGCCTTCTTGACATGCCTACGTGCGTAGTATATGTACTGCTTCCTTTAGAACATCTCCTCATTCTGCTCACTTCAATTCGAAAGTCGCATCGCGATCTGCTATCGGTTCGTATAGGGTCGCATGATAGTTTGTCCTAACTTTTACAGATAGGGCAAACTAGGACCTGTTCCCATCAGGGATACGGGTGTAGCTCGCGTTGCTGGAAAATGCCTGTTGAGCAACTCTCATAGCATTATGAAATTCTTAGTTCGTCAACTCCACTCCACGAGCCGCTACGTATTAATTGGCAGTCAATCCACGATACATCTGGAGGCGTAGAATATTAATTTGAGGAAATTGGTCGGTTCTTGGCATGTGATCTGTGCCACTGCTGTGCTATCTTGCGACATAGAAAAATCAAATTTGTCACTCAATGGTTCCCTGGATGAGCAAGCTCGTTGAGTTGGCCTATGATTTAGTCACTTATGCATTTGTATCAAATTCCGACCGGATCGCCGCACCTAGACTCGGTGAATAACACATCTCCATAATGCCGTTGATAGTCCAACTAAAACGGCAGGTTGTTCCTATCAGCGGCGTCCCAATCAGTAATAGCTAGTGGGCCCTCCTGGGATGATGGAGTGCTGCATCTCGGCTGCCTGTCGAGGGCGGAATGGCGTTCGTGTGTACTTATAAGATGAACGTGCTCAACTTGTTGGCTGATAAGCCATAAGTATGAGTCAATGTGGTAGTATTACTTAGAGTTTACACAAGTCTAACAAAGATGAGGCCAAGAGCGATAAGAAAGTGGAATAGATAGAGAAAAAGGAACAACTAAGTAGGCGGGCACATCCCTATCACTATGACCCTGGCGTGCCTGGTCACTCACTGTGGCGTCGTCAAATCTTATTCACACTGGCCTTGGCCCAATATATGAATCTTGATTGCACGATGCACACACTGTATACTTACGTAGCTGCGCTTCTCATCAATTATGCTACGGCTTCAGGAACGTCGAAATTCGGAAGGTCGTCAATATCAAAATGCCCAGCGTCGGATCTTTCACCCCGTGACGTATGACCGACCAGACGGCACCACGGCCGGCAACGATATAGCCTCGGTCGGTGAACAGCATGCCCAGAAGTTGCCGACCGAAGTTATCGAAGTTTGGTAATGCGATTTTTGTCATCATGAATGAAGTCATAAAGCATGGCGGTCTTTTAGAATTGAAGCTATCTGCCCGTTATACGTGGTAGAGCTGAGCGAGAATACCAAAGATCAGCGATCTAGATAGTTGTTATGTCAAGATGCAGTGAAGATCTATTGACATACATCCGTTGTTGGGGGATCGCCCTATCGGTAGCCTATTCAGACCATGAAGCTGTCCAAAACAACGAACCGTCAATACCACTTGCCCCCGTGGGCATAGTGATTTTAAGGCATCGGTTGTGATATCTGCCGTGCAACGTCATACAACCATCTCTATCTCGTATTTGCAGAGCCCAAGCAATTGGAATGCCACCCTCCAATTCACGTTGGATTGAGATGAGCTGAGGCAAAGCAGCCTTGCCAATGATCCAACAGCGCAGCACCGTTGCTGGATGGGCGTCAAGCTGGTTAATATAGGTAGCGTAACGTTTCCTTGACTCTCTCGCCTCCTCAGATGTAGATCTTTCGTATTGACCGTTGAGAAGGCTGAAAGTCAGTATGTAGTGCATTAAACGTCATATTGTTGATCCATCAATTAAGCTTACATGCAGCCTTTTGGGCTTCAATTGCCCTTACTTGCGACGAGTTGATTGGGAATAGCTGTCGTCACAGACGGTCTTCAACCCCGCACTAAGCCAAGTTGCATGCATGAGGCTGGGCGTCTTTATACCGCATACGCTCACTTTACAGTAGACCGCGCGCGATGGATTGTGGATCTACATCGCGACAACAAAAGTCATCGAAACAAGGTTTTAGACACTCGAATACTACGGCCACACATACGCCTACGCGCCGTACAGGGGTTCATGTTACTTCATGAGCCGACATCCTCGACCCTTCAGGTGACAGCACACGTGGAGAATTCTCCGTCTACTTTTGAATGTGGCACGAGTAAAGGACAAAAGGTGACAATAGGCCAGGAGACATGACGATAAGATCGTCAAATACCAGACCGCATCGAGATCAGAGTAGCATCGTCGCTAACAGAAGCGAGGTATTCGCAAAATGCGATGGCGATCGAAGACTGCATTCGCTCTACAACCCAAGTCTGAGCATGAGCAGGACCTGAGCACAACATTGCCCATAGTCGCAGCTCGGCTTGTCGGCAACGTCTAGAAAGTGGCAGCCTTTGTTGTCGACTGGCCGGTCACGTTGACGTCGCTATAGGAATGCAACCTGCATTCGAGTCTTTGTGTGTTCAATTGTGAAACACAAAGCCCTAAACAGGTAGGTTCTGGAGTCTAGACTAGCATTATACTGTTCTGTAAAACAGGAATATAGTGGTCATTTATGCCTCTGTCGTGACCCACGAGAGGAATGGATTTTGGCGTCGCCAACTAAACCGCTAGCGGGAGGTCGGTTGCCCAGTCGAGCGCGCGCCATGCGACGCACCCGACGCACCCTGGCGAGGCGGGTGACAAAACAAAGTTTACACTCGGCGCAGTTTTTTACCGCCACAGTACATCTGAAGCTAGAAAACTTTATTCCGTAGATCTCCTGTTGTAACTATTATTAAAGCGATCCTAACCTTACTAACGAGACTTAAGCTGCTCTAAAACTATTAAAATAGATTTAAGTATCTAGATACTTCAATAATACTTAAAAATATATCTAATAATAGTAGAACTTTTCTACTATTAACTCTATTTCACGGGGCTTCTGTTATCCGTACGTTGAATAATTGTTGAAGTAGAAACATAAGTCACTTTCGTAGGCCTGCCAAGAAGGGGTGTAAACTTTCTTTTGTCACCCGCCTCGCCTGGGTCTCGGTTCGCCCTGCAGGCTTAGAGTGGGAATGCTGCCGATCACCTTGGACTCAACAACGACTCAGAAACCACCTGGCCTTGCAGCAGCTGCGAGTGAAAATAACGATCGACGAACCGCGACCCCTCCGGATATTAAAGGAGGTCTCAACGGCACGCACATCCTCCTTTTTCTGACCATGATGTCTAGCTATATTGCGCCCTCTTTGTGCGACTCTTCATTCTTTCGAAGAGCTCTACACATTCAGCCCGGCCTAGTTCATTTCTAATTAATCGTCATTGCTTTTCGGTCTTTTCAAAGACTTACTTACAGAGGGCTCTTTCCTGCTACTGTATCCATCAGTACAGCACACCATGCGATACTCAATTGCATCGCAGGCCCTCTGCGGCGCTGCCACGGTGTCTGCGCTGACGGTGCCGGTGTCGCATTCGCAAAGCCGCGCCCAGCACGTCGACATATCTAGCTTTAAAAGCTTCCCAACGGCGGATCCCAAGAAGTACTTTGACAAGGCCGATGCATCGATTCGGGAGATTTTCGGCATGGGCATGTTCAATGACGGGCCGATGGACGCGTCCGGAAACTGGATAGACCGCCCCCTGGCCATACTCGAGGACATCGAAGACAAGCTTGAGCTGCACTTTGATAAAGTAAAGCAAAAGATTGAGGACGATCTCGAGAAGGTGCACGACCATTTCGAGCAGCTGCAAGACAAGTTTGATGACGACCTCAAGTCGGGTCTCAAGCCTCTGAAGCTCGGCGGCCATGCTCAGAAAAGCGACGGCAACAAGGCCAAGAAACCGGCTAGTCCGCCCAAGACTCCCAGCGCGCCGGGCCAGAGCATGAAGGCTCCTGACAACAGCAAGGTCCCCAAAGAGCCTGAAGAGACGAAGAAGCCCTCGAGTGGCAGCAAAGAATCTAGCGGCGACAAGGAACCCAGCGGCAGCAAGGAGCCCAGCGGCAACAAGGAGGCTGCAGCAACCTGCAACCCGAGCAATTCCCACGTTCGCTACGAATGGTCAAGCTACGCCAAGGCCGACCGCACGGCCTTTGTCACGGCCATCAAGTGTCTGCAGGGCAAGCCATCGGGTGGCAGCCAATTCACGGGGTCTCAGAACCGATACGAAGACCTGATCTCGGTGCACCGTGGTATGACGGCGAACATCCACCAGACGGCGGCCTTCCTCGTGTGGCACCGTTACTTCGTCTGGGTGTTCGAGCAGCTGCTCCGTGACGAGTGTGGGTTCGACAAGGCGATGCCGTGGTGGGACGAGACCAAACATGCCGGCAACTTTGCTGCTTCGGATGTCTTCATTGACGAGTGGTTCGGTCATCTGCCTGCGAAGACTTCAGATGGCCAGGGTACCTGCATCGTATCGGGTGTAAGTAACACCACTTTCGCAGCAATGGCCTCTTAAATGTTCTCAATCGCTGACTCGTCTTAGGAATTCTCGGGCACGACACTGCACGTGGGTCCCGGCCAGAACAACGAGAACCACTGCCTCTCCCGAGCCGTCGACGAATCGCAAACCGCTCAGTGCAACAAGGACTTCACCAACAGCTGCTTGTCCATGAAGTCGTACGAAGAGTTCCGCGACTGCTTCGAGCTAGGGTATGTCGACTGCACTCACCCACCACCCTTGCGATCAGGCTGGCAATGCTAACAATCCCCTCTGCAGACCCCACGGCTATGGCCACAACGGCATTGGCGCAGTCATGGCGGAAGTATCGGCGTCAGTGGGCGACCCGATCTTCTTCATGCACCATCTCTTCGTCGACCACACGTTCCGAATCTGGCAGAACGCCAACCCGTCGCGTCGCACGACCATCAGCGGATGTGCCGATGCCAAGAGTCCTTGCACCCCCATCACACTGGACACGATGCTCAGCTCCAGCGGCATCATGCCAGACATGGCCGTCCGCGATGCCCTGAACACGCTCAGTGGCCCCTTGTGCTACCATTACAACTACTAAGAGCGCGACCTGCCGGAAGCGCAGCCACGCAACGGTGAAAAAGACTTACAAACAATTACCAAGGCCAGCGACCACCTTCGCCTGTACATTTGACACTGTCTTACCATCATTTACGATGGTATTAGGACCATGAACCACGACGGCATAATTTTCTTTTAATTTTCTTCCTTCGTCTGTATCTGAGCGATCCATCGCGACGCATATTTGCCTTCTTGAGTGGGGGCGTGTACATAATGATATACCCTTAGGCCATGTTGGAGTTTATGGGAGGGCGGCGACATAATGAGCATGTACTTGGTTTTGCCATGCATTGGGGCCGCAGTGAAGGGGGCTGGCCATTTTGATGAAGCGGCATTTGATTTACTTCATAAGAGCGCGTCGAGGATCATGAACAAGATTAGCAGCATTGCTAGAAAGACTAGGTATGTTAGCCTGAAGCCTCAAAACTTATTTAAGAAAATAGCAAGATTTCAAATGAAATATGAGAACAATTTTGTTCATTCATTGATGTGACGTGACGTGGTTTGCCACTACCCACGAGGTTATTTATACCTTGACCATTGATTGTACTCCAGAGACAACGCTTCTGATTGTGAAGTCGTATTTGCGGTGAGTATGTTTTCCCCTCACCCCTTCCTCACCCCTCCCTGGATAATGCTCGCGTGATAGAGGCCAGTTATACCTACATTGTCCGACTTTGGTATCTGATCACGTCATATCTAGGCCACTGGTTCATCAGAAGTCGTTTGAGCCAACCAGTTTGAACTGTTCGTTATCAAGACACGGAAACCACGTTTATGAAGTGCACACCCTTTCCAAAATCGACAGGCGAAAGCCCGTCCGTAACCCCTCTAAGATCTGGCTATTGCGTGATTAAGCAACAACTCAAACAAGCGATGCCGACCTTATCCTGGTGGCTATTCCTGCAGTCACAAGCAACAATAAATAGGTAATGGGTATTTATTTTACGGGGGAAGTCCGGATAAGTCATGCGCTATTTGCGGAGAGGTTGTGTCTGATGTTACTTGAGGAAAAGGCGGCAAACCACACAGATGACAGCCCTGAGACAAGCTTAAATGGAGGATGTGATGGGACGGTGCCGGTCGCAAGCCTGGGCAAGGACATTTTGGTCCGGCCGAAATGGGCCATAGCTAGATTAGGCAAACTCGAGATCTAAGTCGGACTATGATTGGTTAAAAATGTCCTAGACAAGCGATCTATTTTGGTTGATGCTGTCCCGTAGGTAAGTAAGTACCTGTAAAATGTACCGAAAAATAGATATCAACGCGTACCTTGAACAACCTTAGCTCAAAGAAAACGAGAAGAAATCTTGTGATGTAGACGTTGCCGCTAGCCGACTCCCTCGTACCTAGG
Organism: Astrocystis sublimbata; assembly: GCA_022453515.1. NCBI lineage: Eukaryota > Fungi > Ascomycota > Sordariomycetes > Xylariales > Xylariaceae > Astrocystis > Astrocystis sublimbata. The sequence continues at coordinate 76,684 of JAJNNY010000059.1, read as the reverse complement.
CCAAAATAGAGACTCGAAAACGTGACTGTTGTGTATAACGTAACCTGGCCTACGGCGAACTCGAGCTGAACACAAGCACGCAAGATGTACTACGATCAAACCAAACTTACACACAGACGTTGTGCAGACACGTCATTGACTCAGTCTTGGCAACCGATCTTACTGCCAGTTGCGGTCAGAGAATGGGTGATTGGCTGCGAGTGGCATAATAAGCAGCCAGTCATCTTTTAATCTTACCCAAGGGGACGGTTAAGTTGGTCGGTTGGTTGTGTTGCTTCACATTTGTTGACCACTGACTGATGGCTACCAAATTAGGTACCTGCATTTAGGTCTCAGCCTCCCCTTCATTGTGTGTCACGGCCCGCGGGGTTGCAGTGATTATTTTGTGATCTAGTACCAAGTAGGGATAACATCGCAGTGGCAGAAGCAGCGCTAGTCCTGATAGGGATGGGAGATGTGGGTGGAAACAGGAACAGGCCCCGCTAAACATTACGTCGTTGGCTCCAGCTTTTTTGCGGCGAGATAGGCACGAAGCAACGTGAAACAATAGCTGGCTGTCGTTGCTCCTCCATAAAAACATCCAGACTCTCCCCAGCCAAAGCTGAACCCGCCCTCTGCCTACATCTCAACAAATACCTACGTAAGTCCCTATCCCTTTCCGCTGTTGTTGCAGTTGGGACACTTTGACTGACGCTATTTCCACCCCGCCTCGCAGATAATCCCGTCCCTTCAACTCCCTACAAAGCCCCGATCTCTCACCCGCCAAGGAGGTAGTCTACCGTACCAAGCTATCGTTGCCGTTTGCCGGATCGAATCCAGATTTGAGCCAATAGGCTGTTCGACACCGATTCTTCTTGCACATAGCTGGTCTTGCATCGTACTTGGAAGCCACCATTTGCCATCTCGAGATTGCATGACTACCAGGACTACACACACATCCTCCTCAATCTAGTCACCTCAATCGTCTCAGCCAGAAGCGCTTCTCCTAGGCACTAGAAGCAGCCACCGAAAGCAGCAGCCCGTCCTGCTACAACACCACACCAACCCACATCCACCGCTGCAGCGACAACATGCCTGATAGCGAAGCGGACCCCACCGGCGATCGCCGCCTGCTCCTCGTCTCAAACCGACTACCCATCACGATAAAACGGAAGGCAGAGGGCGACTATGAATTCTCTATGTCTTCCGGTGGTCTCGTCACCGGTCTAAGTGGTCTGAGCAAGACAACGAGCTTTCAGTGGTATGGCTGGCCAGGCCTGGAGATTCCCGAGGACGAGATCGCCGATGTCACCAAGCAGCTAAAGGACGAATACGGCGCCCATCCCATCTTCATCGACGACGAACTCGCCGACCGACACTACAACGGCTTCAGCAGTATGCCTCATTTCTGCCCTTATCTGATTCTATTCGATCTCTCATAGAGAAATCCAAGTTACTAACCATCGACCGTGCTTACAGACGAGATCCTATGGCCCTTGTTTCACTATCACCCCGGCGAGATTACCTTCGACGAGAGCGCCTGGACCGCCTACAAGGAAGTGAGCCGACTCTTCGCCCAGACCGTGTTGAAGGATGTACAAGATGGCGATATCATCTGGGTGCACGACTACCACCTAATGTTGCTGCCCGAGATGCTGCGGAAGGGTCTCGGCGATAAGAAGAATGTCAAGATTGGCTTCTTCCTCCACACCCCGTTCCCCAGCAGCGAAGTCTACCGCATCCTTCCCGTGCGAGAAGCCCTCCTCAAGGGACTTCTCCAATGCGACCTGATCGGGTTCCACACCTACGACTATGCGAGACATTTCCTCAGCGCCTGCTCCCGCATCCTCGACACTCACACCACCCCGAACGGCGTCGAATACGACGGCAAGTTTATCACTGTCGCGGCGTTCCCTATCGGTATAGATCCAGAGAAGTTCGTGGAAGGGCTGAAGAAGCCGAACGTGCAGGACCGAATCACGACGCTGTCTCGCAAGTTCGAGGGTGTGAAGCTCATTGTGGGTGTAGACCGACTGGACTACATCAAGGGCGTGCCGCAGAAGCTCCACGCGCTTGAAGTGTTCCTGACAGAGCACCCTGAATGGATCGGAAAGGTGGTTCTCGTCCAAGTGGCCGTGCCTTCGCGGCAGGATGTGGAAGAATACCAGAACCTCCGAGCTGTGGTCAACGAGCTCGTCGGAAGGATCAATGGCAAGTTCGGCACTGTCGAGTTTATGCCCATCCACTTCCTGCACCAGAGTGTCAACTTCGACGAGCTCTGTGCCCTGTATGCCGTTTCAGACGTCTGCTTAGTTAGTTCCACCCGCGACGGCATGAATCTGGTTTCATATGAATACATTGCGACGCAACGCAAGCGCCACGGCGTCATGATTTTGTCGGAATTTACGGGAGCCGCACAATCACTCAACGGCAGCTTGATCGTCAACCCCTGGAACATCGAGGAGCTCGCAAATTCGATCCACGATGCCGTTACCATGTCACCAGGGACACGGGAGGCCAACTACCGCAAGCTGGAGCGATACGTTTTTAAGTACACTTCGGCGTGGTGGGGCCAGAGCTTCGTGACCGAGTTGACGAAGGTTAATGCAGAGAAGCAGGGTGGCATTGACGCGAAGGCTCATGAGACGAGACCTCAGATTCTCGACGAAATCGGGCACACGTTGAGCGGCGTCTTTGAGAACGTCAAGTTGGCAGCCAGCTCTGCTACCCCGTCCGGACATGCGGCTTCCCAGCTAAAGAGTGATTAGTATAGCGTCCTGGGAATCTGATTTGGCGGACTTTCCATCCTAATGAAAGAATCAAGGCTGTGATACCTTCCTTTAGCTCGTGACGTGGAATCGAATATTAATTGTTGTGGGATGCTTACATCTCGAGCACACTTCTTCATATGTGATATAGTGTCTATGCTTCCCTGACAGCTTTACATTATGCACGCGAATATGAGTTATTATATCACTCACAATGTGTTGTAGTCTTCAGTATGTACGCTATCAGTGATCTTTTATCACAACACAATTGAACTGAGATTAAGCTCCTGATGCTAGATTGCCTAACGTGATTGAAATGTTTCAAATGCTCAAAGGACGAAAAATAAAATCAGCTTCGATTTCGCCTAGTCCTTGTACCTGTCTCTCTCGTGTCACAGTCGCTCATTATCATATCTCTTATCTTCGACCCTCCTCTCCAGTCGCTGAAACTTCGTGTTCAACGACTCGTGATCGCGCACTTGCTTTTCCAGGCCGTTGCCTTCTGTCCGTTGAGCACAGCGTTGTAATCCTGCCAGGCCTTCTCTATCGCATATGTCCGCCTCTGCACTTCCAACTGCCTCGCCAGGTCCTGTGCCTATTCTGCGTTCGTCGCGTGCCGATACATCTCGCTCTGGTGCTCCAGCCTCTTCCCCAGCTCGGAGTTCTGGTCGTGCATCTTATCTATGGAGATCTTCATGTCGTCCTTTTTCCACACGAGTCTCTCCGTCTTCTCCAAGATCACCCTCTCATTTCTCTCTCAAAAGCTTGGCTGAGTCGTCGTCCTTTTGCACGAGAGCTTGACGGGGCATTTTCTTGTCGTTGACTATCTCTTTTTGGAAACGCACTTCCGCTGCTCGGATCTCTGAATCCAGTTCCTGCTCGGCCGTGGTCTCGTTCAGCATCTTCTTGTCATTGACCATCTCCTTCTGTATCCGCATCTTCGTTCGTCTCTTGTCGTCAAAGTGAAGTGCGCCAGCAGGTAATGTAATACCGTTTACTTGCTGTCCCGTCAAGTGACTTGAGACTGAGTCCTAGATCGAGCTCACAAGATATGAAAACCAAAGACTTATTTATGTATGATCCAAAAAGGGGTGAGTTGAACTTGGACAACGCCCATAGGTGAGTATTGAACACAAGCCCCTATCACAGCAGCAATTACATTACCCCTCCACCGGGCGAGAGCGAGAGAGTATAGAGAATATCAATCGTCGCCCAAAGTCAGCAAGACTGGAAAAGTATTTCAGTAGAACAAGGTAAGCTAAGTACTGCCCAAATTCCCGGTGTCTAAAGCCAAGCACGAAGCAACTGAAAACTCACATTATCAAATACACAGACTTGCACAGATGAATAGCACCGACGGCCGTTGGATGTTTTTGCTCCACACGCCCGGGTTCAACGCCACGTACCACACGGATGTCGAAATATTCAAGGAACTCATCTTTCTACTGAGCCGGCCCTATCGAAATGGGCGTCGCCCGGGAGGCATCGTCTATTTGCACCGCATTACGGACAATAGGGTCGCGGGGTTTGCGGTCAGGAGTTTCAATGCGCTGAGAACGATGTACGACCCCAACGCGGCGAAGATATTTCAACTGGTCACTACAACGTGGAATTCTATTCCGAGCGGCAGTGGACTTGAGGCTATCTCACCGCGGGGCGAACACTTCTGAAAGATTACACTCACCAGGGGTTTGGAAAGCTCGAGAATCAATACGTGAGAGCAGAAAGATTAGAAAATCACAAACCTTCTACTTCTAAGAAGTTACAGAAGCGGAAAGGACGAATGGAAGGTGGGATACAAGGGGCGGAGGCTGCGAAGCTGGATTGCGTGATAGCGTCGAGGCTGTGTTCGAAGGGAAAAGAGAAACATACAGGAACCTTTACGATACAATCCGAGAGGAACACAATTGCATGAAAAGATAACTAGAAAGTTATCAAAAAGAGTGCGAGCGATTTGAAGACAACATGAGGCAGACCGACGAACTGTATGACTCCGAATCGCGCGGAAACCAGAGCCAGATGGCGAGAATATCAACATTAGCAAATCAACAAAAGTTCGATGAGCTCTATGGACTTACGAAGCAGAGTTACGGAGATATACAAGAGGAAAACATGTTAAAACTCAAGGACGCGACTCGCAAAGGGAAGCTCGAGGAGAAGCGGAGGGCTCTAAGCCGAAACGCTGTGCCCATCTTGGGTATCCTCGCAGGGACGACAGCCATTGCAGCTGGCGCAGCCACGGCGCAGATTCCGGTCGTGACAGTAGGTATTTTTGTCTTTGTTGCTGCTCTGTCTAAGTTAAAGGGCGGGAAGGAGGAAAAGAAGAAAAGGGGAGAGGAAAGTTATGCTAATTGTTAATGCTATCGCATCCTTGTGTCAATGTAATGACGAGCTGTATCTTTATAACATACCAATATTTCGAACATTGGTTCATTGATACGTATGGCAATTGTCCTGCTTCGGCTAGAGGATCAACAAAGCCAGCCACTATGAAATAATGACGGTTCGTGTATCCAAGGAACTTGAATATGAATTTGCCTATCTGAGGTCCTATTATCGACTGGCCCCTCGGCATCTTAAGGAGAAGGGTCGTCTGTAGACAGCCATCTCTACCAGGCGTAGTGTATGGGTTTTGGGACCAAGGAGAGAGTGCAATCACCCTAAGGAGACCAACTCAATATTCCCGGATTCCAGTCGTACGGAAAAAATGGGTTCATGAGAGGAGGTCCTATTGATATAGATGATCGAAACGTCTCTGAGTGAAATGTAGTGCTCTGATCTAGCATAGCAGGGAGTTTGACGCGGCGGCCTCACTGGGGCGGGATAAGCCAGCTTCATCCCACTCCATCACCGAATGTTATGTGAGACGCGAATGACGATGCCCATGACTATATTGATTAATACAGAGGGTCTCCCAGATACTTGTTCACCGAGCTTGACTCCTAAAGATAATGATGTAATTCAGTGATGTTGGTAAAACAGCTATCATCTCACAATCTAACCTAAACGATGTCGTCAACGTTTCCCAAGATGGGAACTTCGCCTCAGGCGCAACAACATCCACATTCTATTAATATGAAAACAACGCAAAACAAACGGGGAACAAACATACGGTGTCCCCAATATTGCGATGGGCAGTAAATGTTCCTGATTGTACCATGCTCCTGCCATGCCATGCTATGGGTAGCACGCAGTCCGAAAGATAAGAAGGTGGTAATCTCACGAGGCAAACCCACATAGACTAACTGCAATAGCCATTGTCGAGATAAGGAAAATGGAGTCACAACAACGACATTATCCCAGCCTCATCAGATCAGCCTGAAACTTTCGCCAATCTGAAACCAGCTAATTATCTTGTTTGCTTCTAGAATTATTCTCTCATGCAATGCTGATCTGCGTATGCCGATGATGAGGCTCGAAAGGAGATCTGCGATCGGATGCATGTACATACCCGGCTTCGGGAGGAATAATCACATTGCATGACGAAGATTGTCGGTGAATCTCCGACCCACTCGCCGTGCCTTTATGCGAGATTGTCGTGAGTTTAGTTGTCGTTATTCAATTACATACCTGGAAATTACAGACGCAGTTGATAAGCTGTGAAAGCTTCACCCCATCTAGAATGTCCCAGCCTCCTAGATGATCATATCTTGTGTAAGCCAGAAACTAATTATGCTGTGAACGCCGTGAATGTGATCTAGACATAATTGCCTATTACTTGGTATAATAATGAAGGGCCGTGGGACTATTGGCACCTGTTATCTTCATCATCAGTAGTCCATATTTACTAACAGTGAGTGGCGTTGTTTTCAAGCTACGTAAACAGAGTGGTAGCGGAACCTTTAGGATATACACTCGACTAATTACCGTAAGACATCATCGTATGTTCGATCATGTCTTATCAACGACCTGACTATCAAGATATATCAAGATGCTACTAAATACGGTGTGGACCTATGAGTTTCGTATGTCGTGGTAGCTAGCCGCGAGCTATTACAATACGAGAGTCCTTGACTGGTTGGGGATACCAGTAATTAGAGCGCCGGATAGATCAGCAGACTCCATGTTGCTGTCCTGAGGCCTAGGCTCAGGAGCAACGGGGCCTGGTCTAAGTATGTCCAAGAATGCCAAACCGGCTACTTCTCGTACCTAGTCGTAGGTAGATCGGTCTCAGGATCTAGGTTCCAGGCAGCTGGGCACGGCATCCTTCGTCGGTTATCAGGTAGGTACCAAGGGTATGTAGGTAGACGATTCACCATTCGAGGCTCGGTACATGGTCTGAATGTCACAGAACAAGCGTCCTCGTGCCACGATGTATCTTCTCGCTGATCCGATGTACCTCATCCCCGCCCAGCTCATGGGACTCTCGCCGTTCGTTTGTGTTCTTGCCGCCGGATCCACGAGCTAGAGGCAATAATAGTGTCGCATCCAAGCTGCCTGTCAGGCAGCGCCAACAATGGGGTTTCTAGTCGTCGTGCGGACACCCCTCCGCTTCCACCACATCAATGCTCCCATCGAGCTTTGCCTCGAGGGCACTTCCCGGTAGTGAACATCAGACCGGTCTAGATACACATAGTCCTCTTCAGTTTTCAGCGAACAGGGGCGTAGTAGTTAGCTGGATATACATCGTGTACTTGATACCGCAAACATGCAAGGTTGCGATAGGAAGGCGGGGGAGATAGGCCTTGCTCGGTGAATTCTCGCTATCTCTGTTTCCCCATCCAAGCCTCCTCCTCCCGGGGGCTAGATCCGAGACACACACACACGCACGCACACACACGAGGAGCTACCACGGCTTCGCTCACCTTGGCTCATCGGAACATATCATAGTAATGTCAGATTAGAGTCAAGGTGAAGAGATAGAAGTACCGAAACACCCTAGCAAGACTCCAACAACAACCTCCCTCCAGCGGCATCAGGCTGCTCACGTGAGCGGTTCCGTGAGTCGGGGCTCGGTACCAAGCGCGGTACCCTGTCATCTACCTGTCTTCATTAACTACCTAACCTACCTACACCTTGACCCTTACATATACGTCCAAGAGCCAACGGCCGGGAAACCCTGGTGATCAGATCAGCCTGACCTGTCGATCTGTTTCCAGACAGACGTCCAGGCTAAGGTCGTAATATGCCTGGTCCGGGATGGGGGTGACAGGCAGCTAGTAGCACTACTGCGGCGGTGGGCAATTCCGGGGAATGGTGGAGCAGGGCGAGCTAGGTTACCTTAGCTATCTCGGGGATGTAGCAGTGAGTGAGTGAGTGAATAATACCTTCCAAGGATGAGATGCAGGTAAGTATGACCAACAGTTAGCCAGGGTCCTTTCGGTAGATAGTTCGGTGGTATTGACGACACTGACCTTGGCCGGCGCGTCTTACCTTGCCTGACTTGTATTGGATAATTGCTGTTCCTGCGATATATACAAGGGAAGAATCATAATAGCCAGACTAAGTAAGTACCTACCTACCTTAAGGTTCCATGCCAGCCAACGGGTCCGACCCCGTCCCAGTCCGGCCTAAACGAACCGGTCTGCAGCAGCGCCGATGCAAGGGGACGAGTGAGTCGAGGTAGATCTGTCTGAATATGGTCAATGTTCCTGAATGAGTGAGCTGGCGAGTAAGAGCTACATGATTGTAATTGCCAAGAAATAACGGGTGTTAGGAATGAACCTAGCTACGAACAAACCTCACGAGGATATACCGAATACACCTGATATGGGGCATACCCGTCTCCGATGGACTTTTGACTATTCTTAGATGGTAGCAATGAAGGGTGGCCGAACGGAGTAATGAGGTTTTCGTCTAATTAAACCATCCAAGAATTGGTGTTCTTGCTTCGTGGTGATTTACAATGAATACAAAATCATTCACATGAAGTACGTAGTAGAGGACAGAGCAGGAGAATTGGAGGCAAATTTAATTTGGATTGGCTATATGCTGATATGACGCTTGCTGGGTATGATTTACTTGTAACATGAGTTAAGCTAACAAAGCGAAAAGAAATGCAAGCCCCAATCGAATAGCCAATGATAGATTGAAATTTCTGGTGGATTGAGATTGATTGAGACATGTGGTATGCCTCTTAACTGCTACTGAGGTCCTCCTCATGGGTATTCTTCGTCCTCTTTCGTCGGGTGATGAATTCCCACATCTCATCCCGGAACCGCGTGGGCGGCTCAGTGAATGTAGCCTCGTATGCGTCAATCATGGGTTTCTCCCAGACGAGATCGGCTTCCATAGGCTTCACGAATTTGGTGCGCTTGACAATCTTCCAGCCAAAGTACAGCAAAATTGCGACGAATGCCATGGTGTATGGCGGGAAGAAGGCAGCGACGCTCCAGTGGCCGGGTATGAATACGACGTAGCCAAAGATAGCCTCGATGAGGATCATGTAGACAAAGGTGATGTAGGCGCCGTAAGGCTGGAAGTAACCATAGTACGGCATTGACTTTCGGTCGACGCCTTGCGCCTTGCATGCTCTGTAGAAGAAGATGTACGTCAAACTGATGCAGATGTAGTTGATCATGGTGGCACCCTCAGTAACAGATTGTAGCGTGCTGACAGCGCTGCCAGTACTGCCTCCGGCCTGGAGGAAAGAGAGGAACGGGAAAGCCATCGTGACCGCGAAGGCATAGATGGGAATACCGTTCTTCATGGTCTTCTTGAAGATCGCAGGCGCCTGCCCGTCACAAGCCAACGCGTGCAGAGTTCGCATGCCGCAGTAGACGTAAGCATTGCCAGCACTGAAGATACTAGTGAGGAGGAGCGCATTGACGATGTGAGGTAGCACGGCGACTCCCATGTTTTGCATGGCAATAACGTAGGGAGATCCGTCAGCTGTACCGGAACCGTTGTTCAGCTTGGGGTCATTATAGGGAATGACAACGCCGACGGCCAGGGATCCCAGAACGAAGAAGACGAAGAAGCGCCAGTAGATGGTCTTGAAACCGTTCTTGATGTAGACTCGTGGGCGTTCGGCCTCTCCTGCAACCATGGCGATGTACTCGGGACCGACGACGGTGAAGCAGGCAGAGAACAAGGAGCCGAGGAAACCGTGGAATCGGCCAAGGGTGCCGGTGGTGATGTGCTCGGCAAAGGCACCTGGGCTGTACCAGTACCGGAATCCGTACGCATCGTGCTGGGCGTTACCGCCGACGGCGGTGATGAAGGTGAAGAAGAAGACAATCAAGATAAGCAGCAGCTTTCCGGTCGAGAGCCAAAATTCCGCCTCACTATTGGCTGTTAGCATGCATATAACATACGGGTGCTTGGCGGCGCGACCAATACAACCCCTGCGGAAGCGATGTATAGGTGGGTGGGGCATCGTGGGGGAGGCAGCTCAGACTTACCCGTAGTATTTCACTGCAGCGATGTTGATAATGGCATAGAGCAGAATAACAATGATACAGACGGCAGCGACAGGGATTTTGTCGGTCCAGAAGGTCAATACCAGGTTGAGGGCCGTGATCTCGAAGGGGATCAGAATGGCTTCGTAGAGGAAGAAGTTCCAGCCAGCCAGGAAACCGAGCGAATCGTCGACCCATCGACCAGCCATGCGAATGAACGAGCCGCTCACGGGCATGTAGCAGACCATCTCAGCGAGCGAGTTGTTGATGAGGCAGACCATGAGAGCGTGGATCGAGTAACCGAGGAGGAGGTTGCCGGGGCCACCGACGGCCAACCCGCCGCCGATGCTGACGAAGAGACCGGTGCCGATGGTACCGCCGACAGCGATCATCTGGATCTGTCGATTACCGAGATGACGCTGCAGCTGGTCAGACTGGACGTTGAGCTCGCCAATGGAGTCGCTGTTCCGCGATTCACTGTGGCGCGAGTCCTTTTCCATGTTCTCGCCGGCCGCCGTGGGCTTCTCATTTTGTACTGCCGCCATACTGAGAGCAAGATAGAGAACTCCGCTGGTTGAGCGGAGTACTAGACAATGGAAGCAAGATTTTGGAGCAAGTACGGCCCATTAGAGGATATCCGGTCAGAGGGGGGGAGGGAGGGGGGAATTCAACGCTCTGATGACCGAGACGACAGACAGGATGTCCGGAAAGGTTGACGGGAGGCGTGACTTATAAGGCATGGCAGTGAGAGCGAGATGCGAGCAGGCGCAAGAGGGTGTGTGGTTTTCACCGGTGCAAGTAGGTACCTGTTTGCAAGTACCTTGCTCAGCGCCCTCGCTCCATTTCGCTGGGCGACTATGGCTACGTTCGGCCCATTGCCTGCCAGAGGTAGTGCGCCGGTGGATCGTTGGGTACCTCAGTCCATGTACCTGTTCAGCAAGCATTCGTTCATCGAGCACATGGTCATGTACCCGAGGTACCTAGCAAGTTGGCAGCACCAACCTTGTACCTGCCTAGCAGGGTGGGCGTCGTCGTGCAGGGGTACTATATAGCGCCCAGATGCGCTACAATGCCTACTCCAGCATGGTACTGTAGAGCCCCCCAGTGTTAGTGTTCTCTCTCTATCGCTACATGTACCTTGTAGACTGGGGCAATCCACCGGGGCTGGGCTGGCTGTTCTCGGGCTGTCCACTGTCCAGGTAGCTAGTGCTTCCACTAGTACAACGGGGCCGACTCACATCTGACGAAAGGCTGCCAATCTGCGAGGGGCTCGGAGCCTGTGGAGGGGCCTGCGGAGGGAACAGGAGGGATGGACGAGGATGGGCGCCACAGCGCGCCAGCTACTGCAACGACTTCCCACCAACTCTGCGCGCTAAGCTGGCAAGAGGCGATTTAGACGATTTAGGCGTGCTCGGCGTGTTAGGGTCCTTTGTCCTCCAGTACGTCGCCGATACGGTCGAATCAGCATTACGTTCCAGATGCGCGCCGTCCAGTGAAGTCGCAGCCTCCGCCGGGTCGCAGGTCCTGCTCCCTATCCACTCTACACGTACGCACGCGGCACAAGAACGGATGTGCAAGTACTCCTCCATTCCGGATCCATTGTACTCATCACACTCCGTCCAGGTACTGTCGTCGTATCCCTGTCGGATCCCAAGCATGCCCGCAATGTTCGCCATGGGCATCGCAATGGCAATGGCCATGTCAGATCTGTGTACGCAATGCGCATACTGCCCACATATACTCGCAACGTCTCGGCTGGACTACTACCACTGCCTCAACTGCTGGTGTAACTTCAGCTTGCGCTATGGATGGTAGCGCGACGGGCTCGCAAATCACCTCTTTCCATTGCCACTTTCCTCTTCGCTGTCACCGAGCCCTGGCCTTCGAGAAGGAAAGAAAAAAAGCCACGCGGTGTGCTGACAGTCGATCTACTCGAACTAACCTTTAATGAGCTCCCGAGGCTCCCAACAAGGATAATTATGAAAAACTTTTATATTTGGGTATAATAGTACCAAGTCATAATACTACTCCGGCCCATTGAAGATACCAAGGACAGGAATAATAACGTCAGGCTCTGCGCAACAACAGCCTCGTAAGTTTTTCCATCACTCCAATCTTTCGTCATCAGGCAGTCTCTCGGCCACTGCCTACGGCAATAGGGACAGGCTTGCCATGCGCCCGTGTAGTAGTATCGTCTCCCGATAGCACTCCCTATCGGACTGTTGCGGGACACAGAATCGTGCGAGATGGCAGTCGAGCCTGGATTATCCTGGTCGAGACCCTGGCTCGTGAATCCTTTATGCGCCACCTGGGCAGACGCCTGGGGAAAGACGCCGCTGCTAAAAGACTGGGCGTTTGGAGGGGTGCGACACTAAGGAGTTCGTACTGTCCATCTTGAACCGGGGCCGTCTGAAATCCCAGTAGCCCAGTGGGTTGGGTTGGGTTGGTGCGCAATTCCAGCTAGCAGCGTTCAGCAAGATTGCTTTCCCCCTTGTGGCCGCCCATCGCAAATACCTCAAGCTTTGTATCTACGGCGCATACGAGTACTTCCAAGCAGTCAACATGGTACACTAACGAATAGACAGTGGAGCAGCAGCAGACAACTGTGGCCCAGCTCAATATTTACGAAACGTCTAGGGTGCGTTGCCATAGATAACCCTTATGGAACAAAGATAGATAGGTGGGTTGCCCTATAGGGATGTTGTCGAGAACAATGCGGCGCGACCGAGTGGGTGGTTCTCCTACTCCTAGATCACATGCCACCAACCCGCGTCTCTACCAAAAGTACGTTACACAGCAGCGTCATTGCTTGCAGTATTGCATTTTGTCAAGGGTTGCCGATTGGGTCCCTAGGTTCCTCAATGCCCATATTCGCAATTGCGTTGGAAAGTGTGGTGGTATTTTTACTCTCTCGCTTGGTTCAGGCTCAATGATGTAATAGCCCACCTGCTCGTCTCTTCGCCATTAAACAATTGTGTTGCTGTTACGTATGAGAAACTTTGCGCAGTCCTAGGCGCGCACGCTCTGGTATTCTGATCCAGCCCACCGAAAGCGGCCAAGGCGGGTACCTCGACTTGTATTACTTGCGGTCACTCGTGCAATGTCTATAACAACATACGAGCGTCGTCGAGGACTGACGCCCAATGAGAATCACCCTCTTGTGGGACACAGTATCCGGTGTATAAGCAAGTTGATTTGCGGCGAGTATTTGCATGGCAATGTGGAATTGCGAGGTCTGGGCGAGGGGCACCCTCCTCAGCTGGATAACGCGGCACGCCCTGCAGAGCCTCTAGGTCTGACCACAGGGTCGGCTGTCAGCACCGTAAGTCTAAGTAATAAGTAGCACGCAACTACTACATCTTGACATGCGAGCTGTTCAAAGAGATGTGAGTGCTGGAGTCAATCACATCTCTCAATAGAGTCTAGACACCTCACCTACCGCGGAACTATGCTCGAAAGGTAAGCCGTGAAGCGAGCTTTTCTCTCCCTCTCTCGCTGCCTTTGGTTAGAAGGCGGAATTACCCAATTGCAATGCCAATGTCTTTGCAAATTGCCATGGACATTCGCATGTGTGTAATACCAAGTCCATCTTGGCGTCTGCTTGCGGTGTTTTGCCCAATTCTTCGCCTACTAAGGTTAAACATAAGTCTACTGCAACCATAATGTTTTACGAGTCTGAGCCCTCTCAATGCGTACCACAAGAGAACTCAGCTGAACAGGCGGCAGGCTCGTGACGATTTACCCGATGCAGTTGGTCTCTGGCCTGGCTTCGAAGTTTGGAACGCGTCGTAATATCGTGTGCAGTGTACCCCCTGAGAACTTCGAAGGAGTGGCGGCAACCAGGCCTCAGAGAGTCGAGTTTGTTGTTGGTTCCAGTTCCGCCATGTACATACATAGCCGCCCCCTGCTGGCCCCATTCCTGGACATGCCCCCCAAGTACCCAAAGGCTCCACAACCCTGCAAAAGATTTGATTGAGGAAACTTATCCTGTATGATGACGGCATAGTCTGAGCGCCAAGTCCAGCTAAGGATAGTGTAAGCCAGATCACATGATTGGCTGAGCTCGCCGCCCCTGACAATCGGACTAATCCAATGTGATTCCCCCCATCGCACAAGCGTGACAAGACAGCAGCCTAAGAGGCACCACACCACTCAGTTGGTAGGTACATCATCATTCGCATGGCCATTTTTGAAACAGCCAAACAGCCATGCTCCCAATGGTAGATTCGGCCTTAACCCCATCCCAAAGTATCAGGAAAAGCCTAGCGCTGTTCTCATGGTTGTTCCTCGAGCTGACACAAACCAAACAGCAGAGAGGGCATAGCTCGATCGAGTACGAACTACTGCAGGGTGCGGTCTGTCCGTGTCTAGACCACACCCTCAACTGCCACACCACACGGGCGAGAAAACATCACCGTTTACTCGATCGCAAGGCGTCAATCTCAAACGAGCTAAAGGACTCATTCTCATGGTCTTGGGGTTGAGAATCGCCTTGGCGATGAACGATATGAAGAGACGGGCCATCATCTCGGAGAAGTCTCGTATCTCTCTCGCTCTTGCGTGTTTCTAACAGTAGTGCACGGGACAGTAGCGTCAAGGTTCTACACGACGTTGGCTACCTCTCCAGATCAATAGCTTCAATGGTTTAGTTCAGTCCATCCTCGGACCGCGATGTAGATGCGGACTCCAGACCGCAGCGACTGCTCACTCTCGAGGAGCTCACCAACAAGGCATGAGTAATTACTTACTTACATCTGGCACCAAAATCTATCCACGGTCCTGCCGTGGGTCCTCAGGCAATCTCAGGGCCTACCAAGATCTGGTTGAATAATAATTACGACTCCGGTGCCTGATGCTAATACGTCCAGTCCAGCCTGCGCAACACCGCGGTGGTGTATACAATCGATCGCCAAGGCGCCTGCCCTGCGGCCCTCGATCAGATCATCTTACACCCCAAGGGCACCCTACGCTCTCCGATTCCAGAAATTGCCCAGACACGCCGGAGTCTGGACCCTAATAACATGATCAGAATCGATGGAAGGTGTGGAGTGCATGCTTGCATTAATTTAAGGGTCTCCAACCTCTCTCTCTCAGAGCCCAAAGGTCGTCGAATCCGGCAATTCGCATATCCAGTCCTCAGCTTAGTAGGCAGTCACTCGTTCGGAAACTACTGTACCCCTCGCTCGGTCCCAGGCTCAATTAACGCATCTAGTCCTCTTCCCCAGCTTCTAAATGTAGTACCAGCCCAATCATCCATTGATGATTACTCACAACAAACCGAGTAGCATGGCAGACTACAGTTGTGTATTCCAAGCGGTGAAGAGTGTCGGGGAATTGCCCGTTCTCATTCTTGAAAGGTAATTATTCCACATATACCGCAGTGTAGGTTATTCTGCTCATCTACTGTGTATGAAGATATGCACGCAAGGACAGCGGAAGCTTTAATTCGAAGGGTGCTCCTCGTAAGATGCGCAAAACATGAGCTATGCCATCCTGACAATCTCAGTAAAATCCATCGCGTGGGATAGGCAGAGATAAGCGTTTACGGTAATGGTCGTGTAACAAGAACAAGCCAGGTTACTTGGCAATCAGGAATGGCTTACCACCTTTTCTCACCGGAAGCCTCACTGGGGGACTTAATGTGCTATGCAATGGTAGGGATCGGTCCCGGAACCGGCCGCCTATCTCTCCTCCTGGCCCGGCGGTGCTGTGTGACCGGTTACCCGAGGTACGAAGAAACGACCATTGCCGTAACATGCGGTAACCAATTAATTACTCCACGGCTCGAGTCAGATGGAGTCCACTAGTCCCCCACGAACAGATAAAGTGCCCCCACTTAGTGCCTCCAGGGACCAGGATTGCTATTTCAGCGACAAATTAAACTGACAACAGTCTGCTTAGCGCTGCCATCCCTCCCTTGCAATCATGCGTAGATAGGTCTGTCTCGGTCTGTTAACTCACAACTCACAGTCATAATAAGCCTTCGGTAGACATAGAAGGCAGTGACTCTTCTGATGTTGACAACAAGTTTGGCATTCAAATCATAGGATATACCCTGCTGAGAGCTGTAATCGAATGTCAATAATCAATTAAGCGCCGTAACTTACTGATGCATATTAATCATGGCAACATTTCTGCAACTTATCACACAAGGATACTTCCGTGTCAGCTCCGAATTGGGGATGGAAATTGTAGTATTATTTCTATACCAACTTCTTCGTGCTTGAAATTGGCATCTCTCCGTGTGGGCCAAGCGAACTGGTTGTCACATCAAAACCTGTCCCAGAGAGTACTTCTTCATCCCTCCAACTAAGTATTACTGCAATAAAACACCACGAAACAGACGCCGTTTTCCCAACCTGTTGGTGTGCAGACGCTTCTTCTGATCCACCCTTTTACAAATGCTGTGTAAGTACAATTCGACAATCTTTGCTCTTCGCTTCTTTGCTCTTCTTCACTCTTTTCTTGTTATTTCATGCAGACGCTGCGACCGGAGAACGAGGTTCTAACCCAACACTCAGCCCATAAAACTGTTGACAATGGTCACAACGGTAGTGTAGACCATGGCAACAATTCCAAGTGTCACAAAGAGGAGGTCGCCAACTTTGGCCGCCCTCGAAGTCGCGACGCCCTGATAATGCAGAAAAGCAGGATAGATGTAGACCAGTGGCACACATGCAAAAGACCCTATCAAGGCCACGAACTTGTCCAAGTTGCCGGTTCCTAGTATCGCGATGCCGCCGCAGATGAGGACTAGCAAAGACCTCAATCCGTTCTTCTTCCACTTAGTGAGTTGGTCCCGCTTGCCCGATCGGCGACCAAAAATGTCCGCTTCAATGATTCGAATGGCTGGAAAGAGCTGTACAGGATTGCCCACTAGAACAGCCAGGGAATAGAGAAACTGCACTGCGTTGACGAATTTGTCGTTCTGTGGAAAGTTGCTGATAATTTCGATCGAAGTGTCTTCGCCAAAGGTAGCGTAACAGAGAGCTCCCACTGCCGTGAAGATGATGGTAATCAGAAACATGACGATACCAAGAAGCATCGGAAAACGCTCAGGCTTCGCCATCGTCGATTGTATAGGCAGAATCAAACCAATGCCCTCAAACGTGAATATGGATGAGCCAATCATGAGTGTGTACTTGTTGGGGTTGAAGAGGGTGACGGTGGGATTGATTCCTTCCTTACTAAGGAAGGCTATATCGTAATAGTAGATGTAGGAGACCCCAATAAGGATGAAAACGTCCGCTAATAACGCTACTGGTGTGAGTTTCGACATGTTTCGTATGAGCGACAAAGGTATCAGGACGGCGACCTGGCACAAGATGAGCGTAGTGGGTGAAAGTGGGCTTTGGCCGTGGAGGACAGCCTCAAAGAACGATGTCAAGTTCTCCGCTACAAAAACGATACCGGAACACACGAAGCCGAGTTGAGATAGTGTAATAGAAAACAAAATCAGGTTCCGCATTTTACTGCCCACGATAGCCTCACCAATGTCGCCGTAACTGCCACCATATTTAGCCCTGCAGGCTAGGAGCAAGTGAAAGGCCAGCATCGTTATGGCTGAAACAACCGGCATAGTGATGGACGAGAACAGCAGGCCGCCATTTGCAAAAGCTTTCGGCAGGAACATGATACCAGTTCCAATGAAAGCCTTCAGCAAGATGAGGAAGGATTTACGAGTGCTGGCAGTGGCCGACTTAGGTGCCGCTCTAGAGCTTCTCCGGCTGCCCAAAAGTGGTCGTCTCTCATTTGGCTGCTGGTCCTCTGGTCGTTCTTCCTCGTCCTCTTCCTCGTCAATGATGGCTTCTTCATCATCCGAGTCTGCGAGATCCTCGCCGGCAAAGTTGCCATAGAGATCAAGATATTCGGCAAAAGTTCTTGTGACGGGAACCCGTCTGGTCCACTCCTGTCTCGGCTTGGCTTGGCGGAGGAAAGCCCGGCGAAAGCCACCGGGAGCCAGCTGCTCATTGACAGTCAAGACTCCTGGGTCATCCTCGCCCGAGGTACCAAACTGTGGTGGGTGGTGGAAGGTAGCGGCTCGCTTGTGCATCTTGGCTCGAGCTGCGGCCTTGAAGATATCGCGATGGATATCACCACCCTGGAGCAGCAACGAGTCTTCCTCGGTTGGTTCATCGGGCCCAGGGGCTGGCGAGGATGAGCTAGCAGCCGGAGCATCGGGGGAAACACCGACGTAGTCGGCCGTGTAACCCGCCGGCAGATGTTCAGCAATGACCTCAGCCTCGGGACGGGCCTGGTCCGGAGTGTGGGTGCCTGAAGGTGAATCCATGTTGATGGCCGCACGTCAAGCCTGATTGGTGTAGTAGGGATGCACGGTCAGCAGCCGCCGTCAAGGAGTGCTCGATAAGAAATCAAGTAGCTGCACGGCAGCCATACGACCGACTAAAGAAAACTGCCGTGTGTCCTTTGCAGAGAATGATGCTGTAGCGCCGGTGGTGGACCCGCCGAAAATACTAGCTACAGAGTTCAGATGGATGATGGAGGAAGACGTGCTTTGAGATCGGAGTGGGAACGCAAACAAAAACGCGGCCCAATGCAACGCGAACTGCGACTCCGATAGTGGGGGACTGGAGGTGGCTGAGGTGCCTAGGTAGGTACCTAGGTAGGTAGGAGGAGGTGGCTGGCTCAGGCAGTCAGGTGACGCCTAATCGCCACGCAGCAATGCACGCTATGTGTCACCTGCGCTTCTGTAACTGGCTGCCGACCCATCGTAGGGGCCCTGGGGCTCCCTAGGTACCCTGCACTGGTACGCTACAGTACAGTCGTTGCTTCACTTTTATACTTTTCACTTTCACTTCTATTGGCAAGCTGATATCAATCAACATTGCAATTCCCAGAGTATGGGCAAGCTTTTGCTTCAAAGTATAATTAATTGGCGAGGAACTCCTTTGTTCACCAGAAATTTCGATTCAATTGTTTGACCGTGAAACTTGGAGTGGCAACTCTGCTGTGGGAATGGGTAGAAGCGGCTCTGGGTTGGGCTGGGCCCGGGCATGGCCAATTTTTAGCTGCTTTAGTGGTGGCTTTAAGTGAGCGCCGACCCAACTATTCTCACCATTGATGTCACCTCACATTCAACACGACTCGGAACTGCCGGAGCCACTCAGTAATGCTCCATAATGAGAGAAGACCCTTGACACTTTTGGGACAAATTTTTTATTTCATGGCAGCAGGCCGGATGGGTTTTCCAGAAAACTACTGTCATCGAACAAATCGATGGTTGCAGAACACCGCATATACGAGG
This sequence comes from Astrocystis sublimbata, assembly GCA_022453515.1. NCBI lineage: Eukaryota > Fungi > Ascomycota > Sordariomycetes > Xylariales > Xylariaceae > Astrocystis > Astrocystis sublimbata. Next base: position 57,332 of record JAJNNY010000059.1, on the reverse strand, counting down.
CATCGACCCTCTGATACCCCACGGTGGGACGGTCCCCTCGACGGCAGGTCTAATCGATACAACTACTACCTTACTTACACCGCCACTACCCAAACCAGAGGCTACAAATTCCTATTTGGAAATTGAACGTGGGGAGTTGCAGGCTAGGTACCATCTCATCCGCCATACCTCCTTCTAGTAACTTGCCTAAATACAGAAATATTAAGGCGAGATGCGTTGTTCAAAAATGTCCTCAATTACGAAGGAGCACTGGCACATCGATGCGCGATCCTACCAGGACACAAAACGCACAAAGGGCCTAGACTCATATCTCATAGTATGGCATCATCACTGAATACTACCTATGTACGACTTAGGTAGTCGGATGCCGGAACCTTATTGTCGCCATACCTATAGTGCCTACTTAGTACTTCGGTGGTCACTTCGGAATGAAAGGCTTGAGTGGGCAAAGTAGGTAGGTTTGGAGATAGAAATGTCATCTGCAGATCAACGTGACATATCACAGCTCTCAACTATCAAGAATGCTTAAGTATATATCATCAACACGCCGTCTAAATAAACTGAACGTGTAGCTCCCTTGCTCCGTCGTGTTAGAGCATTCCAAAAACTATTCTAATCAATTGCTCTATGTCTAGTAGCACTAGTCTTCTTCGCTTGCTCAAGAACATTGAGAGTAGTACTCATTCTAAAATGCACCAAACATGTCAGTCTGCGCTCGCGTCAAATAGAATGTCACATCCCAATCATGAAAGTCTTGAATCACGCACCTGTTGCTTGCATGTCAACGGGCTGGCACAATTGGTGCAGCCAGTGTAGCCAGATCCGCCTATCAGAAACCAAAAGTTAGCATCAACCCTGAAATTGTTTACCCAGGCTCCTATGTCGAATTTTCCGAAAACGAATAGCATGATCATAGTCCTTAGAGTGAGGAAGACTCGAGGTTAGAGCACGTACCGCATTGCTGGAGTGGATTGTTAGCATTACATCGCATACGGGAATTTCATTGATGACATACCGCCCATTGCGCCGCTGTGCATGCAGGCGAGTTTCCTCCGGAAGTCTTCGTTGATGTTACGAGGGTGGTTGTTGCTCCAGCTTTCGTAGTTGTCGCCTGCCCACCTCCGGAGCCGGAGCCGGGGCCGGAGCCCCCAGCACATGAAAAGACGCTTGGTCCTGCATAAGCATCCAAATTAGGTTTCCAGATATCATATCATGAAGTTCTCGATGAGCTGTATCGCACCTGGAATAGTGTATGTACTTCCTGATGTCATCTGGTAGATGTTGACGAGAAGACCGGGATCATTTTGCTGTAGCCTTAGTCAATCACTCGGCCACCACACTATAGTCATCGGATATAATCATATACCTTGTAGATACCCGGAATGCTATGGGTTGCTGGCGAGATCTTAGCTGACCCCCCTGAGATGTTAATCTGTGCGCATTCCATCTAGCAATTAGGTTAGCACATGGTTTTGGGGAACATCATAGCCTGATCACAGCACTCCAGATAACTTACATAAAGTTGAGCTCCTTGCGGTGCACCAGCACCATGCAAAGCGATCATTTCAGCTCTCAGTAGGTATTGGCCGTCAGCGAGGCAGTCTGGAATCTTGATGGAATGAATCCCGTCGTTGTTGATGACCTTCGATGTCCCCCAGGCCCCGTTCTTGTACCCGTCCTCCTGGATCTTGAACCTAGCGAGATGCCATCTTAGCATGAGCTTCATTCGCAAAATTATCGTTCCACTTACCACCCATCCCCGTAGCCCACATCCTTCGTTGCGTCTCCGACCTTCTTCAAATATGCCATAGTTAGCCCCAGATGACTGGGATCCATGACGTCGTCGGGGCCCGACGTCAATGTATGTCTCCATATCGCATTTACCTGTAGTCGCGTGATTAGTAAGTAGTTACCAGAGTTAATGATATGTTAGAGAGTGTCTTACGGTAGATCCGGCTTTTATATCAATGATTTTGTTGGAAGGTGTTGTCGGGTTAGGGCCCCCATTGCAAGCAAGATCGTTGGATGACACGTCTGTGATAGGACCGTCATAGGTGGGTGTGCGAATGCCGTGCGACACGGGGTTCGTGGCACCATTGGCCTCGAGTTGGACAAAAATAGTATGAGCTGAAGCAACGCCGATGGCTGCGGCAACTGACGCGACGCCGAGGTACTTCATTGTGTTGATGGCCAAGATGAAGCTAAATGAGGCTATTCACACAAATTCCTCACTGCTATTCGATGCACACTCTGGTGAATCAGAGAATGTAATGAAGAGGTCGCATGTGCAATTCATATATGCATGGAAATTCCACATTATTTGCTGCGATACGGAGCAATTCCCTCCAGCCGTAGGATATCCTTGGCTCGGAGAAGCTAGCCACCGCAGCTCACTTTGAACAACTCGGACTCACTGAGCTGGCGGTTTCTCTGCTCATGCCAATCTGTTGAACCAATCGTCTCGTCGAACCGCTGTGTTTTTGTCGGATGGAAGGGCCTAGCGTTGCTCTGGGCGCGCGGGTGAGTGAAGTGCGGATGCTGATGCTCCGTCCGCAATTTTGGACGAAATATCTCACTAAGACTATTCTCACCAACAAGTATGTTATAGAATATGACTTATTCTTATTCAAACGCTACAAGGCATCGATCTACTGCTACATTTCTATCATACTAAAAGACAGTTTGCCTCCTAATGTGAAGCGCCGGGCAAGATTTCGCATCGCATCTCATAACCAAAAAAGATTTCGTCGCGAGGCGTTGCATTCGGCTTCTGACGAGTTCGGGATGGTCGTCCGATACGCCGTCCGGCTACCACATGAATACCATTGGCATAAAGGTCTGTCTTGCAATCACAGCTCCACCTTTCCTTAAACTGGTCTTTGGCGCCTCCGAATTGTTGGTGTATTTTCTTCATCAATCTTGATACCGAAGTGAGCTGTGGCCATTCCGTAGCTTTGGCCAACGGCCTCGCTGCCATATACTCTCATTTCTTTCTCATAAGCGGCGGTCACCCCGTCGCTAAAGCCCCCTGACTCGATCAGAAGTCTACCAAGCAGCGCCGAATCCCGGACCGCAGTATTGGCACCAAGTCCACCAGCCGGCGTCATCGAATGTGCTGCGTCGCCTATCACTGTCACTCTCTTGTCATTTGTCCATTCAGGGACGCCCGAAGGGGTAGAACAAGTGATCTTCCAGAAGGCAGCATCTTCCTCGCTCATTTGGTCAAAAAGAGGCTGCAGGCTCGGGTGCCAATCCTTGGTGATGGATTTGGCGATGTTGGCGGCTGCGGCTCCAGTGATGGTGTAATCGTCATTCGGTGCACGGATAACGCCTGGTTGGCCGCTCATTGTCCAACCAAATTGGATAGTAGGATCATCCATATCACCAGCCCGGACGTTGGTTATGATGAACGCCTTTCCGTTAGGTCTAGAGCTGTCGGCCACCCGCCAAACACCCTCTCCCAGACCCTTGAATGCTGTCGTGGGGGCTTGCCCGTGAATTCCTCGAGCCCCAGTGTCGAAAACCTTGAGCTTGCCTTCAGACAATTGCTCGGCGATCTGTGAGTAAATCCCCTCTCCGCCGATCAGCATCTCCCCCTCTATCGATTTGGAGCCGTCCGCAAACAGGGCACGGACCCCAGAAGCCGTCGATTCGTATCCTACGATTTGATGTCCCCAGTCGACAAATGGTTCGCAACCTTTCAGGAAGATTTTGCGCATCTCTCCCCTTGAGATACCGACCTAAACATGCCAAGTCAGTCATCGTCACTATCAGGCGTATATCATAAGATGTTCATGAGTATGTCAGAAACGTCCTGGCTGTTCTCTGGTTTCTTTCACTAGAGGCTCTTGAGCCTGCCTGAACAAGGAAAAGATGACTCTGTTACTTACCACCTTTCCGCCCCGAGAGGTAAGTGACTCGCGTGCCATTTTCGGCGCAGAGTCGGCAGTTTCGTTTTTTGGTGCATCGTCGGCGATCACTTCGCCAGTGATCGCGTCGATGGCTGCGAATCCAGCACCACCAGTCTTCCCGCAGGCGTCCCAAAACTCCGGGAATCCCTCGGGGCCGAGGACAGCCTCAATAGCATCTAAACCTTCTGCGGAGAGACGCAACCGGTAACCCTGGGCTCGGAAGATGATCGATTGATCCTTTTCGAAAATCCGGAACGGTATTGAGGCTGAGAGCAGAGCTCTCCCTAATAGCAGTGATGCGAGTCCTGCACCGGCGATAAGAATCGGTTTCCGATCGGCTGCCGCCATGATGGTAGTTGCTCTTGAGACAGACAAAGGAGGCTTCTTGAGAGGGTGCGCAAGAAAATTTATGCAATAGCGATTTTGGGTCTATTGGAAAGCTGCTAGCGTTACTGGTAGATATTTTACGATATTATCACCTCGTCCATGCTTTCCGGCAACGACCTTTGACGATATATACTATTATCGTCCAAGCCGAAAAGTGGAGTTGACGCCTGGGGTTGGCTTGCGTGCTTGCGTGCTTTCAAATCAATCCCATCAGCAAGCTACTCGGCGCCGAAGGTCATGGAGGGAACTACTTAGCGAGCGACTAACGTTAGTTCGCTAGATCTATGGCCGTGAGATTGTTTGATTACAACATTGATCTAGTCAAGCTGATAAATTTAGTCAGCAACGGTTCCCCGCGAAGGCCGAGGCGCTTTACAATCGGCCGACCACTCTGCGATGGGAATGACTTACCTAGGCCAGTTTCATCCCAAAGTTTTGTAACTTGATTACACATCAATGATGGGCCTTGAAAACTTGAAGAAGTTGTAAGAAACAGATACAACCTAGATTATACTGTAAATTTGACATTTTTCAATTTGACTAGGAGCTGAGAAAACTTCCTTTGTCTTTTTGCTCGCCGAGTTGAAAGAACATCCATGCTGTGCTAAATTTAAGTGCGACCCCACCGAAAGGTAGCGTAGACCCAAGGTGTTTACATCGGCACTTTTCACTTTCCGGCATATAGTGCAGGTATTAGAGGTATTAGAATTATAGAAACAGGTATGTAGCATACCTAGGTAGTCCATGTAATTGTATACTTGTAGTAGTAATGTCTTCCCGTTTTCTTATGCTTTGAGTTTTGCATTCCATCAAAAGTGCAAAGGCCAGGATTGAATTGTGGGTGGGTTTAGCTTCAAGACTTACGATGAACGCACTCCCCGTCACCAATTGGCAGTAACACTGCAATGCGGATGATAATAGCACATCCAGAACATCATTTCTCTATATCCCATTAACTACCTAAGCGAAAAGAAATAGTCTATTCCGTCATCCAGCACGGTGTACCTAACAATGTGAAATAAATTGTCGGTAGGGTTTGCATCTGCAGTGTCCGAACACAAGTATCTTGGATAGGTATCAGTGTAGAGTCAATATGACTGACTATCATGTTATGAGATTCGAGTATGGACTGGTGAAAGGCTGAACTATTGGAACAATGCAAGACTTCTGTCGAATAGCGAGACACATACATAAAGCGTTTGGTAATATACTTTATTTATGCTGTAGTATTGGAAGGCTTTGGGAACGGAAGCTTGCCCGATAACTCATTACTACAATGACTTTGTCGGCGATTTCGGATCTGCAAATAAAGGAGACGGGCCACGGAACAATCAATACACTTATCACAATCTATTCCTTTTATTTCTCAATTGAATGAATGATCAAACACCGTCTTTCGGGGTTTCCATCTTCCTCCAGTGCAAGGGGAATGATGAGATGGAGATGCTCTATTTAAAATCTCTTGAGGTCTATCGTATGGTCATTCGAATCAGAACACAAGTTTTACTCTTCTATTATTTGAATCACATCCCCGTTAAGTATTCCAAAATCGGCCAACATCGCAGAGGTCAGCACCCAATGTCGGACCGACCGAACAACAACAAAAAACGAAAGCTCGCAACCGGAAACTCGGAGCAAAAGTATTCAGCAATGGAGAAGGAGATCCAGGACCTCAAGGATGGTATCCGTAAGAGGGAAGCCCAGATTATTGTATTGCGACCGTACCGAACACAATTCACCCGTGAGGATGCACAAAAGGTACACACTGCTGCCCCTCAATATTGTTACTATTAAGCTAATGACTGAATTTCCAGGACTTCAAAACTCTGTTAGCTGGTATCAGACATTGGGTTGAGGACTGGACTGACAATCTTACCGACGAGGCAAATTTTCCCAAAGAATGGATGACAGCTCTAGGAAACTTTCCGCATGTTGTGAACCCACTAAGGGAACTTCTCGAATTCAACGTGGACCTTAAATCGGCCATCGGGTACCCTGGTAGTGACCAAGAGATACTTGTTGCTTGCATTGTTCGATTTATCATGCAAAGCATTTTCGAAGGGACGCCCTGTGGTATCAAGCCGCATACCGCGGAGATATTGCAGTCTATCGAGGAAACCATGCCGGCATGCAGTAATCCAGGACTGGGTAAGAAACAATCAATTGGTTCAGCGATTTTGGTTCCAGCTAACGTTCTTTGTGAAATCAGAAATCAATAATATATGGACTTGGAGAGCTCAAGCCTACCACGCCATGTTCTCGCATCCTCTGTACCCCGAACATCGCCAAAGAGATATCGATGTATTGTCAGCAGAGTTGGCTCAGGTCCTGGAATTTCTTCCCAATCTTCCCAATGACGGTAGTATCCTTCAATCAATATCTTCAAGGATTATTGAGCCAGCTGTCAGTCTAAATGAGAATTTTCGAAGGAGCAACGATAATCATTACTTCGAAACAACGAGTGGCTTCACGCCTGGCGCCAGAATCGAAAATCATGCTGGGAGACAGACGCGGGAATTCTTCGAAGCTTTTTTCTGTAGGAATGCTTTGAAGCGCTGTGCAAAGTTCAGGCTGGAGAAGTTGAAGACGACCCCAAATGTCGAGGAGATCCACTTCATTTGTTCACTCATTCCAGCCTTGAAGGCGCGTGGCCTTCAGGGAAAGTATGGGGTAGAAGTGGAAACAGTGTGCAACGAAACGATTATGATTGCTTGGGACACCACGAATCTACGAGGGAGGGACCCTAGCACACACAAGTGTCAGACCTGGCTTTCTAGAACCTGCTCGACTAAACCGGCTTCATAAGTGCTTGCGAGTCGTCAGACCATGTGACAGGAATATCAATACGACTTGGTATTCGAGCTAGGATATCTAAGTGAGAAAGAAGGAGTGATGGAGAAGAGGATGGCAAAAGGAACACATGGCCGATTGTCTAGTTAAAGCTGAATTGAAGTATTGTTTTGCAAATAAGCGAGTAAATGATTTTGTTGTAACATCGAGAAATAAACTATGAGTATGAGCGTCTTCCCTCAACAGAAAATTTGTTCTAAAGCAAGCTAGAACACGAATAACATCTGAAGATTCTCAAGACTCATAGTTGTTTAGTCCTCAGGGTTACAATGTATTTAAAGTTACTAATTGTATATAGGACAGGCAACCATATCACTGGACGGGGATGTTATAACATGCATTGCGATAATTCTGAAGATCTAATGAATGAATCGACTCGTTAACCGGCTCAGATGCTATGAATGCCCCGCGCTGTTGGCTTACGACAGCATCCAAGATTATACCACGCTAGACACGTCCGAGAGGCATGATTAGCGTATTGCTACACTTCGAATAGATATGTAGAGACTAGTCTTGCGACGTCTCTATATTGGAGGTTGAAACACTAACCTATCTAATGTGGTGGCGCATATGAAGTCTTGGACACCTACCTACATGTCTCGTAAGACATTAGTACGAAAGGGAAAAGATTGGCAAAGGCAAGACAAAGAAAGTAAACCAGAAGCGAGCTTTTCTAGTAGGTATACTAGGCTAAGGTGTAATCCTGGTGATTGCCTCCCTACCGGAACCAAACAAACGATGTATATCTAGGTTAATGCTACCCCTCGAGATAATGAGCATGATGCAAAGTTCGGTACTTGGCCTCGGATGCTCGCTGGAAGAATACCCCCCCTGTGCGAGCGCTGTTTCACTGATACTAAGTACCTAATGATCATAATCCTCAGCCTTAATCATCATCACTGTCGTCGCTTTCTTCCTCGGCGTTTTCAAGCCATTCAATCAACGGCTTGCACTTGGCCCTCACGACTGGCATGTCCTCGCCCTCCTGACCCCGCGCATCTTCCCACCAAGCGAGGAGGCCTTCCTCCTCTAGGATATCATGCTCATACATCTGCTGCAGCATAGCGGCCAGGATATTGCCCGCCTTGGCAACATCGATTACTTTAACGGTGCTCACGCACGCTCTCTGAACCGCCAGTGCGAATTCCAGCTGCTCTTTCACGTCATCCCCGCCCACGCCAACGTCCGAAACGAAAGCGACCGCGCCTTCTCTAGAGGTAAGCGCTTCCTTCACGGCCTTGGCTGGCTCGAGGCCGCTAGACTCGGCATTCACAAGCTCCACTGCGCGGCGGACGAACGCCGTGGCCACGGCCTTACGCATGGCGACGTCGGAAGCGTTATTGGCGAGCCGCAATGAGGTGAACTCCAGTTTCTCGCTGTCGAAATCACCCACGGAGCCGCGCAAGACCTCCAGAAGTCCATGGACGGCATCGGCATGGAATGAGGAGAAGTTGGGTGCCCCGGAATCGTCGGAGGCGAACGAGGAGAGGCGAGACCGGCCCATGTCTTGGTTCTGGACGCTCGTAGCTGGCTCGGAGTCGTCATCGGAATCATCGATGGAGGACGAAAAGCTTGAGACCGAGGAGCCTTCAAGATCAAATTGCTCTAAGCTGTAGATCAGTGGGTTCTCTAATCTTGCGAGGTCCTCCTCTCCCGCGTCATCCTCTTCCGGGTATCTGAATATCGCACCCTTTCCTTCGGCCCCTACCACTTGGGATTGCGATTCGAGGGGTTTGCGGTCGTGGGCGAGGAGGGAAAGCACGGTGGAGGCCCCGATGTTTGACTTTTCGCCGATTCGGACTCCATTTGAAACCAAAGCACCCTCATGAACGGTGACGCCCTTTCCGACGTAAGCCGCGTCTCCAATGACGGCATGCTCAACAACAGCACCATCGTCAATCTCAGCGCCATCCCAAATGAAACTGTTAGTAATGCGAACACTATTTCCAATCTTGCAATTCCGGCCGATGGTGCTGTTGCGTATTACGCTATCAAAGCCAACATTCGTGCCTTGTCCTACAATCGCGTCTTTTATTATCGAATCTTCGTCAATGAAAACATCATCTTCTTGGTAGACATCGTCATCAAGTAGTTGATAGGTTTGGCCTTTTAACAAGTTGCAGTCTGGCGTAAAAGGGTAGGCCCAGCGACCTTGGACGTCGCGAGTTATGGCATCGTAGATCTGTAGACTTGTCGCTCTCGCACAATAGCCTTGGTCGACGATCTCGGTATGTATGAATTTACCATTGAGCTCCCAGTCCTTGAGCACGCCGTGTAGGAAATTGGCTCTCGGTGTCTCGTAATCGAAACTTTCGGACCACAGCGCAAGCACGTCCGGAGTACATATATCAATCTGGGGATCGATAAGGTCGGACCGCACCTCAACTTCAGAACCTTCTAGTACGGTAGGATCGAGATTGATGTAGTGGTCTGTCTGTAAGGGAGTCATCTCCCCGTAGTGGAGGCAGCGGTTCTTGCGTGGATCGACGACGAAAACGGGAGTGGTGGTCTTCGATTTGGTACGGTGGTCTTCTTGACCGGCCTCGCGTAGGACCATGGTCATGCACGAATCTCGATTGGCCTCCCTCCTCGCTTTGTGAGCTGCCAGGGCGCCGGCAAGGGACAGGTTCGAGACCAGGTCGCCATGGACCAGGACGAAGTCACCTCCGATAATGTTGCGGGTATCGAGGTCTCTCAGGAAATCGCCAACGGAACGGGCGTCGGCAACGCGTATGAAATCAAGTGTAGTGAAAGGACATGAGTGGGAGATGGGAGACCACCTCGAGTTGTGGATGTAGTGTTCTATCTGTTCGTGATGCGCGCCGCAGTAGATGTAGACTTCCTGGACGTCGTTCATGGCCAGGAACTCGAGCGTATACTCAATCAGGGGGGCGTTGGCGAGCGGTAGGAGGCACTATAGGCGAGAGGTGTCAGGTAAGCGAAGGCGACATGTCAGCGAGGCGCGTGATGGACCAAGAATATTCTACCTACTCGTGGCTTGTCGAGGGAGAAGGGCAGGAACCGTGTGCGGAAGTCGTCGGCGATGACCTACACAAATATCGTCACATCAGTCAGGATGCCTCACTTAGAGGAGATGTGGGACATACCACAGCTTGCAGGGCATCGTCACGCTTCTCCTCGCCGCCCGACTTGCCAGGTTTCTTGCCCTTGGCGGCAGCGCCACCGCGACCGCCCTTGCTTTGCGACATTGCGCCGCCGGAACGCGATTGTAGCTTGGGGTTGTAGATAGCTTCTGCGTGTGGTGCGTGCGGTTTTGCGCTACAGGATCTGGAGATTTGGTATCAGCTGGAGTATCGTTTTCACTGGAGTATCGACCGAGCATGCCAATATGCCGATGTGGGGGGGCTTTTTTTGAGCAGTGGAATAAGGATGAATATCCGCGATGACTCAATTAGATGGGAGAGCTCGGATGGAGGGGCTCGAGGGGCAGTGAGAGAAATAGTTGGGGTAAAGCTAAAAGTAAATGACCAAACAGGAGGACGAAGGTGGTGGTATCTAAGTCATTTCTTTTAGGTGCTGCTGGAGGGGTAGGCCCTATCCAGCCCAGGTACTGGGTGCATTAACGCTACCTGGCATGTGGGGGTAAGATTAAGTGTCCAGTGTAGGTGTACCTAGTTGAGTGGAGGTAGATGTCGGCATATAGTAATAAATATTTCTTTAATCGTAGAATAACTATTATGTAATCAAAAAACTATATTTGAATAACTACTAGATAACTAGGTAATAAGAAAACAATAAACATTATATGTTACTTTCTACGAGGGGTATAAACTATAAAGAACCTGTTTAGAAGTATCTTATTTATTTTATGTGGCACCTCGGACCTGGACACTTAATGTGACTCCCCCTTGGCCCCGTCCTGCCGGGCAGGTTTGCATTAACGCTATAGTAGGTACTAGTGATGGGTGGTGGCTGCCTTCGGGTTTTACAGCATATCTTTAGTGGGCCTTAGGCCATGCCATTCCACAGGGGCCTACGGGCAAGGTAGAATCTAACCACGCTTTACCTCTTTGAAACTCCATACCTTTTCTCTCGTGATCATTTGGCTCCCCCGGACAGGCTTCCTTTTGAAAAGAATCGAAAAGTCAGCGGACAGAGTCGCGACGAGCCTGGCCAGTGGCCCTGTGACGGTATCAAAAGGAGACTGCCTTTCATTCAATTGATCCAAACCGACAAGCTATTCGTTGGTGTTCCCCTTGATCCTGGATCAGTAGCCTTTGGGTGAGGTAGGTAGCTTGGCCCCTTAGGGTCTGTTAGGGTGTGTAAATCCTTCAAACACTGTATATTATCAGCCTGTGGAAGTGGTTTTACTATGTGTACCATATAGTAGGAGCACTGTGACTGCATTTCATTCAAAGTCATCTCAGTAAAGAGCTCAAGGTTATGAAGAAATCCTGAAGATTGGAAGCTGCAAGTGCTGTTTGTTTTATTCTGATTCTATTGGTAAACACTAATTAGGTAGGTATATACCTATATATGCACCTACCTTCTGTACGCAGAGAGTGTTTTTGTTTTTTAAAGTGATTTTCACTAAGACCCTATACCTAGGTATGGAGTATAGTTCAAAAAGTTGCCTTGGTTGGTGGTTCGTTCCTCCTGCAAGTCTGCCTAGGAAGTGTCCCTTTAGCCATCAAGTTATGGCGTCATGCGTGACCTCAAAACTTCGCTTGAAAGTATGCGTGACATTATGTACTATTACCCTCCCCCTCTGTTCCAATAAAGAGATGTCGTGCTGGGCTCCCATGCTGGCATTCCGTTCGATTATTGAAGAACTGGCCTCGACTGACAGGTATGAATCCAATTTCACCCCATAGCTGGACGTGGTAGAAAAAGGAAGGCATGGTGGCACTGAGTTTCTACCCATTGAGATCTATAGATAGACACACCTAGCCCACAGTCAACGTCCTCCAATATCGCTCATCGAACCTTCCCTTCTGGGGCCCCATGTCCGGAGTAGTTGTTTCGATGTATACCTGAGCAATACATGGCCATCGCCGCATCGGTACCGAATTGTTCACCAGCAGAAGGCTCTCTGCCGCTTCGGGGCCTATCAGGATTCGGGAATGGGCGTCAATGACACATAATGCATCCCGGTGTCTCATCACAAAGCTGCACCAAGGAGGATAGGCGAGCTGAGTGTGTATGGGAAGATTCAACGCGAATGAGCCGTCACGAGTCGCAAAAAGCAACTCCCCTGCTTTTCACTTGGTCTTGCCAACTCTTATTACAAACGCATATAGCTCTTCTTCCATCATCCCATACCACGCTGTAAGGGCAATAGCGTTGGAGTAGGAGGCCCATCGAATGACTTTTTAGGACCGTGGTGTTGCGTGAATTCTTTGAGTGCACGAGCAGGTCCGTTCACCTGTAGCTTGGCAAAGGCTGAGATCATGGGAAGGGACTCTAGATTCCTTTTCAAAACGGTATTAGAATTGCCTCCAAATCTAAATCTCGAATTATTTCGCCGACTCTGCCGAAATTCTGTCGGATTTTCCACTTACAGACTCGGAGCATGGAGGGGGCTGCATTGCGATTCGATGGGCAGGCCAGTTAACTGCCCAGCCTGCCAGCTAATTTGCCTAGGTATAGGTATTGCAAGTATGTTTACGCATGGTATGATTTAGACGTCATGGTTAGACACATCAATCCTTCAGACGAAGAGTATTTTGACAAACCGTCAGCACGAGCAGCAGAGCGTTGAAGGACAAAGTCATATCGACGAGGTCTAGACCCAGCATCGTCGTCGTTCCCGGCTCTAGATTGGTCGAGCCGGGGCTGACCAGTCCACTTTAGCGGAGGCCGGCATCTGCTTAACGGTCTAGGGTCGTGTCCAGACCGCCGGCGAACACGCTCAGCTGTATATAACCGCATTCCACACCGCGGAAACCTACAGTAGCTACTCGCCTACTCCTCTCGATGCAGCGTCTACAGCATCGTCACACTGCGTGATGGCACAAAACTGCATCTTGGCTTGACGGCTGCCCGCGCAGAGGGCCATATCCGATTGAGAGTGACCTCGTAACGCCAAGGTACGAGCTCCGAGAAGGCTGAAGGTGCGTCTTTGTGGCGTCTGGCCAGTCGCACAAGGCCAGTTCCAGGCTCTCAAGGCCAATCTCTATATGTGAGGGGTTGACTCGCGTAAGGTGTTGGACACAAAATCATCGGCTACCTTTACGAGACTGCCATCGCATCGCGACTTGTATGACGGGACACGGAACAGCTTACATGCAGCGACTCGGTGGTAATATGAGGTCGTGTCTCAATTGTATACGGACCAGTTACTTACTTAAGTGTGTGTGGAAGAGGTGAAGCTCGATCGTCGGTGACGAATTGGCAATACTACCCTGGCAGGGCCTGGCTCACCTGGTCTGATACTCGCTGACTACCTCTGACTACCTCTGCCCTGACAGTCAAGCTGCATTGCATCGTACATGTGATGTACCTTCAATGAGGCTCGATCTTCAGCGCCTCCCCCCTCCCCCCAGATTTTCCATCTTAGCATGCTTAGTATGGTAACAGCCACTATCTGAACCATCCATAGTCTAGCCTATGCATGATTGATGCAGTCATACACAAAGCTACCGAGTTGTTCTCCTCATCCAGGCGAAGCGCGTAATGGCTAGAAACGCCACAGTTCTATAGTACCTATGGATGCCATGATAGATACACGTAAATGCAGGGTCTACAAGGCACGAAATGATCGTTGGAATGTACTGACTATACATTAAGTGTCACAATTATAACGGACAAGGGATCCCGGGACAAAACTTCTAGGATCATAGCCGATCGCAAAGCCTAGAACGCCGGGCGGACGTCAACAACCTAGTGCCGTCGCCCTTCTCGCCCTCTCTCGCAACCTTAGCTGCCCATGATCCCTGCTCCTCCTTCTGCTCCTGTTGTTGCCAGCCATTACATGTATATTGCTGAAGCTTAAGGCTTCTTACCTACATGTATGTATTCTGCTGTATTTGTCACACACCTATTCGTGTACCTACCTACTTTGTCAAAGCCCAAGGCGACGACACATTAACTCTTTCATACAAATTCAATAAATAAGGAAAAACATATGCTTGTTATTATACCCGTCCGGCGACGGGATATTGTCGCCAGGCCCCGGTGTTTGGGTCGAGACCGGGGCGTTGTAGCTATCGTACGCGAGACACGATCTACCTAAGTACTTAATTACCGGGAGTCAACGATTGGTAATCGGGGGTGTGACCGGCAGCCGTGACGTTACAATCCATCTAGGCATACAGACGAACATACATCATGGATCACACCTAACTTTGAACCTAAAATTAAGTAGCACGACGGCCAGTTAGGCTAGGTCGGGCTGGAACACGCAGGATTACTGCCGTGGATCCAGGGTTATGCCCCAATATCGACTACTTCTTATAAGCACACTCTGGACCTGCCTACCTATAAGACATACCATACATGCCTACATCTAAAAGGGCCAAAAGAGACGAAAGGTCAGATCTATCGGTCAGAAATAATTTTCAACAAGCGAGGGGGCCCATATCTGTAACAGCCACAGCAGAAAGCGTACGCATGGCATATACGTAGGCGCCCACGCAAGCATCAGACGAGTTGAAACAATGTGGACGCCAGGACAACCAACTAAAACTAATACATAGTACCTACGAGTACGTCCGTACCTGGCGATCGGCCCAGCCATCATCCTTCTCTCCGTCGCGTGCGCACGTTTCGACACACCGATACCGATGGCTAGCTACATAGTACATATTCTGTTACCTGCCCTCATCCGCCTGCCTGACCTTGCTTACGACTGACCTTACCATCCATGTCTTACATGGCAGAAAAAGGTGTGTGTACTTGACCCAAAGAGACGGCACACCACCATTCTCTCGTGCATCCACTCCACCTGCCCAAAGTATAGGTAGGTATAAGGTGTGGTGGCAGTGGCAGGTGAAGCACACCAACGAACCAAGCTAATTCCGACAATCCTCCATCCCGTTTCGTCCCTATTTATCAATCTGTTGTTTCGTTTTTTTCCCTCTCTTTTGTGACATATTGTTTCGTTTTGCCCATTTATCGTTTCATGTTACCTTAGCGACCTGCTGCTGTCTAGCTCGTTTATTATGCCTCGGCCCTTATCTACATAGGTACTTTATGTAGTCGTCATGGTCCGAGATGTCTGCGGAAGATAGAGTTCGGTGCTTTATGCTGACCGGGGCGTGTATGGGATCTAAGTACGGCTGACGTATGTCGAAACCATGTGCCCGACGGCATCGGCCGGTACAACTGTGCCTAGGCGCCCTCGATGTTTATCGCATCGTTCTCCGCCCGCCTTCCCGTCCTTCTTTCCTCCTCTCCTGTCCCATCCCCCCAGGCTTCTCTCTTCTCCGGCTCAACATGGAACTTACATCCTCATTCCATCGTTGTCGATATCGACATCGACATCCTCAACGTTGAACTCATGCTGGACGACAACAACCACCATTCGATATATCATTGCGAGAGTGCTGCCTCGAACAATAGCAGAGACACGAGTCGGCTGATCCCTCTACTTCGACTGAGCAAGATGGAGATATTGGACGAGGGAAAGAAAAGAAGAGAAGAGAAACATGCACAGAAGACCGTCGGCCGCCAGCATGGGGCAGGGTGGAATGAACCCAGCACGACCAAGTTGGGAGGGTCTACAGACGACACCAGATGGGCCGCACCGAGACCATCGAGTTACTGTGCCGTATTCGTGCCTGGTTCAACGAGAGTGCACCTTAATGAAAGCATGAATTGATGTGCTCATTATAGCGCCCAACGAGGAACCGGAGTCCAAGTCAAATGACGGTCCACGATGGTATAAGGGCTATAAGGTGACGTGGGGGACCGAGAGGCGCTTCAACTTTGGAATATGGGGTATCGACTGCACAACGAGCGACCGACATGCGCCTCGCTCCGCGCACGTTTGAACAGTTTCCTGGCCTGAGGCATGAATGGCAACAAAGGTGCGGGCGGATACGGGCTATACGGGCGACCAAGCAACACCATGGCGAATCGGGTCGCCTTCGCCATGAACGAGGAAGTTGGTGCGAAGCAAGTTTTGGCTATCGGTGACCAAGGGAGACGTTGCCGTTGAGTACTCTTGCCTCTTGGACAATGGGCGCCGTGCAACACATTCACTCGCAACCGAATAGGATGTTACTCGAATCTTCTTTATTGGATATGAAGCGCCCATATTCCTGAGATCTACTCCGGAGTGGCGATCGCTAACAAAACCTTTACAGGCAGGAGATGACGAAGGGTGCTGTCTTCCCCATTCGACCTGTGGATTTAAGGTACAATGCGCCCGATTCACCAATACAGCTAGCTATCTGATATCATCGACCGCCAGCTGCATTCCCTTCGCCTCATTTCTCATGAAACTCGCCGCCTATATGGTCATGAAACACAGTTCATCCAAACATCCAAACTTCTACCTACAGCCCATGCCGAAATGCCTTTTATATAAATGCAGCAAAAGGTATCAAAATCAAAGTATGACCAACCCCGCCAGGTCTCTCTATCTCTCCCAGAGCGAACAAGCCACGAAAACCATCCCGCTGAAATGACTGCAAAGACGAATATGGCCCGTCCAGTCCTTTGGCCTCGGGCTGCCCGACATCGACATCGGTGATATCAATCGCGTGTTTCAAGCGATCGACTGCTCAACACGCAGATGTGATGGTCGTTGCAGCGTGAGCCCGGCAATGCCAAAAATATACAAGCAAGCAAAAGTCACGTCATGAGCATCAGCGTGGATACTACAGGTTGTAGTTCCCAGGGGGGCCGTATATCCGCTGCCGTTTTTCCGGGGGCCCTTCGAGCGACATTCGCTGAGACGCCATCTGCGGCATCATGCCCGGATATTGCGGCTTTTGGGTGCCGCCTGGAGTGAGCACCATCTGAGCACCATTTCCGGCCGCCAGGTATCCGCCATGCTCCTGAGCAATGGTCGGTGACGGGTGTGGCAGCTGACTAGGAGAGTGCCAAGAGCTACTCGTAGCAGGCGACTGTATTGGCGTGGTGTCAAACTTGGCGACGGGCCCAGAAGACGCCGCTGAAAGAGGAGCCATTCCCATACCTGGGTTTGAGTATGGCCCTGGTGTTGGAGGCTGCGCAGTCGCCACGTTGGGATACAAGGGATCCATCATACCCTCCACAGGAGGGTTTCGAAGCATGTTGGCAAGATGTCTTCTCAATTTGCCAATCATACCCTCCTTAGTGAATGGTTTGGCCAACACATCTCGCATTCCTGGTCAGATGTTAGCGACGTCCTCACATTGACACACACTGCAAGGTCGCGAAGCTTACCCCACTGGAAATACATCTCAAGATCCTGCTGGTTAATGTTCGAAGTCATGGCGATAATGGGCGTGTTGTGATAAACTTCCCGAATCATAGCCGTGGCACTGACACCGTCGAGTTCGGGCATAACGATATCCATGAAGATCAGATCGTACGGCTGCTGTTGCTGCTGTCGCCTGGTGTTGACTTTATTCACAGCTTCCAAACCATTTCGCTATCAAATGTTAGTCATTTGCACGACGTGACGAAAATATGATCAACTCGACGTACCGCCACTTCAACACCGCAATCATGTTGCGATAAGAACTTGGAACCTATCCGAGCACAAGTTCGATCGTCTTCGACAAGGAGAACAAGTGGTTTCTTGGCTCCCCAATGTGAGACACCTGGTGGCGTGCTTGTTGCCATGGACGGCGCAGGATTGAAGTCTGTAGTGGAGGGTATTCCATTGTCCTCTCCTGGTCGGTTGTATGGGAGGTTGCCGATGTGCTCAGGAGCGAACGGATCGATGCCGACATTTTGCCCCACGGGATAGACGAGGTGACGCATGTCGTTAAGGGGATCATGCAAGAAGGGAGTTACGCCAGCAGCGCCCGGAGGTCCCATCATCGAAGACGATCCAACTGATTCGGGCGAACCGCCAGGTGCTTGATGGAATGCAACCGACATCCTGTTGAGGTCTCTGTCTGCAACATGATCCATTGACAAGCTATTGAGAATGTCGCGGGCCCGGCGCAGTTCTGGAGGAACTTCCGAACCGTCCGACATAAGTGCTTGGCTTGATGTGTTGTACGCCGGGGTGGAGTGGTTCGACGATCGAGTTTCCCTCCGATCATCAATCTTGCTCAAGTGGCTGACAAGCTCAGTATGAACCTGATGCTGTGCCTTAACTAACCTTTGCAGGTGCAAGATTTCATCAACAAAAATCTTGTTTGCATTTATGATTTCGTAATAGGACTCTTGCAGTTGTTGCACCTGCTGCTGCGTTGCTTGCAACGTTTCCGAAAGAACAACGACTTGCTGATTCTGCACGGAATACTGATCCTCAGAATTCTGGGCTTTCCTCGGAGCTGGAGCTTTCCGCCGAATATTGTCGAGGTTATCCTTCCTGTCCGCTCGAAATTCCGGATGCTTGAACTCCCACGCCTAAATGAAGGGTCAGCATTTTCGTAATGCAATGCTGTCTCGAGATATGCGTTCAGTCTTACCGAGGCGCCGTATGGTGATTGCCCATTCTCCTCGTTATGCCGCACTTTGTGAAAATCATACTTGTTCAGTTGCCTAACGAAGCTCGCGAAATTGCTATGCTTAAAGTGTTTGGGCAATATTGTCTTCGTGAACTTCTCGTTCTATAGTCACCGTCAATGAGCAATCAGGTTCACGCATCAGGGGGACCGTCTGGATGGCCGCTCGCGGGAGAGCATACCTCTAAAACGACAAAACTATCGCCATGGTCACCCCATCTGACGACTTCACTATACGCCGGGTCCTCGAGCATCCTGATTGAAGGCAGCAATCGATTAGTCTTGAACGCCCGACGAAGAAAGGACTGTAATGTTTATGGAGGGCGATTTACTTATACAGTTTACGGACCTGTGTGGTGCGTGTCACGTTAGCCATGCACAAATGCATTTACTCGCGACCGTGCTGTCAGTCATTGAACACGCCGAGACTACTCACAAAATCGCTCGAATTATTACCGCCCTGCGCGATGCCCGCCATGTCGCTTTCAGGCATGATGGGCATTCTGCCGCAATTTCAAGTGCTAGGTCTGCCTGATGGATCAGGCCAACGGCCGTAGATTTGAGTTCCGGAGCCTGCAGGGTATTGTATCCCCCCCTTAACCAAGTAAATCCGGGCACACGGGCGAAGAACCGCACAAGCTAGAGGCAAAACGCTTTGCGAAAAGATCGAGCTTGTCTGGATGTATCGTGGATCGCAAAGGATACAGTATAACGCAGCTTATCGGCGGATTCCTCGTGTGCTTAATCCCGACCGACTGATAGAAACGAGAGAGTATCTCCTATTCAGACAAAGAATTGGAATCTATAGTCAAGTGGTGCCGTCGAGCAGCTGATAGAGTCGCAGCGAGGGACTCGGGGAGCAGGGAGCAATCGTGGTTTCGGCCGCTGGGGCGATGTTTCGAGCGGACGAATTGATGATGGGGTGGCCAAAGGTGTTAACTCTACAGCGAGAGAACCTCAGAGAAAGCGGGAAAGCCAGTTGTGTGCGATTTAAGGTTCGAGAAGACGTCAAGGGCTAAGTCTCCAATTTGGCCGTGTGGTGCATTCGCATGTGCTGAGATAGTATGTAGGCAAGAACCTAGATAGCTAGGCCCGCTGTTATCGACTTGTTCAGACGTCTGATCAGGACACGCTCGATGAAGGCATTGCGATCCCAGGCGATGGCGATGGCGATGGCGGGCAGTGCTTTGCGTGTTCTCGAGAGTGTTCGCAGCGACTGGGGCACAAGTAGGGTCTGGTCTGGATAGTCTCACTCGGGATATAAGAAAGAGCGAGTGGATGGGGTAGATAGAGGGACGGGTAGATAGGTAGGGGGGGGGAGGCGTGTGGGTGGTCAGCCACTACTAGTCTCTTACTCGTCGCCTCGAAGCACAAGAACACAAGCCCACAAGCCCACAAGCCCACAAGATCCCAGCGTGGATGATGGGTGGCCCGAGTACCTAGCGTCTGTCTGCTGCTGAGCGAGTCCTGAACCAGCCAGCAACACCTGTGCCTGTGGATCGATGGGGGGATGGGTCGTGAGGCAAAGGGGGCCGGACAGTGCCGGCTAAGATGCTAACCACCGTACAAGTACAAGTAAGACAATCCGATCCCATCGACCCTGTCATCCTGTTCCCGCCTGTCAAGTGCTGGGGCCATCAGCAGAGCCGTCACCCCGTCCCCCGTCTGGCCCGTTCCAGCACAGCAAGCATCAATCCATGGATAGCTCACCAAGCAAGCGAGCAAGCAAGCCGGCGGCTCACATACTTATTTTCAAAAGCTGCCTTACCCACGACTCGGCACGCCCATCTGGAGATGCTGTTCATCAAGATAGATGAAGGTCCAATTCGATTTGGGTACGCCGTATGCTGCTTACTTACTAGTACGCACGCGTACTAGATCGCCGACTTACACGAACTTACTTACTCGGGTACAGATGGCGAGAGGGCGTTTTGGTGCCTGAGCTGCTACAGTACGCAAAGACGCAAGGAGCGTCCAGCTGAGGACGAGGTATTGGACGAGGTATTCCACACGCCTCGCACACCTCCCTGGCTCGCCTGGCTCCCCTAAGCTACATGTGTACTAGTCCCAGCTATTCCTCGATGCGGGCGACGATATAGCCGGTATAGTAGCAGCTGCAGATTGAGCTAGCGGACCAGGTCAGGTGTGGCTAACCTGGTAGCCTGATCATTCTAAGCTTCTCCAGGCAAGTTCACCTGGCCTCAAGTGGGCAGAGTTGCTGCTTGTGAACACGCCGCGTGTGAATTTGGTATTTCATTTCAGTAGCAGGCAGACAACCGAGTCGTTTAAGCTTTAGTAGATGACGATGTGGAAGCCATAGCGGCGATCGACCGAGGGAACACCGCCCTCGTACCGCTGTTAGCCAGTTAGCCAGTTAGTGAGCGAGTGGGTGAATTAACAGTATTCGATTCAACACACTGTACCGGGATGTGGCACAGAATAGTAGCGCCTCTACAGGGAGGAATTGGGAAGCAAAAAAAGAACTGCCCGGCAGAGAGTTATTTTCATGGGGGGGCAAGTGGTACTAACCGCTCACGGAAGTTGATTGATTAGTCGAGGGCTCTCTCAGCCAAGAGCTTGGGGGGAGGTATCGTCAGAGCCAATATATGGGCAATATATACATACCTAGATACATATGGAACTCATCTGCAGGGATGACCAAGACCCTCCGAGGTCAAGTGGTCTTTTCCAGGTAACATTCCGAACGCAACCTAGGTTCTCGACGACTCGCTTCATGAATTGGCATGCACG
The DNA here is from genome assembly GCA_022453515.1 of Astrocystis sublimbata. Taxonomy (NCBI): domain Eukaryota; kingdom Fungi; phylum Ascomycota; class Sordariomycetes; order Xylariales; family Xylariaceae; genus Astrocystis; species Astrocystis sublimbata. The sequence goes on along the minus strand of JAJNNY010000059.1, from coordinate 35,860 downwards.
AAGGGCTTTATGCGCATGTACAGATATCAGGTATCATGCAGGCACGGATACCATACTCGCTCGCTCTGGCAAGAATCGGCCTCGCTGCTACGGGCCCTGCAGCGTCACAGTCGACAGGCTCGACAGGCTGACCTGTCTGCTCGCGCGCTGCGGGGAAACCATGGGATCATGTTCGGGTTGCAGCGACGAGCTCGCAGTGGATACCGTACGGAGTACGAGTTGTAGTAGATGGGCACGCTTGTACACGCTCGACTGACTTATTAGAGCGCGCGAGCCATGACGAGGTCGCACTCGCGCAAACAGGGTCCAAAGCTCTACTCTTCTCTGTGTCTTGTCCCCCCAGACTGCCTGCCATCCCTCGCAAGCGAAGACTTGGCCCACGGGACATAGTCCGGGCCAAGTCAACAGTGCCGACGCCCGACATCACTCCGAGTCGCAACGGCTGATGGTTGGCCTGCTTGATGGTACCGATGAGGCTATCAGGAGATTGTTGAGCCATCAAGCGAGCGTGACGGACACCCTGACACCCTCGACACCCTACCCAGAGCCATAGAGATCACCAACCCATGCTCCCCTGACTTGCCTGGATGCATGGCCACCAGTTACTCGACATACATATATATAACACAGCTACTATCCATTTCACAATTGGGGGCCTAATGCCAATTTCTCATGTGTTTTGCGTCTCTAGTATCTTGCTATCCTCAGTATTCCGAATACAGGATATTCCCTTGCCAAATCAGGGAGGAGGAGGAGGACTACTGCACAGAAAAGGTCCCAACCACCACCGGCGAAGAATCACGCATCAGCACGAGTGACATGCCACTTCACCAATTCTGGGGCAAGTATTAACCAAATCGCGACATGACGTCCCTGGTCGTACACCAGAGTCCCGGAACGCTATCTGCTAGAGCCGAGAGAGCCTAAGGGTTCTCTTAGCGTCCAAGGGAAATAGGCCTGATCCTCTTGAGGCAATCGCTTCAGCTGCACGCATTGGGCTAACATGAGGCTATTACCGTTCACCTTGAACCACCATCTACCTAGTAATCCCGCTCGGATTGCCTTCTCCCGGTCGGTACCTATGCGTAAGGATGTGAGTGAAGGCCCTTGACTTGACCTTAACCAGCAAGCTTTTGACACGGGAGCCAATCAGGCCAAAGCGATCGGCCAGCCGCCCAAAGGGCAAGTCTGGCACGTCTGGATGGCTAGCCGAGGGATTAAATTTTCTGAGGCTTGGCGTCCGTTGAGGAAAAACTGGTCTGACGTAGTTTAATGAGGGCTATCAGAATAGATGATTGCGAATTGCGGCCTTCTCTTACTCGTGTCCGTCTAAAAAAAAATTCATATTGCGATGGATGAAGACCTAAAATAGCTCGGCTTCGTCATCTCTCTTTTCACGGCCTCTCTCTCGACGAGGGAACTATCAGAGTACCATGGTAGCTCAACATTCTGTGTTAAGATCCACGGCATAGTCCAATCTACGTCAAGTATCACGATCGCATTCCTACCAAATACGAATCGGACATCCTGGTGTGCTTGCTTGTGAAACTCATGTGCTTGTTTTTTCTGCAATTTACTTTCGTACAGCCTAACCAAAATGGCGGCAGTAGCATTCCCCATACTAATAAATCCTAACAGGAGCTGACTGATGATCTCAACTTACTACTAGGTAGGTAGTACAACACATGCTAGATTACCCATCACTGTACATTAGCATGCCAACCGGCGCAACGTGGTCCTACAGATAGGTTGAGCTGAATTTGCTGACGAGGACTTGGCAACGCGATTTCCCATACAACAGACGAGCGAGGTTAAAATTAACTATACCGGGTGATGCCGGCTAAAGCACCCAGTGACTGGCACTTTATTTTTGACTTCGCCTTTACAGATTTGGTTGGCAGCTGCCTGCCGTCTCATGTCCACACCAGACGGTACCTCATACTACTTTACGATAGTATAGAGCTTGCATAAGCGACGCAGGTTCTGCAAGGTCGTATACTACATACTGCTCTTTTCCACGGGGGCATACTACAGGGCAGCCAACGCTGCAGGTACGTTTTTGATATCCATAGGTTTGACGTCCGCACCTAGCTTCATTAGGCTTCCCCTGCGTTGAGCAAAACAGAGTATACTTCGCAGATAGATGGGCTAGCCAGTCGACTCGACTTTCATCGCAGAATATCCCCTAGAAATGTGTTGTCCCCAGGATCGTGTGGAGTTGCATGCCAAGCGCTGCATGTCTCGCTAGTCTGTTGACGCACCAAGCGTCAATTTTCCGATTTGGTGGGAAGCGTCACTCGGGCGCCTACCGTAGTGATTTTCTTCCTTTCTATCATTAGCCGATCGAGCCAGTCAGTCTGCTTTTCGCAGGGCATGGCATGCAACAATGGCCTATTTCAAGCCCCGTCTTACAAGTTCCGACCTAGCTAGCCTCCAAAAAGTCTGATCGCGCCACACCTCGTCTTTTTGACAGATCTGAAATATCCCGCTTACGGCAAGCGTGAATTGCCTGCCGCGTAGAACTCCTACATGCATCCCTTCCTACCTACCTACGTATGTCCCGTTATCTTCAACACGTTGTTCACGGCGCGCGACCGCCATCCATCTCGTGGTACCTGGCAGGCGATGGCGCCGACGGCCTGCAAGCACTTCCTGAGGTTGGCGATAACCAGCTGCCGCCACCATTCAACTCAAGACTGTCTCGTGTCAGCCACCTCGCTCATGCCGACGTGAGACGTTCTGAAAGAGAAACCTGTTCGAAAAGCTTGGCGCCGGCAACTCTAGATCAGATGCGGGTGTATCGCTCCGCTCCACCTGATACCTGATACTTGCGAGACCCAGGTGCGCTATTGCTCTCCTACTATGTTATAGCTTCAGTAAGTGAGGTTGTGAAGGTCCAATATGTGTATTATTTTTTGCAACATTGATTAAGTAGATTTGCGCCGTCTGGAGTTGATTGACTATAGATTAGATGAGCTGAGATGTCAGATGACCGGCTTGACCACCCAACCAGATCTGCCACAACAAAGACGACCCCTATCTAACCCTCTTTGTGTTATGTGACAACATGTCAAGAACAGAACCCGGTCCGGTCTTGTCGCAGCGTCAGCTACGCCGGTTGCCAGCTTCGCAACCGGAAACTGAGCCAGCTCTCTGGCTTCAACCATGTGTCTACAGACATGCTCCATATTAGCCGACGCGGTTAACACATCCGAGCAGAGGTAACGCTGGGTGCCGCGTGCCAATACATACATATACAGGCATTTATATTAACCACACCTGCATGCATGCATAAATTGCCTATAGAGAAAGGGTGACTCCCACGTCGCCTGATGTTATTCGGTTCCAACGCACGGAAGGATGCTATAAATAGTGACTCACACACATACTAACTCTCTCACACATATTGGTTGAAGACCCTCGATACCTACCCAGCCTACTTACTGCACCGCCAAGGAGGGCAGATAGGAACAAGTCAAAAGTCTCCATTCTCCAGACACATCTCATCCAGGTTTCTGAGTTTCTGGTTCGACGATATAGATGACCAACGCATTAGGAGCATTTTCTACAGGGGATTGGAGTTGATCTGATTGGCTGAGAGGCGGGAGGACTTGCCTCATTTGGGCGACAACAACACGTCGCATATGTACTGATGGCAACGTCGCATACATATAACATTCATACATACATACAGATGGATGCCACGCCGCGACATCAACCGACCGCGAGGAAGTGCAGATGTTCGGGTCACCGGTCGAAATCGAGAGTCCTCGCGGCACACTAGTGGTCTCCGTTCCGTGCGTTGGGAGATACGGAGCGTTGCGGAATAAGAATTGGTCCGCTCTCGAGAACATGACCTCCCTTCTTCCTCAAGATTACAGGTCATGATATTTGTTGCAGTTCTATTTTTCTCCTCTCCAACCATCGGCCGTGCTTATTACCAATATGTCTGAGCTCACGGTCCCCATCTTACATTTTCCATTCCATTTCATAATCAATCACGATTTTAATAAGAGGCTGAGTCGGTGGATCTCCTTTGGTCTATATGAAGTGGCCACAGTTTGCAATTTGGGCTTCTTGTGTGGATTGGCAAACCTGCATCTGTTATTGTTTGCGAGAGACTGCATGCAGCATCATTTTGAGTCAACTGAGGCCATTCAGGCCATTGTTTTAGGGCTGCAGAAAAGCTTACGTGCACTCTCGTGTCGTGATGATCTAAGGCTAGTAGTGTCGCAACAGTTGCCCAATTGGGAAGAACATGACCCTCGATTGTTCACCAATGTGATTGACGATTTTCATAAAGTATCTACCGCCATAATAATTTTGACAACTCCAACACATACGCTTTCAGTTTCTATTATATTGTTTTACATATCTGTATGATCAATGGTCCATAACCTGAATATGGCTGAGATGTTTCTTGATTCATGCACTTAGAGGTGGAGTCGTGACTTACATCAACATTTGTGGTCTAGATTAAATGAATGAATAGTTCTCTAAAGCAGCTCCCTTCACATGCGTGTCTATATCCTCAAGATTTCATAACCAGATATTCATGATAACCAAAGCACCAAGTTCCCAGATGCTGCCAAAGAGATCTAGGCCTTGGGAACGTTCTGGCCAGTGTATGGGGCTGGCTTGGTTTGGTTCGGGGTCATCCTGGTGGATAATCCCGCATCCCGCATCGCATCCCGCCGCTCCGTGTTGCAAGATCCCCGAACGTCTTCTCCCCCCAAAAGAGATGATCAATGATCGACAATCTGAGGAATATGCCGAACCCGCTATCTCATACTCTCCGTAGTCAATGTCACGCCTGCCATGGCCTTACCTTGCCCACCTAGTACGGAAATGGACAAGTCGACATCGTGGCTTTCGAGGAGAACACGCTGCTTTAGGTCTTCCGGTGAGATGGTGCAGGGCTGTTGCTTGTTAGTTGGGCTAGACGTTACACGATCCTACTCTATAGCTATCGTATATAGTAACTGACTCCTTATACCTCCATGTATAGCAGGCCAGATAACCCTTTACGCTGTACGTCGCCTCACGAGGCGTGGTAGCAGTTTCATTGGCACTTACGACTCTGGCGCAGCACATGAGACCACACACTGCAGATGACGAGCCGCTCTACTCATGTGGTTCTCCTAAGATGATAGGCATGAATTGCACCTGTATCATTAAACAGCGAACTGATGTGACAACACCGCCCGAACTCGATAGATAGTCTAGTCTAGACAACTCCAGGCAAACATGCAACATGAACTAAGCCCCGCGGAGATTCGTCCCTAGAGGAACCGCCCCATCTTCGAACATCCCATTCCCTCATCCCTGAGAAGCAGCTGAGCTAAGCTCAAGCGAACGGCAGATCTCTATCGTCAGATCCCTTTCGTCACCGGTTTCTCTACTTCTCCGGCCCGCTCGGAAGTCGAGACCGGAGTCGACTGCAACTTCTCTTGGCTTGTTTGCGTTTGCACGTGGGCATGATGCCTGATCGAATCCATCATCAGCCCATCCGAAGTCCTAGTCTCTGCTGCGACTCTTGGTGTTCTTGGTATAGTTCCTTTCGGTAGTTGGCTTGCTTAGTTAGCCAGCCAGCTGCTTTGTTGACGTGTGTTGAATTTGCCTTCGCGGAAGTCTTGCCGTCGAAGCTCGAGTTTCACCTATATTGACCGGTCAACTTTCGCGAAGCCGTGCGTGGGGTGGCAAGGCGATGGTTAAGAAGTTTAATTGTTGTGTCTCTGACCCGGCAGGCCGGAACAGAGCCTCCCACCTGCCTGCCCAGATAACCTAACTGCTCCTGCCACAAAGGCTTGTTGTGGCAAGCATTTCTTCCGGCTCCTCTAGTGGAAACAGTGATGATTGCTGTGGCTTCGGTGAGTACTTCAAATTCCTTCATTTCCGGCATTCATTCGATATCTCCTCCAATCTTCGATTGCAGCCGATATTTCGTCACGTTCGGATTGCCTCATCTCGAGTCTTGGCTTTTACTTGAGACAGTGATGTAATTATGCTTGTCCATTCTCTTTCAAATGTGGCCCGTGTCTGAGGATAGTTCCGGATGATGCGTTCCAGGCTGTACAAGGTTGCTTTACAGTTACTGTGTAGGTACAATATGTTGAATGTTTTCTTTAAGACTGCCGGGATATTACCTGTTAGTCAAACGTGCGCCACGTTGCTTGTTCGCAGCGGCTGTTGCACTGTGTTCAATACACAACTGTTCTCAGACTCAAGACATTTCAAGTTCGAAGGTATCGATGACATATCCAAAGTCAAAGATTGGCCTAGACTTGATGCGCCACATTAGGCTGGCTGTAAGATAGAACTGGGCTTAGACAGCGTGCTTGTACCCTTCACTCTCCCTGTGTAAGGTTTCTTTTTAGTCATACCCCTTTAATTGTCTAATTCGGCGAGACTAGTGCTTCCTCGCAGACAAACTGCTCTTACTGCTCAACTTTGAAGCCGCCGATAGTTTTACGAATCAAGTAAAAAGGTTTTTGGAAGCATGATAACTTGCGAAACCGCAAAAGATTTTGCTCGCTAAATAAATGACACCGGCTAGGCGAACAGACAATCAATGCAATAATCAAGCGCCTGATAATACGCAAAATGTCAGCTAGTTCTTTAATAATGGCAAATCAATCCAGTTAGATCTCATCATCGCGTCTATAAAAATGAACATAATTTGCAACCCACCGAATGGGGACAGTCTGATCACAGCCAAGGGCCCCTAGTTTCAATTTTTGGTTCACAAAAAAGACGTTGCTTTGATAGATTGTATATGCTTGTGTATCCTTTTGAAGTGATTGGCATCAAAATATAGTGTTGACCGCACCTTAGAGTTCAGATACAGGCAGGCACAAGTTGAAGTTTGATACAATGGATTTTATCTCCTCAAAGCGCCCTAACTAGATTCCAACTATCCTAGAAATTGCATCTTTAAGGAACAATATAAAGTTCAAATAATCGATCGTTATTTCTCACCAACCAACCAAATATCAATAAACATGAATACATAAGAGGGGGGTATCTATAGATCCATATTGATCCGAGGCATCAAAGCCAATGAACGAATGGTTCGCGTGCCAAACCCCAGAGCCGCGGCCTGGCCTCATTGACCCCCATTCCACCTGTTATTGTACATCGTAATACATCATAAAACAGAGGTATATATATACATAATTCCAAAAAGACTACTCACACCGCAGCAATACTCACGATGCCGAATACACAGCAGTCACGTAACGTCCGCACTCAACCTTTTGCTCGACAGTGGCTTTCCTGCCCTTGCCGCCCTCGCCCAGACGAACCGTAGCCCTCGGCGCAATCTGCAGCCGATGTAGCTTGTCCTCGCCTGCGCGCGCCTTCTCAGTATCTCCCTTAGCACCGTCTAAGGGGCTGATATAAACGGGTGTGGGTGTGTTATTTCGTTTCCCGGTGCCGAGCTGATAGTGCTCGTTTCCGCCCCAGAAGAGGACGTCGGCGCCCCAGTTGGTGTCTTGGCTCGACGTCTTCGGTGAGGCGTCGACGTGCGTGATATTGCGCATCACGGCAGCGGCATGCGTGCTGCCGACGCTCAGGTAGTCGAGGCGGATGGGGACGACGGAATCGGTCTTCTCGCTATACTCGGAGAGACCGGACAGGCTCTTGATCTTTGAAGGACCCAATGTCACATGTGTCCACCTGCCAGTGCCAAGACTTCCGTAGATACCGGAGCCACAAGCCCAGACATCGCACTTAACGTTGCCTGGACGTAGGGCTTTATTCGCATCATCGCTTGGCCCTGTCATGCGTGTAGCATCGACGGTGAAAAACGAGTTGGATCCGCCAGCTGCGATGGATGTTATGCGCGGCGACTCCTGCGTTCCGCGGTACATCTTGGAGAGTGGTAGGGGAATGGGGCCATCAACATATGGGATCGCCGTCTCGACCTCAAAACCGAGCTGGCCCCATGTGTTGTCACCAAAGACAAAGACACGGCCATCTTGCGCCAAGGCCATGGAGTGGTAGTCGCCGCTGGCTATCTTGGAGATCTTGAATCCCTTGAGGGTAGCGATCTCATGGGGCTGATCGTAAGGTCCCTGAGGACGCGTCTCCCAACTCAGGCCAGGTACTCCGAGCTGGCCTTTTGAGGGATACCCGGTTGTGCTCGAGGCGGCAGAGAAGACCCTTCCACTGGATGTCAGGAGTAAGACATGCTCCAGGCCGCCGGCGATATTGACCACACTCTCACCCCAGCCTAGGCCCTTGGGCTTGAGCTGGCGGTAGCTGATATTGCCGCCGCCGCCTCCGCCTGACCATAACGACCATGATGACGAGCTTGGCTTTTCGGCTTTGGATTGGTCTGACTGCGCGGCTGGCAGCGAATAGACGGAGCCGTCCTTGCCGAGGGCGATAACGCGGTCCGTCGAGATCTCAAGCCGGATCAGGTCCTTGCCCTTCAGCGTGGGCGTGGGCGTAGGGTTGTCCTTATTGAAGCCGGTACCCCATTGGACGAGGTCGCCCTGCTCCGAGATGGCGGCGCCGAACTCCTGGGCCAGCTTGATATCCCTTATCAGCTGGCCGTCGAAGTAGGCGATGCGCCGAGGGGTCTTGATGGCGGCGTCTGTCGAGTCCGGGGCGGCGACGCGGCCTGTATTGGAGCCCCAGCAATAGACGCCCGGGTGCTCCCAGCTCCTCTTGACCTGCAGGTGCTGGTTGCTGATGAGCTCTCTGCAGTCCTCCTTATTGTCGGGCAATACTCTCGGCTTCTCGTATACGATTTCGGCGGTGGGTACTCGATTAGGTTGTTTCTCTTCTGCCGTCAGGGCTGGGTAGGCGAGGACGGCGCCGCCAGCTAAGATGGCGATCAGCAGGCCCCCGACAATGGGACGGATGCCGCCACCGCGAGGCTTCTGCTGGATTGGCTCATGTTCGTCGCTCGATGTGTTGATGTATCGCGAACACCGGAGGGCTGTTGTTCGTATGGGCGTCGGTCGTAGCGATCTGAACGCCAATGGCGCCTGGCGCAGTAGAGGTCGATACGCAGCCATAGCTAGGAAATGCTGTATTATGTCGACGGATATATGGAGGCTGTCTTAATCACAAGTCGATGGGATCAGCGCTCCATCTCGAGTGGCGCAACGATCGAGTAGCGGTGTGTCCTGGTACAAGACCTGATAAGGTTGTGAAAGTCGCGAAGGTCGACCATGAAGCAATAGTGAGATCATGAGCTTTGAAGGCCCTCCTCGCCTCCCCTCGCCTGTAATTTCTATGCGTATAGGTAAATACCTGAATAGGCTAAGGGCTATATCGCTTGCCCACTATTCGAGAGAGCTTTGCTTCACATAGCCAATCATAGCTTCATTGATGGTCACCTATCCTTGCTAAAAGGCAGGCTTAATCGAGGCGGGACAGAGCCCTGAGGACTCGGGACGGGAGACGCCGTGTGGGGTTGAAGATTGCAAGTACCTAGGTACCCTAAGAAAAGGAGGGGGAGGGGCAAGGTACCTTCAGAGTGCGGCCTAGACGTGCTCCTTGGATAGCTTGGATAGCTGAGCGAGCACCTACGCAAGTACCTGCCCACCTAGACTTGGGCTAAACACCAACTATCCCTCTGTTGGTGTGCTTGTCCAAGTAAACATCACCAGAGTTCACGCCACAACACCCTACTTTTCCACCTCCTCCACGCCGGCCCATCATGTATGAGGACACCTGGTACAACCTGGTACCGGACCACGTCCAGAAGAATACCACCGTAACCCGCCAGCCTTCTGGTCGCCGAAGACGGGAGACGCTTCTACAACAGGCCAATGTTGGTGCTACGACTCTCGGTCAAGCTGTCTAAGACCTGCGCCTGGCGCCTGCGAGCTAACTGTCGCCCCAGCCGACCAAGCAGTCCTCCGATACCGAACCCCTCCATCGCTTCCAGATCTCCGAAGCCTCACTCGGCCCTCCCGAGCCCACTCTGCTACCTCGAGCCAAGTCCTATTCCGACTTCTACCACGTCGTGCGCGCCCAGCTGTCCAAAGATGCCGCCAAAAGGAAGAGGCAACGGAGTAAGGAGAAGGGGAAGGGAAGGGCCCTGGATGCTCTGTTGATCGTCAGACCCGAAGACAGCTTGCCGACACGCACCGCCCTGCCGCCGCCGCCGTCATCGAGGTCCGTAGACGCTGCTTTAGTCGATGCGAGCCAGCAAGAGTACATGTAAGAGGCACCGGCTCCTTCGCGCGCGCCCCCCGCATGCGCTTCGAACGACCTCAACGACTGGATACCTGGACTGACCTATGTGAATGTGAAGACTCTACCGCGATCAGCTGGACTTGGCCGAGCGCCACCTCGACAGGCTCGTTGCCGACGCGAATGGCGCCCTGGATCTTCTTACCTCTCTGGCCGACAACTTCCGCGCCGTCGAGGCCCAGACCTCTTCTTTCCAAGCCCAATGCGACCACCTCCTGTCCGAAGAGCGAAGACTGCAGAAACTGGCCGACGACGTGGGCACTGATCTGCACTACTATGCCTACCTGGACGGTGTCACCCGCAGGCTGAACGCCCCTGGCGCGAGCCGTCTGGTCGACCACGAGAACTTTGGTGAGATTCTCACCAATCTAGACGCCTGCATATCATTCATGGTCAAACATGTGAGTCCCTCCCCTTCCGCCGACGTTCTGCCTGCCCCGTGCTGACCCTTCCTATGAAGCCTCATTACCAAGATTCCGAGTCGTACCTGGCGCGCTACCAGTCTCTCCTCACAAAGGCCCTTCACCTCCTTGAAGTCGGCTTCTCTGCCCATCTCGAACAAATTTCCTCCGAAGTCTCGAAACAGGTCCAGGCCACACAGTCCGAAGCCGCCCGCTATGCGCTGGCGTATGGTCGCAGCGAGCAAATGCTTCTCGAAGCCGATGGCCTGATCACCAATGTCCAGAGGGCCATTCGCAGCTGCTATGACCAGTTTGGACGTCCGATACACGGCGAGAAGTTCGACACTTACTCGAACACGGCGAACAACCTGTTCTTGACCTTTATTGATGTGCGAGACCGCATCCTACGTCCCATGACGCAGCGCGATTTGGAAGCTTTCCGGAAAGAGACGAAGGAGATCAACGTCGAGACAGCCTGCCGCAACTTTATCAAACAATCTTACGAACGCTCCTTCAACGAAGCAGGCCTTTTCACAAAAGTCTTTTCTATAGAGCTGCAGGTCGATCCCGATAGCCAATCGGCGTACACTGCATTAAAATCGCAACAGAAGGCTCTTGTTAATTTGGCAAATCTGAACCCTATTGCCACCACTTTACAACCGATACTCCAAGGCACTGACCTACAGGTGACGTGCAACTTGCTGAGTTGGATCACGAATGAGTACTTGTTGTTGGAATACGACGAGGAGGAGACGCAATACTCGATACACTGCCATGACTTGACCGCGAGGCTCCTGACCGAGCACCTTTGGTCCTTCGTGGATGCCTCATTCGAGGCCGAAGTTACCCAGTCTGTATCGAAGGCCCCGATACCACCCGAAACACTGAAACCTGTATCGCAAACAGATAACCCATCAGACGCATACCCCATCGCCAAACGTGCTCTCGAGCTGTTAGCCATGTATGATCAAGCAATGCCCAAGGAGCGAAGTGTAAGTAGCGCACTCTTCAAAGCACCTCAAAGTATTTAAAGCTGACTCATCCGAATAGCAAAAATCGAGCCCTGTCGTGTTTCGCATAGTAATCGAAACGATTTCGGCCCTGCAGCGCGCTGAGACTCGCATGAAGACAAACAAAGCGGCCAATCCCGATCCCGATCCAGACTTGTTCATGATCAAGAACCTGCTCATCCTCAAAAATGGCCTGATGTCGCTTGAGATCGGTGATGTCAGGGCGCAACCTGCCACCATGCAATACTTCGGTCAAATATGGGACACATTGAGTCCCCAGAACTGGATGGGTCTGTTCCGAGGCGTTCTGGGCGGCACACTCTCGCTTGGGCTCTGGTCCTCCGTGACCAACGCCGGCGCAGCTGCCAACGCTAAGCTTGGAGGTAATCGCGCAGGAGCGGCGCCCGCTGACCAAGATGCGAACGAGAAGCTGGACGAACTGCTGCGACAGAGCATCTACGCTTTCACGCAGCGATGGGGCACCCTGCTGAATGGGGCGTTGTCTGGAAAACGGGGACAGCAGAATGCACCTACGACGGAGAAGGAGCTTGATAAGAAGCTCTCGGTCGCGTTTGGGGGCCAGCCTGAGGTCATGGCGAAGTTGAAAGAGGCCATCTTCATCAATGCGCAGGCGCAGAAGGAGGTCAAGGCTGAGCGTGGCTCGAGATAGTATCAAGCTTTCATGCCGGGCTGAATGAGGAGCGCTGGGCCATGTAGCGAATAGGATTGGACTGGGGACACTGCGTAGATCGTCCCCATGCTGTTGATTGGTGAATGCAAATTACTCATCTGGCATTTATGGTGTGGCCAGGACAGCAGCTAAAAATGCAGTGCACGATCCATGGAAGTGAAGGTTGGAACACGCATGGAAACATAACTTCCACAATTTTGATTGGAGGATATAAACTATTGATCACATAAGTTTTTGGCATTTTCGTGATCTGGTGTAGGCAGGGGAGCGGCTAAAATTGCAGTGCAGTAATTGCACTTTTGGATCCATGCACTCTTCGATGTATGCAGGTGTGTAGCAGTGCAGCGACGAATCGCTCAGGGGTGTCAGCATGAGTCTCTCATCTTGCCTTATTGAGTTTAAGCCACTTAGTGAGATGCCAGTAAACATCAATCTCGACGACAAAACACACAAAGTCAAGCTTGCCTGGGTTGACCGCCCTATCACATTTCATTGTCGTCATTTCTCAATCGAGATTTAATCACATCGCCGCCAAAAATGACAGATTCAAACAAACCACAAATCAACCCCAACCCACGCCTCCAGTCTTACTATGCGTCTCTCGAGTCGGTGATCGGCTACGAGCTGCTGCTCGGCGGCACGCGCCACTTCGGGTACTGGGACAACCCCAAGACGTACAACCCGTTTCCCATATCGGGTTCCCTGCGGCGCATGGAGGAGCAGCTGTTCCGCACGCTGCATATCTCCAGCGGCTCTGGCGCGCGCGTCCTGGACGCAGGGTGCGGGAACGGCCATGTCGCGCGGTACATGGCGCGTAAGGGCCTGAAGATCACGGCTGTCGACGTCGTGGAGAGGCATGTGCGGAAGGCAAAGGAGACGGCGAGGAAGCTGGAGAAGGAGATCGAAAAGGAGAGAGGGAGCGGATCTGTGGAGGCGAGACACATGGACTATCACCACCTTGACGCGCTGGAAAGCGAGAGCTTTGATGGAGTTTATACGATGGAAACGCTCGTTCATGCGACGGACCCGGCGAAGGTGCTGGCGGGCTTCTTCCGAGTGTTGAAGCCTGGGGGCAGGATCGCTATGCACGAGTATGATAATGTGCTGGAGAATGAGGAGGAGGAGGGCGGGACAAAGGAGTCTAAGACTACGGGCACGACCCCGGAAGAAAGAAGCAGTGAGGGGGTCAACAAGCAGAGGAAAGGGCGACCGGACGAGGATCTCCAGCGCAGGTCAGTTCACTGGAGTCACTTAATCCCTTCTTCTAGCATGGCTCGGGAGGCATGGATTACCTGAACAGGTACCTATGCTTCTGAGACACCTTGCAAACCCATGTTTCACGAGCAGATTCATTACTATAAACAGAAGTTATTGACTCCAGCGTAATAAAATAGGATGCGCCAGGTCAACGAGTGGTCCGCGATGCCGACGAACGCAATTTCAACTCCGGGCGCGTTCAAGCGCATGCTCGAAGAAGCCGGCTTCGTCGACGTCGAGGTGCGCGACCTCTCGGACAACATTCGGCCGATGACGCGTTTCTTCTACCTCCTGGCCATCGTGCCCTTCTGGATCATCTCGCTGTTGCACCTCGAGCGCTACTTTATCAACACAGTGGCTGGCGTCGGGGCGTATAGGGGATATGGCTTCTGGCGGTACGTGCAGATCGAGGCGAGGAAGCCGGGGGAGGCAGCGTTGGTGGAACGCGCATGATCGAACAGTCTCTCTCTCCACTGTTCCCCTTGATGAAAATCTAGGGGGCGAAAGCACAATCGGCTTGTTTCTAGCTGATCTATATTGTATAAAGAGGCCTTGGTACGAACGACCAGCATCACGGTCTCATGTCTTTCGCAGGATACCTTCGGGAAACAATTCGATTATTTTAGCACAAAAGCCTGGGAGTAAGACACCCCTGCGATTTTCCTGGATTTTCTTGGACCTTCCTGGGCAGCTGAAGAATGCGATTGTTCCCTTGCTCTAAGAGCTTGTACGTCGACAGGGTGTCCGCCCCTTGCCCCTGAATTCGTAACAATAGGATTATGACATAAAAAGCATCTCCCCGGCCCGGGAGCCTCAGAGAAATCGAAATCAAGAATCTCAAATTTAACAACTTACATTGCAGGTAATTTGGCTTCACCACAGATATTGACGTATAGAGGCGACTGGATCGCAGAAACGTTATTTTATTTTATTTTAAAGCCATGGCAATCCCACACCCCAACTCCCCCGAGGGTTCGAGCCGCCCTGCTCGCCCGAGCACGGCGCGCAACTACAACCCTACACCTGTTGGCCACACAATAGGTCCCGGTGAGTCATTGCAGCAACTTCGCAACAGGGACCAAGATGCCCCTCTTAGAGTACAGATTCCCCCCCGCGAGCAATTCACCAGCTTCAGCCAGATGGAAGAGCTCGGCCTAGCAACGGCGCGCCCAGAGCCGTCTCCCAAGCCGTCTCTTAAAAGCAGGGTATCCGGCCTGGCGGCCAAGACGAAGCTGAAGCGAGCAATTACCAAGACTATGAAGGTCATGAGCATTCCCAAAAAGACCGGCGAGGGTTCGAAGAGCAAGGGCAAGGGTAAGGAGTCGCTCTCTCGCTCGTCCTCGGACGAAACCGGGGTGCCGATCTGGAAACGCCGCAAGCTCCCGCCCGTCGCCATTCCCGATCTCCGCATTGAAGTCCAGAAGGCGCTTCTGACGGCATGCTCGACCGACTCGCGCTCTAGCAGCGGTTGGAGTACTCTCGGGACGTCGCCGACAAGCAGGGTTCTTCGAGATTATTGTCTCGACAGCGACCTACCCCCTGATGTGAGGAGCGAGTTCCACAACATGTACACTGCGCGCCGGCGCGTGCGCAAGAGCGAGTTCGGCAAGCTGGTGCAGGAGTATCGCGACGCGCGCTCGGGGTGGGACTCGTCTTTCAGTCCGCACATCGACAATCCCCAGGAGAAAACCATGATCCGTAGAATGACTAATGCGCATCAAGCACAGAAGGATCACGCCACGACAGTTGTGCAGCAGGATTCGACGCCGTATCCGAGGATGCACTTCGTCGAGCAACCGGGGTGTACGCTGCCGCTCTACCGTCAGGAAAAGAGTGCCTATAAGGATCCGTGCATGCTTGACGAGCGCAGGTAAGCCGAGATGATTGAGGCTTTATTGTTGTGTGAATGGTTGATGTGAAATGGAGATAAACTCAAGGGGAACACTCTCGCCGTTCTCCTTGAAGTGAAGGGGAGGAAGATTTGAGATGAGAGGGAAATTAAGTAAAAAAGGAAGGAAAAAAGAAAAAAAAAAGAAAAAAAGAGAAAAAGAACAAGACGGATTTGCGATATAGGAGGGAAATAACATTTGCGCAAGTTTGGATATTTTATTTGTATTTTATTCTCGTTGCTGTTTTTGTATGTCTACGAGTTTGCTTTAGGTAGATAGAATACGTTCAATCAAACTTACTTATTTAATCAGATCGACTTCGTATCCCTATCCGTGAATCCAATATTCATTTCGATGCAAACTCTAATCAATCATACAGTTTTGTGAGAACTACATATTGTTTCTTTAATCCAGATATAGGTTGCAGCAAATAGTTTCGCTCCATTAAGCATGTGAATGTGACTCCATCGTGACACCCCTGTCACTAACAACGACTTGGCATTAAGGCCAAGCAAGCCATAATAATCGATCGTGCCCGCTGCAACGATTGGCTCGATTGGGAGGTCCCGATGTTCTAGGCATATACCTGATGGGCTGCCAAGCATAAACTGGCTAAATTCAAAGCACAAGCCCCCAGTTTCCGACTCCGTTTCATAGTGGCAGTTAGGTAATACTAGGGAAGACAGATGGCAGGTAACAAACAATTTTTCCAGCGGACCAAGCGCACATAGCGGCGACTATTCAATGTAAAATCACAATTTCCACGTCTCGTTGATGTGTCCCATGGCATTGTTGAGCTCTGTTACGTGGACGAGACCTACGCGATCGTGGTGCTGCTGTGGGCTCGACCACATGAGAATCGACCATCGCGTTTAGCCAGCTGCTTGCTGTCTCCGCCAATCTCGGCCTATTGAATCGGCCGTGGTAGAAACCGACATTCAATTCCTGGAATAATGATCTTACAGGCGAAATTTTACGGCTCGTTCATGATCTTCTTTAACGCCCCCAACGATGTCTAGCCGTAGTCGTAGGACTCGGGTCATCGTCATTCTGGTGGCAGGGGCTCTTCTCACGTTCTGGACAATATCGGCGTGGCTTGGAAGCGCACCTGGCGTTGAATTCCGCCGGCTTGTACGCCACATGAATGAAAAGCCACCAGACCTGATCGCCACTAAGAGCAGTTTCGATTGGAGCCAGGTTCCTCCCCATTTCCCCCTAGGGCCTCTCGAGCCACTGCCTACAGGTCCTCCAAGGAAGCTCCCAGATGTCCAGGCTCGCCCTAAAGCTGGTAGCCCGAAACAAGAACAGGCCCGAGAAGCTAGGCGCGACGAGATCAAAAGGATATTCGTCAATGATTGGGCGGCGTATAAGAAATACGCATGGAAGAAAGATGCACTCGCCCCTATATCAGGAGGGTATCGCGATCAGTTCAGCGGCTGGGCCGCGACACTCGTCGACTCGCTCGACACCCTCTGGATCATGGGGCTTCGAGAGGAGTTCGATGAGGCTGTCGAAGCTGTCTCGCAGATTGACTTTGGCCAATCGACAACCTCTCAAGTGAATACCTTCGAGACCAACATCCGGTACCTAGGCGGTCTGATCGCCGCCTACGACCTCAGCAAACGCGAGGCTTTGCTGGAAAAGGCGATTGAGCTCGGCAATCTCATATACGCGGCCTTCGACACGGAAAATCGGATGCCGGTCGACTTCATCAACTTCAATGCTGCGAAAGAAGGCACTGGCTTGAAGGTCGAGAGAAGGGTTGTTTCGGCTTCTCCGGGCACGCTGTCGATGGAACTTACGCGACTTTCGCAGACCACGGGCGATCCGAAGTACTACGATGCTATTTCTCGCGTTATGGATGTCTTTTGCGAGGGCCAGGAGAGGACGGAACTTCCCGGGCTGTGGCCTTTGTATGTTTCCATGCTGAAGCAGAACGTGGTGACTGGTAACACATTCACCCTCGCAGGCGGCGCGGATAGCTTATATGAGTAGTAAGTCATACTCGAAGTCACATGCTTTTATCACGACTTTGTTTGGAGATGTGCCCTACTCTTAGGCACTGAATGACTGATATTCAGCGTTGCAGCTTACCCAAAATGTTTGCTCTGCTTGGTGGGCTAGAGCCCAAGTATGAAAACATGAGCACGAGGTTCTTAGAGGCGGCGAAGGTATTGCTATTCAGGCCCATGATCCCGACGAATGAGCCGATACTCTTGCCCAGTAGTGGCGGAGTGACCAACGATGGTGAAGTGATATTGGATCAGGAGACCGAGCATTTGGGCTGTTATATAGGTGGTGTCTACGCTCTTGCGGGGAAGTTGCTAAATGATCCTGGATATGTGAACATTGGCTCGAGGTTGACACTTGGCTGCGTCTATGCTTATCGATCGACCCCGACGGGCATGATGCCTGAGCGTTTCAACATGGTAGCGTGCAAGACTTTTGAAAATTGCAAGTGGGATGAGAGTAAATTTCTAGAAGAGGCTGGTAGACGGCCTGAATGTGAGTTTCATCGCCTCCGTCCGTGTTTCGAATGGTCGACCTGACTGACAGCTGCTTCATAGGGAAAGGACATCTACCGCTCGGTTTTACCACCGCGAAGGATCCGCGCTATATCCTTCGGCCAGAGGCCATCGAGAGCGTCTTTATCATGTACCGAATAACGGGCAAGCCAGTGTGGCAGGAACTCGGATGGGATATGTTCACTGCGATCGCCAATGGGACGCGAACGGGGTTGGGAACTCATGCATCTGTTCAGGACGTCACTCAAAGAGCTCCCACTCTAACACAAGAGGATTATGCAGAGGTACGTATATATCACGACCAGCTCGACGATTCCAGCTAACATCTGTTCAGAGTTTTTGGTTTGCGGAAACCCTCAAATACTTCTACTTATTGTTTTCCCCGACAGATATTATCAACCTGGACGATTATGTGCTCAATACCGAGGCGCATCCATTCTTAAGACCGAAATGATCTAGAGGCCAAGCCTGAGCACTTGAATATGAACGAATGAGCCACTATAATGTAGTATTGAATTTCCTGTCGCGATTGCAGGTCTCCAACAAAGACCGTAGCATTGTTAGATTAGATGTGTGGTTGACCAATCGCTGTTCGGTGTCGCCATTGGTGCGAGTGCGGGGAATGCTGATGAGATCCGTGACATAATCGTTGCTCAACTCACTTTCAACACTCATTGGCTAGGAGTCAATGAAACGCCTCCATTTTCTGTCTTCGTCGGCTATTACATTTTGCTCCGTTAAGCGGAAACGCCCCTAGATTATTATAGCTTTCCGAGCGTTCCCCAGAGCACGCAATTGTGGGGGGAGGTTGCGTGGGGGGTCTGTCATCTATAAATCGAACGCGACAAGCGGATTAAGAAGAGGAGAACTAAAGAACCCGTGATCAAAAGGACCAGTAGAATACACTAGGAAACGTTTGAATCATATATGCAATCATGTCTACCACAACAGTCACGTCAACTGCCCTGACGGCTCCTCCGGGCCAGCCCGACATCGAATATCATCCGAACGTCGAGAAGTGGCAAGCCCGTACCGCACGTCGGCTGAAGGAGGAGAACTTACCAAAGACACTCCCGGAAGGATTTCCAGCCCAGCTGATCGGCGACTTGGTCTGGGAAGGTCAATCGGTAGCTGATTCGTATAACTGGACCTTCCATTTCACCCCTGAGCATCTGGCTGAGATCAACAAGGCCGTTGCTCATTTCCAGGGTAAGATGGAAACCCAGATTTGAAATCGAGGTTCAAATACTGATAAACATATATAGGGCTTGGTAAGCCCCTTGGCGCTATCAGCCAGGAGACATTCCCGCTGCCGACTCTGCACGCCGAGCTTCGTCGGCTGTCAGGAGAGTTGCACAATGGCCATGGCTTCTTCGTGCTACGTGGGTTGAAAGTGGATGAATACACACGCGAAGAGAACGTCATCATATACGCCGGTGTCTCAGCGCATGTAGCTTCGCAGCGTGGGAGGCAAGATCACAAATTTGGCGGCGAGAAAGCCGATGTCGTCTTGACGCATATCAAGGATTTGTCTACATTGCCAGGAAATGGCTCGATTGGAAGTCCGGCGTACACAACGGACAAGCAAGTCTTCCACACGGACTCTGTAAGTACTTTCTTTTCATGCAGTTTCATCTGGGCCGTTACATGCAATGATAACTGACACCGGAACTTCAGGGTGAAATAGTGTCCCTATTTGCACTCGAGACATCGGCTGCAGGGGGCGCAAGCAAGATTGCGAGCACATGGAGAGTGTACAATGAGATTGCAAAGACCCGGCCAGATCTCATTCACACCCTAACAGGGGACTGGGACATGGAAGTGTAAGCTACCTTCCCCTGATACGGCGCTGTGATGTGATCGTAGTAATAGGAGATCCCGCTGACGTGTTTGCGAGCAATCAGTTTCGAAAGGTCGAGCGAATTTGACAAGATGTACACGAAGAGACCTCTCATGTTCCACTTCCCGGCGACTGAAAACAAGCCCGAGAGGGTCGCTTTGCAATACGCACGTCGCTACTTTGTTGTGAGTAAATCTTGGAACCGTTTCGTTTCGGCGTAGTCTAGCGTCAAGGCTCCTATTGACGCGAGTACTTCAGGGCTTCGGCGCACTTCCCCGAAACTCACAGATTCCGCCAATAACAGAGGCCCAGGCGGAGGCGCTAGATACATTGCATTTCCTCGGTGACAAGTTCTCCTTGAACACAGATTTCCAAAAAGGAGACATCCAATACATCAACAACCTAGCATTATTCCATGCGCGTGACGGCTTCACCGACACGCTCGAGAAACGGTATGCTAGCTTCGTTGACCACGGCCCTCACTACCACAGGTAATCGCTAACAAGATCTGGTTCATCTCTAGGCGACACCTATTGCGACTTTGGCTGCGCGACCCCGAAAACGCCTGGGAGTCCCCGAAGGTTCTTGATTGGCGGTGGGACCAGCTGTACAAGAACATCACGCCCGAGTCTGAAGTGTTCCCACTCGAGCCGTACATTCGTAGTGCGAGCAACAAGAACCGATGAACGCGTCACTATGAGAAGCCCGCGCTTCCATTAGCTTTTTCCGTGTGATGTGTGTTAGCAATGGAAGGGCGCACGCCCTAGGCATTTTGATCTGTATATTCTTCAGTGGAGATATGTGTAGATATACATGTAATCTGAACTCTATGATTTGAAGGGGGCTGAATCTCTCAAGCACCCAAAATGCCTCTATTACCTCTATTCCGACTCTAGTCAAGTAGAATTTCGTAATTGCCGCTTGCCACCCTGACTGGCTCATCGTGGCTGCCGTATTTCCGTCTGACCAATTCAAAGATGATCAAGCCAGCACTCGTCGACGGCATTGTTCGCTGGAATCAAGCGTTAGTTGCGTCGTTCACATAGGGGATAGTTATTAGCGTGTAGAGGAGGTTTACCATCGTGTTCCACCAAAAGCTCCGGTAAAGCCATCGCAACAAACTCCTGCGATCCGACGCAGCTTCTGCGTTGCACTGCGCCCAGGTCTCCTGATACGCATGATAGTACGCCCTTAGCATACCCCATTTCCGCCACGAGTTGGCAGACCTAGCAGAATTGGCAAGTCTGACCTTCGCCGCTTTGGCGTCAAGCTCTTCCAGATGGTCCCAGTGCAATTGCTGAAAATATGTCAAAGGATGGAGCACCACTTGTTGAGTGAAAGAGGCGCCTATGCCAGCGAGCATCAAGAACATGGGCTCGAGGGCATAGTGTGGCCGAATCATGACTGGCAGGTCCTCGTCTTGGGCAGTGGGGCGTTTTCTAGCGAGTACGTCGACTGTGTCTTGGCTCAGCCCGCTGTAGTACCACGTAATAAACTTGTAATAGCCTTGAGCCTTCACGTATTCGAATGTGCTGAAGAAGACAGCGCTGCCGAAGCTATCCTTCAAGAATGACAAGCCCCAGCCAGCAAAGACACCTCGCACGCCAATGTCGCGCAGCTTCTCCGCTGAGAAAACCCACATGCTCCTTGGCTTGCCCCCATTCCCTTGCATGTGGTCGCGATGGTCGTACCTGGCCTGTATCGCATCCAGAGGAGCAGCGACTATGCTCTGGATGCTCCCGGCCAAGAAACCCGCCGTGAAAGTATGGATCGGCTCCGCTGGCGGGAAAACGCGGCGGCGCGACCTAGAACTCTCCTCGTGAAGCTGACCTAGGACCTGTAGATACGAAGTATACAGTAAAGCCCCGACTCCGACGTTGGCCATCAGCGGTGGCAGGATCTGTTGCGGTACAACGCCCCATCCTTGCTGGCGCACTACAGTCGAAATCAACCCCGGCGTGGTTCCGCGTGCCCATTGCCAGGCTTGTTTCAGTGTGAGACCTAGCCGTGACGACGTGTGGTCTCTAGCGACAGCCTGTGCAAGCAGCTCAGTTTGCGCTTGATGGACAGCTCTAGCATACGTAAGATAATCCACACCTAAGACACTGAAGTCAGTAAGACTCGATTATCGCCAGAGCCGAATGGCCCGGTTCGCGCAGCAAAAGGGGGCTATGAGAAAAAGACGGCCTACGGTTGCGAAAGAAGGCTTTGACAGGTGCGCGAAACCAGAAAGCAATGGCCTGGGCGCTCAGTGCGCGAACACCAGCGGCTGACGCGGCGGTCGCGGCATTATTCCTTGACGGCTTCTCGAGAGCATCGTCGGGCGGCAGGACCGGCAGGACGCCAGTGTTGATATTGTTGTTTCGGTCTAAGCGGGTTCTATCATCATGGCCTGATGGCATTGTTGATTTTCGGTATCATTTTGGTGATCTACGGTAACGTTCTTATATTTTGGTAAGTGAAACCACGAAGAATGGTCTGTCCTCGGCGAGGTACTTGGTAGCTCCTAAAGCCTGAAAGTGTCTGCTTGGCCGGCTCCCGTCGGGGAGGCCATGCCCCACACTGACGTTTACCCGCTTGGCCGGTATTCGTATAAAGGAGGTATTTGTTTATCTTGCATGATGCATTGTGATGGAACCGTGCCAGCTGGGTAGCTCGCCGGGCACCCCGCCCCCACCTGAAATGCCCCTGCCCGCCAAGCCCCGCATCGCGCCAATAGGTACTAAACCCTCAATGTCCAGTCATCACCGGGCCTCACTGTTGGTTGTATTGCTATTGAAAGTAGGAGACGGGTTTTTACCAATAGGTAGTATCGGCAGCGGTTGGAAAAGGCATTGCGTCCAAAAATCGCCGCTTGGGATGTATGCTTGCATCCTAATTCTTGTATCGTTTTTACATGTGGCTATAAACTAGATATCACTATAAATATAAAACACAAGTGCATCATTCTTGAAAGTTCAGTAATGTTAGACGATATAAATAATAACAAGCCTAGCAGGTAGTATTCTTTAGGTAGATATATATTAGTAGCTTGCTAGCATGTTATTCGGAGAAGCAGAGACTAGTCTAACCAGGTCGATAACACGTGTTGTTTAGCACAAATTCGTAAGTGATAGTAGGCCTAGGAAGTTGCTATATAATGGCACTTTCTTAACAGTGGCTGTTAGTACAGAAAATGTTGTGATGCCGAGAGCTTTAAGTTCAGAATTTCGAGTGGTGTTAATAACTTGGTACACATTGCCAGATTCACGATGCAGTCCTCAAGAGCAAGATAGTCAGCAAGATAGTTTCAAACAAACCCCCTCCCCCAACATCTACTCACGCCTTGCCTTAGGTATTGGCGCAAGCCCCTAAGCTACAACGCGCCCGCGCTTTCGCGCCGTGGGTACTTAATTTGCGGATTCCTCTGGCACCGACCGTGTCGGGCGCCCGACCCGTCCAGACACCCCTTTACTCTCACTACCCCCCGGGTTAGGTAGTGAGAGCTCGGGGTGAAATATGGGTGGACTAGCCAGTCTCCGTATCTGAACCATAGACCTCTCGGTACAGAGCCGAAGCTCTAACCGTTAGGCCATCTGGCGGCTTGTTATGGGACCTATAGGTAATTCAAACTTATATGCCTGGTGTCTAAGGTATCTGTCTGCATACAGCCGCATGGTGGCTACGTAACCCGGCTGGCGCTGCCTCAAATACCCGCAGTTGTAAAGCTTATCGAGCCTATCGAGCCTATCGAGCTTTATCGCTGTTATACCAGTGCCTGTTGTTTCTCTACTGATATCTGGGCTGCTCTAGGTTTCGAGTTCGAATCCTAGCTCTTAATAAGGATCTCGGCTGTCGTTGGTGTTAACAAGAGGATACCCAAGTTTGCTTCATTTAGCGTTGGTCAATTGCTTTTGACCTTGAGATATATAATGGATTCAGGTACAATCTAATTTCAATTTTGATGTAATCAACCAGTGGCATTTCGTATTAATCTCTGAAGTATTGATACAATACTCTGTGGCTTAGGAGCTGATCGCTATTCCACAATCAGGCCAGCTGGTTTCCGATGCTTCATACCCACAACATCTAAGGTCATTCTTGAACATGCAATGTCAGTATCATGCCACATTAGGCGGAGCCAGGCAAGTCATCACTTCATGTCAGCACTGTTATTACTACATAGTCATAATGCAAGTCACGGTTATCAGGAACAAGCAGTCGCGCCAAATCGTCCCACAAGAGGTCGCAAAGCTCATGAAAACATCGCGTATACGCTTTTCCAACAAATGATGCTTATTAGCCTCTACTAATCTGCTGTCGATTTTACCGGTGTGTTGGTGAATCGATATGTATACGGCCCCCACGACTGCCGTTATCAAGCGCACGCCTAGTAGTTCAATCGTCGTCCACAAACATTCAGATATGTGCTTTGCTGCGGCTTTGGAGCTTACATACATATATGCTTGTCACCTTCGGCAGCGCATGCGGCGACTAATTCTTGCGATGTCACGTCTCATTCCAAGATATCAATGTCATTGACTGCCTACAGTGCGGCATCCTTTAACACATTGCACACCGTTGCTCAATCGTGGTACCCAGGGGTTGCGAATTATTTTGCCAGCCTGGAGCCTATGCCGCCATCACCACATCATGGATCCAGTGATAGGAACTAGATTCTTGAACATTGTTGTATGAGAAAGGAAGTTATGATCATTTGGAATGGGGGGTTTCGGCGCGCTAGACTGCCACGCTGAGCTGATTGATCAACTATACACGCGGGATAACATGTCCACGGTGTCTGCCCAAATTGCAATGCGATGGGTAAAATTGGGGAAAATTGCCCCAAATCTTAACCTCGAGTCAGAGTCCATTTTCCAGTATTTCCCTATCCACCATCGTCAATATTTCTTTACGTTGTGCCTTCAACCCCGATTGCTTGTATGAAGTTGCCCAACTGTTCCAAGGGCATGGGACTTGGCCAATTTCGGGCTGGCGTCGGGAACATCCGCTGCACTGCCATATCTTTACCCCAGCCGAGCCAGCATGCCCAGATGCCCAGACGAGCCAGATCGGCTCCGCTTCGGGGAATTAACCGTGTCAGCGATCAATTGAAGTAGTCTCTAGAATTTAACCTTAAACCTGCATATATAAACCTACGAGCACATACCTTATATAGTGAATTACCCTACAGGACTTTAAAGAACACTACTAAAGGCCGGACTGGTTTGGCCTAGCGGAGCGAGCCATAATATTTACCCAGCGTAAAATATCCTTACTTAGCGTCGTTGGGTCCCGGGGGTTCGATTCCCTCGACGGCCAAAATCTTTTTTCGAACCTTTTATCATCGCGAACAGCATGTCATACATAAGATGAGCTGAGTTTTTCCCTTCCTAGGTAATTGCGTGTTTCAGCAGGTTACAGGACAATCAATCTATTGAATTATGACTTCCAGGCGGTATGTATACTGTAAACTTTGGCGGAGATAAGCAAGCGCTAAGAGAGCGTCGGAAACGCCAGTTATTGCAGCCACGGCGAGATTCCATCCCACTTCTCTTCACAGCTAGGGGCTCATAGCTCGTTTACGTCTTGTTTTTCACAGAGCCTTACGTGCTCTGAAGTTCAGGTTGGCACCGTGCTTCAATAGCGCGCCGACGCCGGCTTCAGAGTCCATGTCAGCCGCCACGTGCAGCGGTGTCCTGCCGGTGCTGTCAATCAGCGCCTGGTCGCCCGCATAGTGTAGCACTGTCCGCCTGCAATAGCATCCATGGCCTGATAACCAGAAGAACATCATCTCTCAGACTTGATAAGTAATATTTTAGATGAGTAAAAAGCCAATGAAAGTCTTGTATTTGAGAAAATTGGCCAAAATTATACGTCAATGGTAGCGGGACTCCTACCTATTCTCATCGTCCCGAGTCCAGGTCTCTCCGATCACACAGTGTCCCAAGTCGACCCTGATTGATATTTGCTCTATTAGTCAAGTCCTTGATGGCGATCGGAGACTGTGGACTGATACGAATCCCAATATATTTTCCATCACGTAGCCTAGGAGTACAGTTTGGATCAAGGACCCATTTTGTCCTTGCAGTCAAGATTGCATGAGTGCGGCCATGCCACTAGTGAGTTTAATGTTGATGCCCACGATCAGGCCGTAGGTACCCTGGCAGAAACTCAGGCCTTCGGGGCTTTGCGCAATCTGCGCGATCCGATTGCAAGATAAGAAAGCTGAAATAATCCATCTTATTCTGCATGCCCGCTCGTGTAATAAGATATTTTGTGCTCGAAAACCACTTAGAGCTGTGTCATATCGGTGCTTTCCGCCACTTCATTCGTGCGCAGGGAGCTCGGCAGGCTGTACATCTAGTATTTGTCCATTGAGCTCTTGTGGTTTATCTTTTGCCTCCAGTTCTGACTTTAAGCCAGACTCTCCGTGTAGTTCATGATCATTTCGTTTGCCCATGTTCCGCTTCCTTAGACGGAGTAGAAAAAGTGTGGCGAAGAGAATAATTCCTGCTCCGGCGACGGCTCCTACGATGGGACCAGCTAACCATGCTTGACTCATCTTGTTCTTATTTGTGGCTGTATCTGTCGGAATTGAAGCCGTGGCTATTTGAGATGACGATATCAGCAATGTTCTTTATCCGCTCGAATCCATGCTCAAGATTTCTTGAAAAGCTTGTTCTACTTACCATCATCCGGTGCCTGGGATGTTGATTTTGGCGTTGTATGCGACGTTGCAGTAGGCTTGGTATCTACCGATTTTGAGCTTGAAGATCTAGGCAGGTGCGTAAATGTCTTCGTGAACGACCAAACGGTGTCGTGTCCATTCTCTGTTGTTCGAACAATGACAACAGTAGTATCTGGCAAAGGGGCAAATGATGTTATTATCCTTGTGAAAGACCAGATAGTCTCCAAGCCATCAACGGTTGCTGTGTACGGAACGGTAACAGCTGCAGTCTCTGCGGTGGGGGTGGCGTGTTCCCTGATATTGTTGTGACAGAAAAACTGATGGTAGAATTCGAAATTGGCTCTGTGCTTTCACAATAGTCAACCCACTGGGAGAGGCTTGGATCGAGGTAGTCGTTATTGGCAGCCTGGCCATTATCCGCCGCATATGTATCTATGCAGGCTCTACATGACCGGTAGTACGTGTAAAAGCCTGAGTCTGGATCACAGATCTCGGGGTTCTTGCCGACGCGCTGCCCTTCAATGGCAGCATTATCTAAGATGGTGAAAATCCTTAAAATCAGTGCTAACTTTGAAGGAGCTCAATGCCAAACGTACTGCACGTATCGTAGCAAATTGAAGGTACTGTAAGGCCTCGTCGCTGGTACCACTGTATGGTTCGAATTGCCTGTGTTGAAGATGCCATTTTCGACATGCGTCTAGCGCACCTAAACGCAAAAATAATACAAGACTAGCATACAATGAACGATAAAGTCAGGAAACAAGAATAGTTGCAGGAGCGGGGAATTTTCATTTAATGAGCCAGGTTCATCTTCTGACTACCAATGACTAAATGCATGCTGATGCATGATGAGGGTGCACTGGACTCAGAATGCCCCCATAAACACCGCCTTATACATCGGTTTCATTGACCAGCTGGGTGCCAAGTAATACAGGCTTCATCCAGCCTGCTTCGACAGCAAATTTCTTCTGCCACGCGCCATGTAACTAATATGCATCATTGGGTGCGAAGACGGCCTCGGTATAATCAATCAAGGTAACAGTTAAATACGGAGACTTTAGGATGGGATAAGGCTCGCGCAATACATCCTTTTCCAGACTTGTTGTCGATCTCTAACTTCATGTAGCGCGGCGTGAGCAGATATGTAGTGTGCTATCCACTAGAGCAAATTGTCACAAAATACGAGTAGAACACTTAGAACTTTGAAGAAATGACGCTGAAATGAAGCAATCATCAAATGTTAATTCTGACGTAGTACTACCTACCTCCAACTTAACATACCACGTTGTGGTTACCGACATGGCATGCACCTCCGCCGCTCTAGCTCAAAGAAACAAGCCCGCCCCCATGTTTCGTACTACCAGAACCAGAAAACAACACAAAGTCACCGCTTCATGTCAGATTTATATTTAGATCATCACAGCCTACAACGTTTAATATGTGCTTACAGCCTTTGCTCATACTCTGATCGATGGGGACCCTTCGTAGTCTTGTATCGCGATACAAAAATACGGATATATCCCCACGCCTGCTAGTGCTTTTCGCAAATGAATGTTAGACCCCGTTGGAAGCTAAGGCGAAAGACTTGGTTCAAGCCCAGAAGTCTAACAGAAGACCTCAAAGTTTTCATTTGTTTTTGCGCATAACATGCTCTCTCTATATCTCAATACCAAATGCTACTAGAAACTGCTCAACCCAAGTAGCTGTTTAACCAGGCATCGTGGGTAAGTTGGACTAGGTGGCTAGATTGAATGAGGTCTCTGGCACCTGGGGGCCTGGGAGCATAATGGGCCGAGGTGGGCTATCAAGTTGGGTACACTAATTGGCGCAGGCCAGGGTAGGGCGAAGGTCTTGGCTCGGGGGGGTCCTTTATTTTTGATATCTCCTAACTCAGTATTGTCTCTTTCTCGAGTACTCGAATGCTCAGTGGATAGCGACATTTATCAGCTATATGACAACATTAGGTTTTAAAGGAACTAAGTAACTCAGTAGTAGTAACCTAGGGAGGTATCTAACCCCCATAACCTTAGGTGCCTATCCACTGCACTAGGCTAAAGATTGGTGCATCCGCCCATTCTTTGTGGAACGTTTAGTCGGGGCTCGAGGGGGAGCCTCTCAAGCGATTTAGAATGCCCCGTAAACTGGAGCATTCGTCAGATTCACATGAAATCTACCAGCTAGCTACTAGCAGGCAGCCTACCTACCTCTTAGCAATTGTAAGGGGGTAGGTAGGAGGAGCTCTAAACGTTTAGCTCAAAATAAAAAGCAGTAGATGTTCACGGCGCGGGTTTTGGGAGAGTTTCAACTCATTACCCAACGTTAAGTCGTAACGCTCCGAATGCTTACTATGTACAACACGCCAAATCCGGTGGCGGTTCTAACAGGCTTTGATAAGTTCCATTATATTTACTCGCTCAATTTTTCATAACTTAGACAGCGATTCGAGCCACTTGATATAGACGACGTTTCTTCATGTCTTATACAGAATGTCCTAAGCTAATCCGAGTAATACGCGTCGCCTGCAATTAATGCGCAAGAGTGCACTTCTTTCCTTGCGCATTGCAGCAATATCCGTACAAGCCCCCAGCACATCCGAAAGGACCATTTGTAGTCGTTGGGGCGAACTCTGGAAACAATTCAGTCAGCACCCAACTAAAAAACTGAATGTTTGAAAGTCACTGCTTGTGAATTCTCATGGATATAGTGTGTCTATGGTGAGACAGCAATGGAAGCCAATCAACACCCTCTGCGAGGCTTGAGCTGCCTGCTGCAATTGCACTCGAATCATGATCTTAGAAGATAGGTTGGACTTACTGGGGCTACATGTGTTACCGCTGGTGATGTATTGGCAGCAGGTATTGATCTTGGTTGGGCACTTTTGGTACGCGAGCGCTGGGCTCATGAGGAGGAAAAGAGCAGAGGCGAATTCGAAACGCATTTTGATGATTGATCTTAGTAGATGAGAAATATGTTGTTTATCGGTTGTTTGGGAAGGAAGTGTCGGTGTGCAGAGTGTGTACTGGGACGAGTCGATCTGGATGAGTTTCGATGAACATTGATCGCTTTTTTATATCCCATGAGTGATCAATTTCGTTGGTATCTAAATCCTACCAACTTGCCTCCTTCAGCTACATTTCTTAGCAGCTAGATATCTACAGCAGAGGTGGGTCGCCCATATTATTTTCATGCATGATTTAGTCAGACTGCGCAACTAGTATTGCCGGTCACTAAATCCTTAGGCACTCAGGTCGCCGACCTGAGGTCGGGCTTGACCTTAGAGATCTAGTCTCTTGTACGCCCGAATTGACTAGCGCGGGGAAGGAAACCGATCGGGCCGGGATCGCCGTCAAGCACCGGCATTCCAGTTCACTGCCGTCGTCGCGGTGGGTATGTTCCCAGATCGTGCTGCGATGCCCCCGTCTAAAGCACTCCCTACGATGAGTAGAATACAACTTTCGCGTGAAATGCCCCAGATCTTTTACGGCAATTGCTGAAGCTCATGAAACGTCAATTGAGTGTAAGACGACTAGCAAACAGGAAGAACTCTACTACTCCTCGCATCGTCAAAATGCGGGTTAGTGCGAGGGCTTGCAGTGGCTGAACAAGCGATCGATCGTGTAATCCTTTTGGATCTAGACGCTCGCTCCTATAGGAACTCCTAGGAGCTTACCGCTTTTTCTGCAACATTAACTTTTGCGAATTCAATGAATACCTGTTTTCGCTACAAGGTCAACACCGCTGTAGGCATGTTCCGAATCCCGATATCCACGGCGATTGTCGAATGAAAGTATCAGAAACTCACTTAGGTGCAGTTTCCTACCTTTCAAGTAACTACTAGCCTAATCTCGTTCAAAAGGTTTACGAGGCCTGCGAGGGAGAATGATGACTTGATTTGTGCGTAGCGCTTGAAGAACTGGTTCATCACTATATAAATGTACCTGTACGACACAGATGCATCCGCTGCGGAGATAGTTCCCACGAAGTCCAGATCATCCATTAGCGGCCACTGGGGTTTGGTAAGCAGCAGGATTCAGTCGATTCCTGGAGCCATAGGGATATGGATTCCATAGCTCCGGCCGGCATGGGATTAGCAGGCCATTGCACGCGAACAATGGCTTCGACTTAGTATCCCGTTGCACCGTGAGAATCAGTTGGCCGGGTAGAGAAGTTGAGTTGAACCATTTCGGTTGTTAGGGTATTCCTTTCAGCAATAATTCTATGATATACTTGTAAGTCTATAAGTATATGGCTTGCAGTATGGAACTACGTGAGTGCACGAATAAGGAGTATCAAAGTCGTCGAATAGCTTACCATGAATGAGGTAATATGGGCTTTATATTTAGCGAGTATCATTGACATCGGACATGAGACAATAAGGATCCCTGCTCGCCTGAAATGGTTAAATTTGGCGCTTTTTCAAGCGCATTCCTTCGAAGTTCCTATACCAGAACATATATTTGCACATAATTGTTAAGGGTATATTGATATGTCATTGCCTAATCTTTAGCCGACAGTCATCGCATCAAATCATGAGACAGGTATTAATACAACTTTTACAAGCCTTATAGACCATAAGACTCTCCAGTTGGACCGCCATAATACCATGACGTACGTAAATGCCCAATTATACAAGTATAGTGTTCAGGTTGTTGGTTAGACATTCTACTTGGGAGTCAAAATCAAATGCATGCTGGTCATGTCTTGTGCCACAGGAAACTACCTACACAGAATTACAGTCATAGGCAAGTAGTACCGTCAGGTGTCACGGTAGCAAGGGCTTCACCATGACCTAGGGGCTCCCCTGTTGTAACAAGGGCTAGATTTCTAGGGCTTGGAATAGGCTTTAATTTAGCTAATAATTCTCTAGGGCACAAAAGGGTCCATGTCCTCCTAAGGCCTCTACTCCAGGCTGGAGGAATCCCTTCTATTTATGCTCCTTCTGGCAGCCCTTAAGGCCGGCTTCGGACCTTCCTCGGGTCTGCAGCAACGCCTCACTTATGCCTGTTGGCTGTCGCCTGCATACGGAGGTCCTCATGACCTTCTAGATCCGTAGCTCTGATCTAATCATTTATATATTCAGAGGTTTAGGGCGCGTAGGCTTCCTATTTGGGTAGCCCGGAAGTGACCCGTGTGACACCATCTCCTTCCTTTATAAAGCCTGTCCCGGGCGCTATATCGCCGTTACTCGAGGATTGTGGGGCTTGTCCGGATGCTGTTGTTAGAATTGTCTGACTATGTTTTTTGCGAGGTCGCCGAGCAAGTGGTTGTAGGGTTCCTAGGTCCAGTCCTTCTTTTTGGGGTAGTTTTTTTATTTAATAAGGTATTTTATGTTACCTTGGATTGTTATGGAGTTAATAATTTTGTTTACGTAGTATTCCTTGGTTTTTATAGTGGGTGTGTCCCGTAGGACTTGGTTAGGGTTAGGTAGTGCCTGCCCTTTTCTAACCCAATGTGGTTTTATAAGGGAGATATAAAAAGAGTTATATATTCTCTAGCCTTTTGGTAAAACAAGTTTTACTATAGTAAGGAAGATAACCTTTTAAATCTAGAAAGGATTAAAAAGCTTACTATCGAATTTTTTAACGGGACGCTTGGTTTTAATATATTTAATGTTTAGTATTACTAGTTGATTTTTCTTATAGACGGGTGGCTTGAGATATTATTTATTAGCCTACTTTTTTATCTATTAATAGCTAATTTATAGGTGCTCTTTGGCTTTTTTATGTATTTGGGTTATCTAGTGAGCGTATAAGCAGCTGCTTGGGTTCTTGGGTGCTCCCGTTAGCGGATTATATACTATAGGGTAGTAGCCGTAGTTAGCGTAGAAGGGAGTTATATATATGGAGGTGGAAGTGGAGTTATTATAGGCAAACTCCGTAGTGGGTAGTAAGTCCTCCCAGTTTAATATTTTATAATTTACGAAAGTACGGAGGTAAATCTCGAGGGTCTGATTTAGCCGCTCGGTCTGCCCGTCGGTCTGTGGGTGGAAGGCTATACTTATACGGGGCTTAATGCTTACTAGCTTAAGGAAGTCCTTCCATATATGGGCCATGAATCTAGAGTTTCTGTTAGAAATAATATCTAGGGGGGTGCTATAATATTTCCAATAGGTTTTTGTAAAGATTTTTATTAGATCTTCGGTCTTTTTTTCCCCTACCTTAAAAGGCACAAAGTGTCCTATCTTAGTAAAGGGGTCTATTATTACCCAAATAGAGTTATATCTATTAGAAAGGGGGAGGTCTGTAATAAAGTCTATTACTATAGTATTCTATAGTTTGTAATAGAGCTCTATAGGCTATAGGAGTCCGTGTGAGGCGTGTCTAGGAGCTTTATTACGTTAGTATTCGAGGCATCCACTTATAAAGCTTTTTACGATTCTTTCCATACTGGGCTACTAGAAGTTGTGGGTAATTGTTACGAACCAACAGGAAACGACCTGTCGGGAAGGCCTAATGAGGGCGGACAGTTATGCCTAAGCGGATAGGCGTGGGGCTGGGAGGACAAGCCACACAAAGCGCCAAGGAATAGGTCACGTAACAGGATCATTGGATCATAACAGTGAGCTAGTGAGCTAAAGTGGCTCACTAGATCGTATAAGTGAGCCAGTGAGCCAAGATAGCTCACCAGACCGTATAAGTAAGCCAATAAACAAAGATATTATATAAAGAAAGGAAATACTATATAGCTTCGATAGTATTCCTATATATCTAGTTTTTCTTTACTTTACTATTTAATCTAAGTATACTAACAGTTTTTAGAATAGGAGTAACCTCCTAACGACTTAGTGAACAATATTTTATATTGCTTAGCGATCCTTTATTATAAGCTTAGCCCTTATCCTTAGGAACATATACCTATTAAAACCCCTACTCTACCCTATACTCTGTGTTAAAAATAAAACAGTTGTTATATTTTGAATAGTCTTATTTAGTTAAGCTACGAAATAAGCTAAGCAATAGGACGCAATAGCTACACAAGCTTAGATACCTAACTTAACTTAGGAATAAGTCCTAAAAATTATTAACCAGTTGTACGAAAGAATTAATCAGTTGGACGAAGCTAATAAATAGTTCGAAAACCAACTATTTACGATATCCAAACTAAAGCGTTATAAGCTAACTTAACTAACCATATTTAACAGAAAACAAGACTAGTTAAAGGGGTTCCTAACCTAGGCCAAAGCCTACATACGGCACTTCGGAGAGGACTTTCCCTCGGAAGGAGAAAAGATCCTTTACGTAATAGGATTCCTTACTGGAGAAGCACTAGAATAGTTCGAGCCAAAGATAAAAGAATTTATTAAAAACGAGGAAAAAGATTAGTTAAAAGACACTAAAAAAGCATTCGCTAATATAAAGGGATTCGAAAAGGCCCTTACAGATATGTATAGTAATCCAAAAGCCGAAAGACGAGCAGAACAAAGGCTGCTAGACCTGCGACAGACTAGGTCAGCTAGCAAGTACGCCACCGAGTTTAAAAAAATGCTTGCACTTATAACTTGGAATAACAACAATAACCTAATATCCATGTTCTATAAGGGACTAAAGAACAAAGTCCAAAACGAGTTATTCCGAATCGAACAACCAAAAGAACTATATAATTATATTACATTAGTAATTAAAATCGATAATCGTCTGTACGAAAGACATATACAAAAACGAGGGAAAGGAGCCACATATATAGCTAATACCAAGAAGGCACGAAGGAACCAATCCACAGCCATAGGAACACACCCAGGCCCAATAGAGGTTAACGCTACAGAAAAAGACCTTAAGCAAGTTAAATGTTATAATTGCCAACAAATGGGACATTATACACGAAAATGCCCTAAACCCCAAAGGGAACGAAAAAACAGAAGAGTACCCGAGGGAAGATAAGCGTTAGTAGCCGAAAACGGTACGTAACAGATCGCGATAATACGTATAAATAGTATACTAATAGTTAAAAATAGGGACTAGCCAAAAGGCGAGTTATGTCCTAAAGACATAAACTATACATACGATTAGTATAGATACTAGACTGAGTTCGAAAGAATTAAACACTTAGTAGCTAAATCTATACAACGGGGAAATACTTTTATAATTAATTAAAAATAAAAAGAACAAAAAGTTAAAAAGACTGAACTGATAACTTTAGAAATAATACCCGAGTATAGATTATAAGATCGATTTTAGGAAGTATAACGAATAAGAAACTACCTACTAATTATAAAAATAGGAACTAACATTTTTAAAACGCTATAATATATAGCAGGATATATATTATAGAGCTATTTATACGATAGAACTATAATAAACAGAAAAAGATACTAGTACTAAAGAATCTAAAATACAAAAAAATCTCCTAGGTATCCTATATAATATATTAATATAACGAATATATAGTTAAAAAGATCTAGAACAACTAGTTTCTAAAACGGATTAATAGAAAACTAATAGATAGACTATACTGAGAAGACAAAATAAGACAACTAGTAGTTACTTACTATAACCCCAGAGGATTTTGTCTATTCGAATCAGACCCTATATGGCCTAAAGAATGCTTTCTAGGGGGAGATAAGTTAAAAGAGTGTATTAGCGACCATTATAAAATCCACGCATATAAAAAAGCAAGAAACTGGAGAAAGAAGAACGAAGCCAACGAAAAGGCTCGATAGAAATAACTCATATACAAGACACCTGTATAAGGGAGTCAGGATTCCGAACCACTAGTCACAGCAACACTAGATGGAAAACCAATATAGTCCGAAAAGGAACTATAGAACCACACAGAAAAGGTCTAGGCCATAAAGGGCAAAAACTAACAATATATAGTATAATAATCAAAAAATAACGAAAAACAGTTATAAAACAACAATAACTAATTTAAAATATCGAAAAGTTATTATATACTATAGATATAGAGATGTCTATACAACTCATAATAGAGTTACGATACGAAGGAAAAAAGTTAATAGCTATGATTAATATAGGCACGTAAGCAAACTTTATTTTACTAAGAATTATTAATAAGTTTGACCTAGAATAGAAGCTTAAGGACAACCCTTACCTATTTATAACCGTTAATAGTAGTTATATAGCGTATAATCAAGGGATTATTAAAAGGGAAACTATAGAACTTCCTTTTGATATCTAGGGTTACAAAGAACGGCTTAAGTTCGATATTACGGAAATATCCAGGCACGATATTATTTTAGGGATACCCTAGTTGCGGGTAAGCAATCCCAAAGTGAATTAGAGCACCGGCCAGCTTTAATAAGATATATTAGGAAGAGATTTAGCTTCTGAGAAATCTATTAGAAAGAACTTATATAAATCTATAAAGGCACTTAGTATTTGTTTATTAATTAAAAAGCCTAAGCCGAT
>JAJNNY010000058.1:0-230121 GCA_022453515.1 Astrocystis sublimbata | reverse complement strand
ATACTCCCAGAATAATCTCCTCCATAACAAGGAAGTGGGATTTGGGCCGTTTGGATCGGATTTAGAGTTATGGCATGCCATCGAGCAACGCTTGAGGAAGGGGCGAAAGGCCATCGACAGGGACACTATAAGATTCTTGAGAGACCATATGCCCCCTCTTCACCATGTGTTTTGACCCATGGCGATTTATCCAGCACAAACATAATCGTGCACAAAGGGACAGTCGTCGCGATCAAGGGCTTCGAAAAACGTCCGCATCACTCCCTGCGTGGGCGGAGTATGTTTAGCATGGCATTTCTGCTACTGCGCTGAGGATCAGCAATGGAAGTCACTCTTAAGCAAAAAATATGCCGAGCTAACCGAGCTGCGCTAGACTGGTGGTCTCTTTGGGACGGCGGTCGAAGAAGGTAGTGCCGACCGAGCGAGACTGCGACCACCTCAAAAGACAACTGTCGGCGATGGGGCACAACGACGATTCGGGGGCAGCCGTTCAGTCCCATGAGGCTAGGTGATGAACGTAGCCCCCCCAAACGTCTGAACGTCAACCAGGCAGGGAAAAGGGTCAAGACACGGAGGAGAGATCACGAGGACTCAATGAATGAGGAATTGTGGACATCGAGCGCAGGAGATGATGAGATAGATGGCATTATTAATGACGATAATATCGATATGTAACAGCTGAGTGAAAAGAGAAGCGAGCTAGATGCCAATCAACGCCCGACAACACAACAACAACCAAAGCATCATAACGCAGCCAGAGCCACTAGCGAAGACAATACCCATATCGCCAGCCCAAACTCGGAGCAAGAATCCGAGTCCGATCACAAGCCTTCTTCTACTACACAGATCCGGCCCTTGAGCAGACTAAGCCGACAGCTATCTGATAGTCCAGGGCGAGATTCCACAGGTCTGCGCCCCCTCAGCCTTCCAGCCTACGCTCTATCAGAGAGCGTGCGTAAGAAACTCCGTAGGACAGCGGAAATATGGGACATAGAAACGGACGCTAGTCCCTCGACCGAGGAACCCATGAGTGCAAGGACGCCGCGTTCTCTATCTTCTCTGCGGGCAAACACTCTCAGTAGAACATCGATGAGTACGGCGGAAAAGGAGGACGGAGGGTGGTCCCCGCAGCATGCCAGTAAGCGCACGTCGATGTTGAAGAAAAGGGCCGCACCAGGCTCTCTGTATGCGGATATTAGTGCGGTATCAGCGCAAAACAGACCGGGGCGACATGTTCGAAGTAAGTCAGAAGAGCGCAGTCCGCTGCATGGAGGGAAGATAGATAATCTCAAGACGAGGCGACAACGGCCGAAAAGTATGATGCAGCCGCCCAAGCCGACATTTGCGGAGGGTGGGACGAGATAAAGTGTTGGAAAAAGAGCATTCGTTGGGCGACTGCCTTGGGTTTCTATACGTATCAGGCCATCAAGGAAACTGCAGCGTCCTTCCCTTTCTCACATATACAAGTTCCAGAAGCCTGGATTATCCCTAGGCGAGTCACGGATTAAGTCACTTTGGGATCAAGCATGTTATGAGACGTAGGGTATAGTGAATAGGTATTGAGGTCAATGCGATACAGCTAACATTACTTGTTTAGTCCCTTTTTGCAGTCGTGATCCCTTTCCCCAAAAGCGAGAGTGTAACATCTTGAGATGTCTAAGGAGTTGTGTAGGATGATGTCTTTTAAAGCCCATAAGCTCCTCCCATCACCGCGTCTCATACTTCCAACCCCTCTCCACTTTCGGTGGCATTGTCCTCACCTCGGCATCCGAGGATTCATCAAGCACTCATGGGGCAAAGTTCATAGGGAAAGCATCAGGCCCAGTGTAGATTACCTGTTCCGCAGAGCCGACTTGCTGTACAGGAAAAGTGTTTGTACTCCACTGGTAGAAACCGGTGGTGACGCCGCCGAGCGGCGGGGCGAAACTAACAATAAGGCGAGCCGTACCTTCATTGGAGGAAGGGATAGTGAAAGCCCAACTGACGGCTGGGTTGTCGCAAGCCCTCTGGCCAACTCCTGGTAGCTGCGGGCCCGTGTTGAAGCTGAAGTATTGGCAGTGAGCACTGACGATGTCGGGCAGAACGAAGTTAAACATCATCCTTCGGGGAATTGAGTCAGCCTTTTCGGACACACTTCGGCATCATGTAGTCGGGATTGTGATCATAGAAGCAGAAGCCACTCACCAAGCACCGTTGCCGAAACCCACGGTTCCGGTGGTGAAGTTGCTGACGGATGCCTGAAAATTTTCCACCTTCGGCGGGCTTGGGGCCGCTGTGACGACTGGGAGGAGAGAGGCGAGTAGCGTGAAGTACTTCATTTTTGATCCGGAAGTATGTGATGATATTGGATTGCTTTTGATGTTTCGAATACGGTAGCAAGGCAGGCTTGGAGTTCCAAAACGAGTATGCGAGAGTAGAATGGTGGAATGGTGGAATGGCGATGCACGATGGTCCGCGAGGGTGATGATGGATGATGGATGATGGATGATGGGCTATGTTGTTGTTCTTGTTGTTGAAGGTCGCCAGGTTTCCAGTTCAGCATCCGATGAATAAATACTTAAACACCCGAGGCAGCCCAGTGTTGGGAGGAGCATCGTCGCTGCCGAGTATGGCAAGGCAACTTAACGGCAAGAGCCTCCTGATGCCCACCTGCAACATTTGGAAGCCATGCCTCAACCTCGAACCTGTCCGTAGGTACACGAGCTGCAGGGGAAACATTGAATCTACCTAGGCAAACCAAAGCACATGATGTCATGAGTGATCGAGTGATCATGTCTTCGAGGTGTCGTCTGAGCATCCTCAGGATTTGGTCTCTCTGGAGGCAGTTGCAGACAGCGATGACTCATAGATGAAGCCAGGAAGACAGTGTATGTGTTCAGTGCGCAAGATCACGAGGAAAGAAGGCAGCCGCGGCCAGTCAAAGTGGTCTACGGTGGCCCATTGCTGCATCTCTAAATCTGTGCCATATCCCCCGTAATTTCTTGATTCACACACACCCTCTCACACCCTCTCACACCTACGCGATTAACGTATGCCTACGCAGCTCCTATTTCGCATGCGCGCTTTCTATTTCGTAGGCGTACTATATGGGTACTAAGTAGGTACATAGGTACATATACGCGTCGTATGTGGTTTGTGTAGGTGACTGCCTAGCGCGGCGGGCTTGGCATTGGCTTGGCATGTACTCCGGCGTAGGCTGTGGCGTAGGCTGTGGCGTGGCCTAAAAGAGTGGGCCTGTATGAGCTACGCGGGCTAGGAATTACCTACGCAGGGAGCCCGTGGACTGTAGCGTAGGGTAGGTAGGCACCTACACAGACACCTTCACTCATATATTCCTACACCCTAGGGTAGACGTACTAAAATTATGGGGGATCTGGCACAGATTTAGAGATATAGCAATGGGCCACCGTAGTGGTCTCTACCTACCTAACATGCTGCCTACTTAATGTACTATAAGTAGGTACCTACCTAGGTAGGCACTTGGACTGTACTTGAAGTGGTGATATCAATCAATGATAAATTGTGTTGTACTTACTAGGTTGGTTTCAAGATCCATAGGACTTTTAACTTCTTGTACGCCAAATGTTCATCACTTCACAGCATTGATGGCCATTCTATTCTTTGGGAACCAGAATGGCTACGACCTAGGTACCTATAACTGCCACCCGTTATTCAAACCGTGAGCTGCTTGCATCGTATTCACCACAAGTAGGATGATCGGGGAGCAAGTGGAAGGAACCAGGTGTTGCAATGCTCGGTCGCGATAGCCGTCGCGGTCGAGAATGAGAGAAAGACTAGCGCGAAATGACGCGACGAAGTTGACTGCCTGCCTCGACTGCCCACAGGTGACGACAGCAATTGGCCGTCACTACCTGAGGTACATTCTATATTGGTACCTACAATTCGCCCATGGGCAACCACTCTCGTCACTACTGATATGTAACCTACCTCACGTCTTATTGCCTTTTCATACTAAGTACCTATTCCAAATGCCGAGAACCTTATATTTCAGGCTCGAGGCAGATCGAGTAAGCACAATTTCTGCACCCCTGCCACTCACAGACAAAAGAGGCGTTTTCAGCTTCCAATTTCCCCAAGAAACTGCCCGGATCCTGCCCCGGCTCACCAAATCACGGCCTTTCCCCGCATCCGACAATCTGTGTCACCAATCGGACAGTATGACATGATTGGATGCCTCTTCGACTCCCTGGAGGGTTGTTGCGACAGTATGCAGGGCCCACAGGGGTTCGGACAAGCCAACGAGACCACCGTACCAAAGAACCGCAACGCGGCGGTGAATCAAGATGGCGGGCAACGCTTACAGTCATAACCATAACCGACTTGATCAAGCCTGCAGTACGGCTGTTCTAACTTTCCACGCGCATGAACCGCGGCAGGGGTTGGCCAGACTAGGAAGTCGACCTAAGTTTCTCACAAAGCAGAATCAGCCCGAAATCTGAGACTCGCAGCGACGATAGTCACTGAATCGCAATTGCCTCGCACTCCATCATGACAGAAAAAGAGATAGGCGTCGACGTAGAGGGGCACAAGCAGCAGCAGCAGCAATTCGAGGAGCATGAGGGACAGCATGCTGTCAAAGGCGAGCCAGCTACTCCTGCCGTCCTCGCCTCACCTAAAGAAGTGAGAGCGCTGCTCCGACGCCAGGACAAGCGTATCATCCCTCTGAGCGCGACCATCTACTTCCTCGCGTACCTCGACCGGTCGAACATCGGCAACGCGAGGGTTCTTAACGCAAATACGAAGAATGACATGATGACGGAGACGCACACCACCGATTTCCAGTTCACCATAGCCCTGATGATCTTCCTCGTCGGCTATTTTCTATTCGAGGTGCCTTCCAATATTCTACTTAAAAAGTTCCGGCCGTCGAGATGGCTGGCCTTTTTGATGGGGTCTTGGGGTCTTATAACCATTGGACTTGGCGGTGTTCGTAGCTACCCTCAAATCACTGGAGTACGGTTTCTACTAGGCGTGTTCGAAGCGTGAGTTCTTCGTGTCTTGCT
Source organism: Astrocystis sublimbata (assembly GCA_022453515.1). Lineage (NCBI taxonomy): Eukaryota > Fungi > Ascomycota > Sordariomycetes > Xylariales > Xylariaceae > Astrocystis > Astrocystis sublimbata. The sequence goes on along the minus strand of JAJNNY010000058.1, from coordinate 225,097 downwards.
TCGAGATGTTTTGGCTTTGCGAGGAATGCAGTTTGCTGACTTAATCATGGCAGTGGCCTCTTTCCAGGTCTCGTCTACTACTTGACGTTCTGGGTAAGTTACTGTTACGCGCCACGAGCAGTCTAGATGCTAGATGTCATTACTGGAATCTTTTTATGATTTCAAGACATGTAAACTGACGTTATTCATACGATCACAGTACAGGACAGATGAACGCAGCGTCCGGGTCGCTTTCATTCTATCCAGCGCGACGCTGGCAGGTGCTTTCGGCGGAGCAATCGCTTACGGTGTTGGTAACATCAACCAGGTCCATGGGCTCTCCGGCTGGCGCTGGCTTTTCATCCTCGAAGGCATTCCATCAGTCCTGTCGTCATTATTCGTCTGGTTTATCCTCCCCGACTACCCGGAAAGTGCTGCATGGCTCTCCGAGGGCGAGAAGGAGCTTGCAGCACAGCGCCTGGCCATTGAGGGTGCCAAAGGATCAGAGTCCGCTCTCACTTGGAGTGATGTCAGAGAAACCCTGACCGACTGGAGGCTGTATGGGCACTATGCCATCTATTTCGCTGTTTCGCTCCCCTTCAGCTCGCTATCCCTCTTCACGCCTTCGATTGTGTCCGGGCTGGGATACAAGGATCTCCACGCCCAATTGCTGACGGTGCCCCCTTGGGCTATCGCCTATGGTACGTCTGTCTCGATTCTCATGCACGCATACAAAGGCAACTGTAGCTGACGATAGCAGTCGTATCAATCCTCAACTCATGGTCTGCGGACCACTTCAATGCCCGTGGCGTCCATTGCGCCGGGCTCGCAGCAATTGGCGCAGCAGGCTTCCTAGCATCCGCGCTCTTGCCGCCAACCGCGTACGCGAGCCGATACGGCACCCTGATTGTTGGCACATCGGGTGCATTTGCATGCATCCCGCCCATGCTGGGGTGGCTGACCTCTAACATGTGGAGCACGGGTTCGATTGGGCTGGCCGTCGCGCTCAATGTCAGCATTGGTGCGGGGTTGGGCCAGATGCCTGGCGTCTGGATCTACAAGACCGAAGAGGCTAAACGGGGATATCCGACGGGGCATGGCGTTAACGCTGCCATGTTGTTCTTTGTCACCATCGGTGCCTTGTGCCTGAGGGTATTCTACGGTCGGAAGAACAAGCAGGCCGTCAGGGCCGCACCCGAGGGCACCACGCCTAGATTATACGCACTGTAAAGGGTTCTAGCCAGAGCTTTCATATCTGTTTAATATGCGTGATAGGATACCAGGACAACTGATAGGTAGAATGACGTAGTCAAATTCTTTAATTTCCAGATTTGTCAGTTTGAGTTCGGTCCTATTGCTCGCCGATGAAAATGGCGTCTATCGTGACGCCGTCACAACGCCGCATTGGGAAGATCTGGAGATCTGCAGTCCGTACCTAGGGGGTAGCAGTTCTTTGTACCCCAGATTTTGGTCGACCAGCTCCTGATAGACCTGCGGCCTAGATCATAACTAGACAAAGGTGTGTTTCGACGATGTGAACTCGTCGGTAGATCGTCGTACCCCGCGTTGCGACGCCACCGGGGAAATAATATGTTGGTATCCAATGATCGTCCCGGACGACCTATCATGGCGGCCGCGGAGCTAGATTGTCTACCCAAATCACCAGCCGTATTCACGGTTCGTTCCGGTCTGCCAATTTGAAATGGGAATCATGCGTTACTTTGCGCGGTCGCACACAAAGAAGCCAGGGCGCCGGTTGTGTAAGAGTGTTGTGTGCGTGTGTCGGCGAATGAGTTGTGTAAGTGATATCTGGAGTAGCATAAGAGCAAGGGAGCTCCCAATCGTGGTGACCGCCACTCCGCACACCACCAGGCCAGTAAAAAGCGCACAAGGCCCTCCCTCAGGTTGATTAAAAAAGATGCGTTCATACTGCTTGGGAAAGCTGGCAGCGATTGGCCTTGCTACGTTAGTAGCGACGGCCGCGTCGTCCATTCATGACGGAGGACAGAAAGGCGCTGGCTGCAACGCAACGGCATTGGCCAAGGTCCTACCAGCCAACGCGAAGATCCAGCGGATCGAGGCTGTAGAGGCGGGTAGTACGTACGGCGATGGAGAAGAAGACGATCTCAACTATCCCATCCAGCCCACCAATCTACCGGCGCTATGTGCTGTGACAGTCGAGGTGACGAGCTCCAACATCTCGTCATACCGAGTCGGCATCTTCCTCCCCGTGGAGTGGAACAACAGGTTCCTGGCGACTGGTAATGGCGGCTTTGGAGGTGGCATCAACTGGATCGACATGGGAGCCGGGGCCCAGTACGGCTTCGCGGTGACCTCGACGGACACGGGCCACAATTCCAAGTCCACGGACGTGGCCTGGGCCCTCGACAATCCCGGATCGAAGATCGACTGGGGCTGGCGCGCGATCCACGGATCCGTGACGATCGGGAAGCTGATCACGGAAGCGCACTATGGGCATCCGTCCTCCTACTCGTATTACAGCGGCTGCTCGACCGGCGGCCGCCAGGGTCTCAAGGAGATACAGAAATTCCCCGACAGCTTTGACGGCGTCTTGGTGGGCAGCCCGGCATGGTACACCAGCCACTTGAACATGTGGGCGATCCAAGTCGCGACATACAACTGGCCCGAGGACGAGCCCAAGCACATCCCCTGGGAACTCCTGCCCGAACTCGGCACCGAGATCCTCAAGCAGTGCGATGACATTGACGGTGCTGCGGACGGCATCGTCAGTCTCCCAGGGCTCTGCGACGTGGACCTCGGGAAGCTGCTGTGCGACAAGCCCGGCGCGAACCAATCGGCCTGCGTCACGGAGGCGCAGGCGCAGACGCTGAAAAACGTGTACAGCGACTGGAAGAGCTCGAGCGGCGAGCTCCTGTACACGGGGCTGTCGCCGGGTTCCGAGGCGCAGATGTACACGGTGCTGAACTACTCGGAGTCGTCCGGCTACGGCATCAACTACGCGCGGTATTTCGTGCTCGACAACGCATCCTTTGCCTTCCAAGACTTCAACGAGTCCGTGGCGTTGCTGGCGCAGCGCACAGATCCCGGAAATCCCACGGCCGACAAATACGACCTCGCCGACTTCCGGGACCGCGGAGGTAAGATGCTCATGTACCATGGCGCGGCAGACGGACTTGTGCCATTCACGGGCTCGAACTTGTATTACAATCGTGTGGTGGACAAGATGGGGGGCAACCTGACCGCGACTCGCGATTTTTTCAAGTATTTCCAGGTCCCCGGAATGCAACACTGCTATAACACGCCAGTGGGTGAGTTGATTTTCCAAATACAGCATGCAGTGTGCAGTGTGGCATGCATGCACACGATTCACGTTTGCCACAAATGCTGACATCTCGCTTCTGAAAAAGACGCACCGTGGGCCTTCGGCGGCTCATCTCAGGCGAGCACCATGGGCAATGATACGTGGTCTGTGCCCGGGTTCAAAGATGCGAAGCACGACATCCTCCTCGCGCTTATAGATTGGGTGGAGAAGAATGTTACAGTCGACCAAATCGTGGCTACGACCTGGAACGAGCCCACGAACATCACGTCAGGAGTGCTCAAACAGCGACCGATTTGTCCCTACCCAGAGATGGCAAGGTGGGACGGCGAGGGTGACATCAACGACGCGCAAAGCTGGAGCTGCGGGTGAGTCTATTCCTCTGTATCATTGTGTTGACACAGATACGCCGTATTAGATGAGCTGACATTGAAGCGAAAGCGGCAATGTGCATACTCGCCCTTCTTCGACACCTGCTCCAACCAGCGAGGCACAACGATTGTGGTGGGAGTCTGGCGTGGCGTTGGTTACTATTCTGGCAGTGATTCTCTCGTGGTAGGTGTGTATTACCCCGTGTCCATCGGTGTTTGCACATAAGCTGAATGACAGGCTTGTGCTAGGATTGTGGTAATGAGCCATTTACCCAAAAACCCTTGATTCAGCCCTGCCGTAACATATCAGATGCTAGCTGTATATAACCTCAGATAGCTTAGAAGAGACTCAATGCGTGAGCATCTCGTCCGAAGTCGCAGTCCCACACTGTATTTGTGGAGGGAATGAGAGTTACCCGCCTCCGAGTTGTCCAAGCAAATGTACCTTCACATCGCGAGTAAAACTGTTGTTCCAATACGGTGGAATCATCCAAGTTTCCGTCTCGCGAAGACGTCAAGTAAGAATAATTGGGTATTATTGTGTGTAGGGATAGAGACCCCTTCTTTTGCAAATAATGCTGTGTATGGTCCCGCCAGCACTTGGACTGAGATAAATAGACTTAGACATATGTTCCAGCCATACAATATACATAGAAAACCAAGTACAAAAAATCAGGGATATCTCAAGTAAACCAGACAAGTGAAAGATCTAGCGAACATCATCTAGTTCCTTATTTTGTTGAGCCTCTCGACACCGGTAGTGAGTTCCCAGTGCTCTCGGCGGCACTCTCGGCGGCCGCCTCCTTAGCTGGGGCCCGAGCAGACGCTCCTATTTTCTCCTGCTCCTCCATAAGTCGCGAGGAGCTCGGCGGCGACATGCCGTTGGTGTTGGCCAAATTCTGATGCTCTTCAATGCCGTGCTGAGGCACAAAGCGGTGACCGTCGGCAATGGGCTCCTCCTTGACCGGGGTCCAGGCAAGGAAATCACGACGCACTTCGACGTAGTCATACGCGAACTCGCCGAGCTGGTCATCATCCATACCCATAAGCTCTGCTTCTTCCGAGGCGCGGAGATGCAGACCGGGCACCAAGTCGATCAGCTTCGCGATGATTGCAGACACGACGAACGAGTAGGCACATGTGGCGACGATGTACGCGATTTGAATGTACAGCTGTTTGTAGTTGTGGTTTAACCAGCCACCAGGGAAGACGCCATTGTTCACGCCATCCAAGCCAATGATATAAGTGGCACCGAAGAGAGCGTTGAAGATGAGTCCTACAATGCCGCCGACTGCGTGTTCCGCGAACACGTCAAGGGAATCGTCGATACCGACAAGAAATTTGACTAAAGAGAGAATTGTTAGATGGTAGACTTTCTAGAATTGGAGGGCGAGCTTGGTCTTACCTTTGGTGGCAAAGTTGCAGCAGATGCCGGTCACAACACCCAAGATGATAGAGGCCCACGGAGGGATGAAACCTGACGCCGGTGTAGCTGCGACAAGACCAGAGATAGTACCCGAGCACCAGCCGACCATAGACCACTTCTTTGCAAGGCGGAAATCGAGTAGACACCAGGTCATGGCAGCGAACATAGCCGTAAGGCAAGAGTTCCAGCAGGCAATAGTGGCACGCAAGTTTGCACCGAAGGCAGAACCTCCGTTGAATCCCAGCCATCCGAACCAAAGCAGGATCGTTCCGAGGGTGACGAGGGAAACGTTGTGGGGCCGGAAGTTGAGCATCATCTTCTCATGACGGCGGCCGAGGACCCATGAGTATGCGAGCGCCGACATACCGGAACCGATCTCAACCGGACCACCTCCTGCATAGTCGAGCACACCATAGTTGAAGGCCCATCCATTGATATTCCAGATCCAGCACGCGAGGGGGCAGTAGACGATAGTGGCCCAGAAGAAAACGAAGATCATGGCAGGGAGCACGCGACCGCGCTCAGCGACCGCACCGATTACGAGAGCCGCGGTGACACCACAGAACATCATCTGTCATTCTTCATCAGCTGTTTGTTTCGTATATTATGGATGTGGCGAGAATGGTATGCTTACCTGATAGAAGGAGTATAGGAGCTCGGGGATAAGAGGTGATCCGGGGGACGGCACCGCTAATGTGTTGGTGAGGCCAAAATGATGTAAGTCGCCGATAAACCCGCTCTTGCCCGTAGTGCTGAAGGCGAGGGAATAGCCCCAAAAGTACCATTGGAAAATGACCACTGAGAACGACATCATGACAACCCAAATGAGGGACAAGGCCGACTTTCTACGTGATAGTCCCGAGTACAGGAAGGCGATACCCGGTACCATCACTAAAACCATGCATGCTGAAATGATAATGAAGGCTTGGTCTCCTGATTGGTACCATTGGTTCAGGTTTTCGGTGTCTGTGCAAAATATGGTGTATCAGTTAGCCACTGGCTTCTTCTTGGTATTTGCTCTTCGGTTGTCATGTATCCAGTGTCGCTATTAAAGTTGATGGGAGATGTCACATACTGGAGTCACCTCCAGTCTCCTGGTTGGTGCCATTGAACTCAACGGGGGCCCCCGTCCACGAGTACGAAGGGCGCCACGACATGGCGCTGGCGCGAAAAACAAGAATAGAAAGTTCACGATGCCGTTGATTTCTGTCAAATCAGAGGCTGATCGTGGAAGGGACAGTAAGAACGTGAGACGGCGGCAGGTTTTCGGTTCTCGATTGGGAGGGCGCTGTAGACAAGATTGAAGCAATGATTGAAAAGAAAAAAATTGAATACTTCAAAGGCTGGGTATATTGCTTGTAGGACGGGAATTCTTGAAGGGGAAGGGAAAACATTAACATGTGAGCGAGCGCCGATGCGGAAGTCCATACTCTCTATATAGGAAGAAATCGGGACCCTGTTCGGCGCGCCAGCTCTTCGCAGTAGACTAACGTAACCTTAAGCTGCACTATGTACGGTACTGTATGTACTCACAGCGTTTCCTTGTGCCTCTCACACACGCAAACACACGACAGGATCCCGATTTGGGGATCTTCAACAGCTAGACATCGAACAGTCTCGGCCAATCAGACGGGGCAAGATAAGAGTGCCACTAGCAGAACCCTAGCTCATTGTTAGCACAATGCAAGTCCCGCGCGAGACATGGGACATGGGATATCGGGCCAGAGAGTTGGAACCGATGGAGACCCCCATGTCCTGCCCATGTGCTGGCTGCACTAGACGAAAGGACGCATAAGCAGCGAGAGAGTCATTCCACCGTACGGGTTGTAGCCTCGCCTGAGCCCGACAAAAGTAATTATATTATAAACGACGAGCGTTTTGGTGGCATGGTTGGGCATAGCCGTGGCGTTGCGCTGGAATCCATAACCTTGGCTGTTGGTTCCTGGGGAGCGATATCATCCTCAGCCTTCCGCCTAGGTGCGGACTTTCCCCCGAAGATCTCATTGGGAAGCGAGCTTTCGCTGGACCAGCATGCCAGGTAGGATGAGCACAAGAATCCTGACCCTTGATATTTGACATTGGTTTCTATGCGTATGCAGATGCGTACTGCAGGCTTCTGCAGAAGCACGTATATGTGTGTGTGTGCTCTGTCCTGGGAGCGAGCATCGGGCTGACCAGCCGGAGAGGGATAGAAGAGGGACGGACGAAGGGGAACGAATGCTGTATTCCAGCGCCCTGGGCTCCGAGCAGGGCTCCGAAGGTTGGATCTATGGTAGGCAGGTACATATGTCTTCAAGGACGGGAGGATCTCCAACAGCAACCTATTACCACTGGCCATCATGTCATGGCTGTCGCTCGCGCCTATCGGCGATAGCTTGTGCTGTAAGTATCCAGGTGTCTAGCTGAAACGATCTGTGGTGACGATAGCGAGGAATTAGAGGGTGGTCCGAAGATGGATGGTCTAGAAAGACAGAAAGCCTTGGTGCTAGGTGGGCGCTGGCACGGCTGGGTGATTGTTGTGGGGTGCTCTGTGGCTGCAGGAAAGGCCCCACACGTAGCCGTCGGCTGGCTGGGCTGGTACGCGATCCTCGGAGCCCTCTGTCCTGCTGTCCTCCAGTACCTAGGTACCTAGGTACTGCCTATGACGCAAATCTTGCATTGTTTCCTGGGGAACTTATCGCCATGCAGGTCTAGCTTCAGCGTTCAATTCTTCCCATTAACATACAGCAGATCCTTTGGAAATCGGCGCAGCCCGTGCCTAGCTACAATTATCATTCATGACCGAGGCTCATGTGCGAATTTACAGAGACATCAAGACTACCAAAATGACCGAGGACCCTTGAAGCTCGGCAAAGCTCGAGCCCTCTTGAATGACAGGGATGCTCAGTATTTGTTACGAAATAGATTGCTCCGTCGTCTCATTTCCATTTGCAATAGCTTGCTATGAACGAATCAGATGCTGAGCCACTGGTCCCGGACATTTCCTATCTTTGTGTGTATATTTATACACACCAAGACTAGGTAACGTCTTGTTCGTTGTTCGCGCAACTTCAATGCTGTTTGTTAAGCGCAACGAAACCTCAAGGTCCAGCTACGCAGCCTCAATTTCAGCGTTACACCCACCAAGGTTCCAGTCCATATGCTGCCAATGGCTGTGCCTCGACACAATACCTACCTACCTAGTTCGGGGTCTGTTCTGCATACAGTCTAGCCTTGAAGTGTGGGTGGCGAGGGTGGTGCCTGCATGGCACCGAGAAGCATGCCGTCATCTCTGTTGTCAGACTCGCTGGATGTTCTATGCATGTTCTATGCCACTTTCTCCAGTTGGAGTGAATCTCCCCACGTTGAGACTGAGGGGGTGTCAGCTAGTTGCCGCTCCTACCCAAGTCGGGTTGACTGGCTGGACTGGGTGCATGAGTGGCAAGGATAATTACAGTTACAGCCTTCGAAGTTGGCGAGGTTGGCATCTCACTAATGGTTCTACTCATTTGCGCAGCCAAAACTGACAGCTCGTTTTGTTCGCCCTGACGGAAAATTTGCTCTCACCCGGCCCCGGGGAGAACCATCCCTATCTCCTTTGGGCGCAAGCAGACCATTGGGATTTTGAATGGTAACAGGACCTGCTCGCCTCGAGAGGAAAGTTAACTGGGGACGAGGCGAGCGGTGATGTTGTCATTGTTTCAACCTGTGACAATAACTCCCAGTCCTCTCAAGTTGGAAACTAAGTGGAAGGAGGGTGCTGACGCTATGCGCGCATGAGTCGTGACAAGCGAGACAAGTAATACACATGAATATGACTTTCCGGGTCGGAAATCGCAGAACGGGAACGTATCTTAGCTGACGCCTGTGATGATGGTGGGACAAGCTAGGCACGGTAGCCTGTTGGCTTATCTTTCACCAATGAGAGGTGGGTAGCTCGATCGGAATTGCTCATTGCTCGATCAAATCGACTCTTGGCGAGTCGAGTCTCAGCTCCACTGGAAATGCCGGGGATGGGCAAGGTGGGCTCATTCAAGCAACGTCGTGTACATCACGGGAGAATTGCAACAGAAGCAAGCAATCTTTTGATGACAACTCCTACAAGCTCATATCTTATCGACCATTGTCCAAGCTCGGAGAATGTCACGCCTTGAGCCTCATTCGGCAATGCTGTCGACCCAGACCCAATGGGGCGGGCCGTAGGGCTTAGCTTGAAATGACCACTTGTCTCGAGTACGTAAAAGTTTGGTGATCGATTCTCTTTAAGCACGAGCTTGATTGCTGTTTCTGGGATTATAGATCAGGTCCGGGCACGCCCGATACGCCCTCGGCAAGCTTTGATGGCCAATGGCCAATCCCTGCACTCGATATGATGCTGCTGCAGTGAATTGCGGTTAATCGTTGCCTTTTACCAATGTTGGGTCATCGCATATTCTCAAAGATCGCGCCCGAGGTGCCACCCAAAATAGATAAAACACTTCTAGGTTCTTATTATAAACTAAACATAAATTTAAATAATGTTTATTATTTAATTACTACTTATTTATAATATAACTATTCTTTGATTATATTATGTTTATTAACATATAGTAATCAAAGAATAGTTATATTATAAATAAGTAGTAATTAAATAATAAACATTATTTAAATTTATGTTTAGTTTATAATAAGAACCTAGAAGTGTTTTATCTATTTTGGGTGGCACCTCGGGCGCGATCTTTGAGAATATGCGATGACCCAACATTGGTAAAAGGCAACGATTAACCGCAATTCACTGCAGCAGCATCATATCGAGTGCAGGGATTGGCCATTGGCCATCAAAGCTTGCCGAGGGCGTATCGGGCGTGCCCGGACCTGATCTATAATCCCAGAAACAGCAATCAAGCTCGTGCTTAAAGAGAATCGATCACCAAACTTTTACGTACTCGAGACAAGTGGTCATTTCAAGCTAAGCCCTACGGCCCGCCCCATTGGGTCTGGGTCGACAGCATTGCCGAATGAGGCTCAAGGCGTGACATTCTCCGAGCTTGGACAATGGTCGATAAGATATGAGCTTGTAGGAGTTGTCATCAAAAGATTGCTTGCTTCTGTTGCAATTCTCCCGTGATGTACACGACGTTGCTTGAATGAGCCCACCTTGCCCATCCCCGGCATTTCCAGTGGAGCTGAGACTCGACTCGCCAAGAGTCGATTTGATCGAGCAATGAGCAATTCCGATCGAGCTACCCACCTCTCATTGGTGAAAGATAAGCCAACAGGCTACCGTGCCTAGCTTGTCCCACCATCATCACAGGCGTCAGCTAAGATACGTTCCCGTTCTGCGATTTCCGACCCGGAAAGTCATATTCATGTGTATTACTTGTCTCGCTTGTCACGACTCATGCGCGCATAGCGTCAGCACCCTCCTTCCACTTAGTTTCCAACTTGAGAGGACTGGGAGTTATTGTCACAGGTTGAAACAATGACAACATCACCGCTCGCCTCGTCCCCAGTTAACTTTCCTCTCGAGGCGAGCAGGTCCTGTTACCATTCAAAATCCCAATGGTCTGCTTGCGCCCAAAGGAGATAGGGATGGTTCTCCCCGGGGCCGGGTGAGAGCAAATTTTCCGTCAGGGCGAACAAAACGAGCTGTCAGTTTTGGCTGCGCAAATGAGTAGAACCATTAGTGAGATGCCAACCTCGCCAACTTCGAAGGCTGTAACTGTAATTATCCTTGCCACTCATGCACCCAGTCCAGCCAGTCAACCCGACTTGGGTAGGAGCGGCAACTAGCTGACACCCCCTCAGTCTCAACGTGGGGAGATTCACTCCAACTGGAGAAAGTGGCATAGAACATGCATAGAACATCCAGCGAGTCTGACAACAGAGATGACGGCATGCTTCTCGGTGCCATGCAGGCACCACCCTCGCCACCCACACTTCAAGGCTAGACTGTATGCAGAACAGACCCCGAACTAGGTAGGTAGGTATTGTGTCGAGGCACAGCCATTGGCAGCATATGGACTGGAACCTTGGTGGGTGTAACGCTGAAATTGAGGCTGCGTAGCTGGACCTTGAGGTTTCGTTGCGCTTAACAAACAGCATTGAAGTTGCGCGAACAACGAACAAGACGTTACCTAGTCTTGGTGTGTATAAATATACACACAAAGATAGGAAATGTCCGGGACCAGTGGCTCAGCATCTGATTCGTTCATAGCAAGCTATTGCAAATGGAAATGAGACGACGGAGCAATCTATTTCGTAACAAATACTGAGCATCCCTGTCATTCAAGAGGGCTCGAGCTTTGCCGAGCTTCAAGGGTCCTCGGTCATTTTGGTAGTCTTGATGTCTCTGTAAATTCGCACATGAGCCTCGGTCATGAATGATAATTGTAGCTAGGCACGGGCTGCGCCGATTTCCAAAGGATCTGCTGTATGTTAATGGGAAGAATTGAACGCTGAAGCTAGACCTGCATGGCGATAAGTTCCCCAGGAAACAATGCAAGATTTGCGTCATAGGCAGTACCTAGGTACCTAGGTACTGGAGGACAGCAGGACAGAGGGCTCCGAGGATCGCGTACCAGCCCAGCCAGCCGACGGCTACGTGTGGGGCCTTTCCTGCAGCCACAGAGCACCCCACAACAATCACCCAGCCGTGCCAGCGCCCACCTAGCACCAAGGCTTTCTGTCTTTCTAGACCATCCATCTTCGGACCACCCTCTAATTCCTCGCTATCGTCACCACAGATCGTTTCAGCTAGACACCTGGATACTTACAGCACAAGCTATCGCCGATAGGCGCGAGCGACAGCCATGACATGATGGCCAGTGGTAATAGGTTGCTGTTGGAGATCCTCCCGTCCTTGAAGACATATGTACCTGCCTACCATAGATCCAACCTTCGGAGCCCTGCTCGGAGCCCAGGGCGCTGGAATACAGCATTCGTTCCCCTTCGTCCGTCCCTCTTCTATCCCTCTCCGGCTGGTCAGCCCGATGCTCGCTCCCAGGACAGAGCACACACACATATACGTGCTTCTGCAGAAGCCTGCAGTACGCATCTGCATACGCATAGAAACCAATGTCAAATATCAAGGGTCAGGATTCTTGTGCTCATCCTACCTGGCATGCTGGTCCAGCGAAAGCTCGCTTCCCAATGAGATCTTCGGGGGAAAGTCCGCACCTAGGCGGAAGGCTGAGGATGATATCGCTCCCCAGGAACCAACAGCCAAGGTTATGGATTCCAGCGCAACGCCACGGCTATGCCCAACCATGCCACCAAAACGCTCGTCGTTTATAATATAATTACTTTTGTCGGGCTCAGGCGAGGCTACAACCCGTACGGTGGAATGACTCTCTCGCTGCTTATGCGTCCTTTCGTCTAGTGCAGCCAGCACATGGGCAGGACATGGGGGTCTCCATCGGTTCCAACTCTCTGGCCCGATATCCCATGTCCCATGTCTCGCGCGGGACTTGCATTGTGCTAACAATGAGCTAGGGTTCTGCTAGTGGCACTCTTATCTTGCCCCGTCTGATTGGCCGAGACTGTTCGATGTCTAGCTGTTGAAGATCCCCAAATCGGGATCCTGTCGTGTGTTTGCGTGTGTGAGAGGCACAAGGAAACGCTGTGAGTACATACAGTACCGTACATAGTGCAGCTTAAGGTTACGTTAGTCTACTGCGAAGAGCTGGCGCGCCGAACAGGGTCCCGATTTCTTCCTATATAGAGAGTATGGACTTCCGCATCGGCGCTCGCTCACATGTTAATGTTTTCCCTTCCCCTTCAAGAATTCCCGTCCTACAAGCAATATACCCAGCCTTTGAAGTATTCAATTTTTTTCTTTTCAATCATTGCTTCAATCTTGTCTACAGCGCCCTCCCAATCGAGAACCGAAAACCTGCCGCCGTCTCACGTTCTTACTGTCCCTTCCACGATCAGCCTCTGATTTGACAGAAATCAACGGCATCGTGAACTTTCTATTCTTGTTTTTCGCGCCAGCGCCATGTCGTGGCGCCCTTCGTACTCGTGGACGGGGGCCCCCGTTGAGTTCAATGGCACCAACCAGGAGACTGGAGGTGACTCCAGTATGTGACATCTCCCATCAACTTTAATAGCGACACTGGATACATGACAACCGAAGAGCAAATACCAAGAAGAAGCCAGTGGCTAACTGATACACCATATTTTGCACAGACACCGAAAACCTGAACCAATGGTACCAATCAGGAGACCAAGCCTTCATTATCATTTCAGCATGCATGGTTTTAGTGATGGTACCGGGTATCGCCTTCCTGTACTCGGGACTATCACGTAGAAAGTCGGCCTTGTCCCTCATTTGGGTTGTCATGATGTCGTTCTCAGTGGTCATTTTCCAATGGTACTTTTGGGGCTATTCCCTCGCCTTCAGCACTACGGGCAAGAGCGGGTTTATCGGCGACTTACATCATTTTGGCCTCACCAACACATTAGCGGTGCCGTCCCCCGGATCACCTCTTATCCCCGAGCTCCTATACTCCTTCTATCAGGTAAGCATACCATTCTCGCCACATCCATAATATACGAAACAAACAGCTGATGAAGAATGACAGATGATGTTCTGTGGTGTCACCGCGGCTCTCGTAATCGGTGCGGTCGCTGAGCGCGGTCGCGTGCTCCCTGCCATGATCTTCGTTTTCTTCTGGGCCACTATCGTCTACTGCCCCCTCGCGTGCTGGATCTGGAATATCAATGGATGGGCCTTCAACTATGGTGTGCTCGACTATGCAGGAGGTGGTCCGGTTGAGATCGGTTCCGGTATGTCGGCGCTCGCATACTCATGGGTCCTCGGCCGCCGTCATGAGAAGATGATGCTCAACTTCCGGCCCCACAACGTTTCCCTCGTCACCCTCGGAACGATCCTGCTTTGGTTCGGATGGCTGGGATTCAACGGAGGTTCTGCCTTCGGTGCAAACTTGCGTGCCACTATTGCCTGCTGGAACTCTTGCCTTACGGCTATGTTCGCTGCCATGACCTGGTGTCTACTCGATTTCCGCCTTGCAAAGAAGTGGTCTATGGTCGGCTGGTGCTCGGGTACTATCTCTGGTCTTGTCGCAGCTACACCGGCGTCAGGTTTCATCCCTCCGTGGGCCTCTATCATCTTGGGTGTTGTGACCGGCATCTGCTGCAACTTTGCCACCAAAGGTAAGACCAAGCTCGCCCTCCAATTCTAGAAAGTCTACCATCTAACAATTCTCTCTTTAGTCAAATTTCTTGTCGGTATCGACGATTCCCTTGACGTGTTCGCGGAACACGCAGTCGGCGGCATTGTAGGACTCATCTTCAACGCTCTCTTCGGTGCCACTTATATCATTGGCTTGGATGGCGTGAACAATGGCGTCTTCCCTGGTGGCTGGTTAAACCACAACTACAAACAGCTGTACATTCAAATCGCGTACATCGTCGCCACATGTGCCTACTCGTTCGTCGTGTCTGCAATCATCGCGAAGCTGATCGACTTGGTGCCCGGTCTGCATCTCCGCGCCTCGGAAGAAGCAGAGCTTATGGGTATGGATGATGACCAGCTCGGCGAGTTCGCGTATGACTACGTCGAAGTGCGTCGTGATTTCCTTGCCTGGACCCCGGTCAAGGAGGAGCCCATTGCCGACGGTCACCGCTTTGTGCCTCAGCACGGCATTGAAGAGCATCAGAATTTGGCCAACACCAACGGCATGTCGCCGCCGAGCTCCTCGCGACTTATGGAGGAGCAGGAGAAAATAGGAGCGTCTGCTCGGGCCCCAGCTAAGGAGGCGGCCGCCGAGAGTGCCGCCGAGAGCACTGGGAACTCACTACCGGTGTCGAGAGGCTCAACAAAATAAGGAACTAGATGATGTTCGCTAGATCTTTCACTTGTCTGGTTTACTTGAGATATCCCTGATTTTTTGTACTTGGTTTTCTATGTATATTGTATGGCTGGAACATATGTCTAAGTCTATTTATCTCAGTCCAAGTGCTGGCGGGACCATACACAGCATTATTTGCAAAAGAAGGGGTCTCTATCCCTACACACAATAATACCCAATTATTCTTACTTGACGTCTTCGCGAGACGGAAACTTGGATGATTCCACCGTATTGGAACAACAGTTTTACTCGCGATGTGAAGGTACATTTGCTTGGACAACTCGGAGGCGGGTAACTCTCATTCCCTCCACAAATACAGTGTGGGACTGCGACTTCGGACGAGATGCTCACGCATTGAGTCTCTTCTAAGCTATCTGAGGTTATATACAGCTAGCATCTGATATGTTACGGCAGGGCTGAATCAAGGGTTTTTGGGTAAATGGCTCATTACCACAATCCTAGCACAAGCCTGTCATTCAGCTTATGTGCAAACACCGATGGACACGGGGTAATACACACCTACCACGAGAGAATCACTGCCAGAATAGTAACCAACGCCACGCCAGACTCCCACCACAATCGTTGTGCCTCGCTGGTTGGAGCAGGTGTCGAAGAAGGGCGAGTATGCACATTGCCGCTTTCGCTTCAATGTCAGCTCATCTAATACGGCGTATCTGTGTCAACACAATGATACAGAGGAATAGACTCACCCGCAGCTCCAGCTTTGCGCGTCGTTGATGTCACCCTCGCCGTCCCACCTTGCCATCTCTGGGTAGGGACAAATCGGTCGCTGTTTGAGCACTCCTGACGTGATGTTCGTGGGCTCGTTCCAGGTCGTAGCCACGATTTGGTCGACTGTAACATTCTTCTCCACCCAATCTATAAGCGCGAGGAGGATGTCGTGCTTCGCATCTTTGAACCCGGGCACAGACCACGTATCATTGCCCATGGTGCTCGCCTGAGATGAGCCGCCGAAGGCCCACGGTGCGTCTTTTTCAGAAGCGAGATGTCAGCATTTGTGGCAAACGTGAATCGTGTGCATGCATGCCACACTGCACACTGCATGCTGTATTTGGAAAATCAACTCACCCACTGGCGTGTTATAGCAGTGTTGCATTCCGGGGACCTGGAAATACTTGAAAAAATCGCGAGTCGCGGTCAGGTTGCCCCCCATCTTGTCCACCACACGATTGTAATACAAGTTCGAGCCCGTGAATGGCACAAGTCCGTCTGCCGCGCCATGGTACATGAGCATCTTACCTCCGCGGTCCCGGAAGTCGGCGAGGTCGTATTTGTCGGCCGTGGGATTTCCGGGATCTGTGCGCTGCGCCAGCAACGCCACGGACTCGTTGAAGTCTTGGAAGGCAAAGGATGCGTTGTCGAGCACGAAATACCGCGCGTAGTTGATGCCGTAGCCGGACGACTCCGAGTAGTTCAGCACCGTGTACATCTGCGCCTCGGAACCCGGCGACAGCCCCGTGTACAGGAGCTCGCCGCTCGAGCTCTTCCAGTCGCTGTACACGTTTTTCAGCGTCTGCGCCTGCGCCTCCGTGACGCAGGCCGATTGGTTCGCGCCGGGCTTGTCGCACAGCAGCTTCCCGAGGTCCACGTCGCAGAGCCCTGGGAGACTGACGATGCCGTCCGCAGCACCGTCAATGTCATCGCACTGCTTGAGGATCTCGGTGCCGAGTTCGGGCAGGAGTTCCCAGGGGATGTGCTTGGGCTCGTCCTCGGGCCAGTTGTATGTCGCGACTTGGATCGCCCACATGTTCAAGTGGCTGGTGTACCATGCCGGGCTGCCCACCAAGACGCCGTCAAAGCTGTCGGGGAATTTCTGTATCTCCTTGAGACCCTGGCGGCCGCCGGTCGAGCAGCCGCTGTAATACGAGTAGGAGGACGGATGCCCATAGTGCGCTTCCGTGATCAGCTTCCCGATCGTCACGGATCCGTGGATCGCGCGCCAGCCCCAGTCGATCTTCGATCCGGGATTGTCGAGGGCCCAGGCCACGTCCGTGGACTTGGAATTGTGGCCCGTGTCCGTCGAGGTCACCGCGAAGCCGTACTGGGCCCCGGCTCCCATGTCGATCCAGTTGATGCCACCTCCAAAGCCGCCATTACCAGTCGCCAGGAACCTGTTGTTCCACTCCACGGGGAGGAAGATGCCGACTCGGTATGACGAGATGTTGGAGCTCGTCACCTCGACTGTCACAGCACATAGCGCCGGTAGATTGGTGGGCTGGATGGGATAGTTGAGATCGTCTTCTTCTCCATCGCCGTACGTACTACCCGCCTCTACAGCCTCGATCCGCTGGATCTTCGCGTTGGCTGGTAGGACCTTGGCCAATGCCGTTGCGTTGCAGCCAGCGCCTTTCTGTCCTCCGTCATGAATGGACGACGCGGCCGTCGCTACTAACGTAGCAAGGCCAATCGCTGCCAGCTTTCCCAAGCAGTATGAACGCATCTTTTTTAATCAACCTGAGGGAGGGCCTTGTGCGCTTTTTACTGGCCTGGTGGTGTGCGGAGTGGCGGTCACCACGATTGGGAGCTCCCTTGCTCTTATGCTACTCCAGATATCACTTACACAACTCATTCGCCGACACACGCACACAACACTCTTACACAACCGGCGCCCTGGCTTCTTTGTGTGCGACCGCGCAAAGTAACGCATGATTCCCATTTCAAATTGGCAGACCGGAACGAACCGTGAATACGGCTGGTGATTTGGGTAGACAATCTAGCTCCGCGGCCGCCATGATAGGTCGTCCGGGACGATCATTGGATACCAACATATTATTTCCCCGGTGGCGTCGCAACGCGGGGTACGACGATCTACCGACGAGTTCACATCGTCGAAACACACCTTTGTCTAGTTATGATCTAGGCCGCAGGTCTATCAGGAGCTGGTCGACCAAAATCTGGGGTACAAAGAACTGCTACCCCCTAGGTACGGACTGCAGATCTCCAGATCTTCCCAATGCGGCGTTGTGACGGCGTCACGATAGACGCCATTTTCATCGGCGAGCAATAGGACCGAACTCAAACTGACAAATCTGGAAATTAAAGAATTTGACTACGTCATTCTACCTATCAGTTGTCCTGGTATCCTATCACGCATATTAAACAGATATGAAAGCTCTGGCTAGAACCCTTTACAGTGCGTATAATCTAGGCGTGGTGCCCTCGGGTGCGGCCCTGACGGCCTGCTTGTTCTTCCGACCGTAGAATACCCTCAGGCACAAGGCACCGATGGTGACAAAGAACAACATGGCAGCGTTAACGCCATGCCCCGTCGGATATCCCCGTTTAGCCTCTTCGGTCTTGTAGATCCAGACGCCAGGCATCTGGCCCAACCCCGCACCAATGCTGACATTGAGCGCGACGGCCAGCCCAATCGAACCCGTGCTCCACATGTTAGAGGTCAGCCACCCCAGCATGGGCGGGATGCATGCAAATGCACCCGATGTGCCAACAATCAGGGTGCCGTATCGGCTCGCGTACGCGGTTGGCGGCAAGAGCGCGGATGCTAGGAAGCCTGCTGCGCCAATTGCTGCGAGCCCGGCGCAATGGACGCCACGGGCATTGAAGTGGTCCGCAGACCATGAGTTGAGGATTGATACGACTGCTATCGTCAGCTACAGTTGCCTTTGTATGCGTGCATGAGAATCGAGACAGACGTACCATAGGCGATAGCCCAAGGGGGCACCGTCAGCAATTGGGCGTGGAGATCCTTGTATCCCAGCCCGGACACAATCGAAGGCGTGAAGAGGGATAGCGAGCTGAAGGGGAGCGAAACAGCGAAATAGATGGCATAGTGCCCATACAGCCTCCAGTCGGTCAGGGTTTCTCTGACATCACTCCAAGTGAGAGCGGACTCTGATCCTTTGGCACCCTCAATGGCCAGGCGCTGTGCTGCAAGCTCCTTCTCGCCCTCGGAGAGCCATGCAGCACTTTCCGGGTAGTCGGGGAGGATAAACCAGACGAATAATGACGACAGGACTGATGGAATGCCTTCGAGGATGAAAAGCCAGCGCCAGCCGGAGAGCCCATGGACCTGGTTGATGTTACCAACACCGTAAGCGATTGCTCCGCCGAAAGCACCTGCCAGCGTCGCGCTGGATAGAATGAAAGCGACCCGGACGCTGCGTTCATCTGTCCTGTACTGTGATCGTATGAATAACGTCAGTTTACATGTCTTGAAATCATAAAAAGATTCCAGTAATGACATCTAGCATCTAGACTGCTCGTGGCGCGTAACAGTAACTTACCCAGAACGTCAAGTAGTAGACGAGACCTGGAAAGAGGCCACTGCCATGATTAAGTCAGCAAACTGCATTCCTCGCAAAGCCAAAACATCTCGAAGCAAGACACGAAGAACTCACGCTTCGAACACGCCTAGTAGAAACCGTACTCCAGTGATTTGAGGGTAGCTACGAACACCGCCAAGTCCAATGGTTATAAGACCCCAAGACCCCATCAAAAAGGCCAGCCATCTCGACGGCCGGAACTTTTTAAGTAGAATATTGGAAGGCACCTCGAATAGAAAATAGCCGACGAGGAAGATCATCAGGGCTATGGTGAACTGGAAATCGGTGGTGTGCGTCTCCGTCATCATGTCATTCTTCGTATTTGCGTTAAGAACCCTCGCGTTGCCGATGTTCGACCGGTCGAGGTACGCGAGGAAGTAGATGGTCGCGCTCAGAGGGATGATACGCTTGTCCTGGCGTCGGAGCAGCGCTCTCACTTCTTTAGGTGAGGCGAGGACGGCAGGAGTAGCTGGCTCGCCTTTGACAGCATGCTGTCCCTCATGCTCCTCGAATTGCTGCTGCTGCTGCTTGTGCCCCTCTACGTCGACGCCTATCTCTTTTTCTGTCATGATGGAGTGCGAGGCAATTGCGATTCAGTGACTATCGTCGCTGCGAGTCTCAGATTTCGGGCTGATTCTGCTTTGTGAGAAACTTAGGTCGACTTCCTAGTCTGGCCAACCCCTGCCGCGGTTCATGCGCGTGGAAAGTTAGAACAGCCGTACTGCAGGCTTGATCAAGTCGGTTATGGTTATGACTGTAAGCGTTGCCCGCCATCTTGATTCACCGCCGCGTTGCGGTTCTTTGGTACGGTGGTCTCGTTGGCTTGTCCGAACCCCTGTGGGCCCTGCATACTGTCGCAACAACCCTCCAGGGAGTCGAAGAGGCATCCAATCATGTCATACTGTCCGATTGGTGACACAGATTGTCGGATGCGGGGAAAGGCCGTGATTTGGTGAGCCGGGGCAGGATCCGGGCAGTTTCTTGGGGAAATTGGAAGCTGAAAACGCCTCTTTTGTCTGTGAGTGGCAGGGGTGCAGAAATTGTGCTTACTCGATCTGCCTCGAGCCTGAAATATAAGGTTCTCGGCATTTGGAATAGGTACTTAGTATGAAAAGGCAATAAGACGTGAGGTAGGTTACATATCAGTAGTGACGAGAGTGGTTGCCCATGGGCGAATTGTAGGTACCAATATAGAATGTACCTCAGGTAGTGACGGCCAATTGCTGTCGTCACCTGTGGGCAGTCGAGGCAGGCAGTCAACTTCGTCGCGTCATTTCGCGCTAGTCTTTCTCTCATTCTCGACCGCGACGGCTATCGCGACCGAGCATTGCAACACCTGGTTCCTTCCACTTGCTCCCCGATCATCCTACTTGTGGTGAATACGATGCAAGCAGCTCACGGTTTGAATAACGGGTGGCAGTTATAGGTACCTAGGTCGTAGCCATTCTGGTTCCCAAAGAATAGAATGGCCATCAATGCTGTGAAGTGATGAACATTTGGCGTACAAGAAGTTAAAAGTCCTATGGATCTTGAAACCAACCTAGTAAGTACAACACAATTTATCATTGATTGATATCACCACTTCAAGTACAGTCCAAGTGCCTACCTAGGTAGGTACCTACTTATAGTACATTAAGTAGGCAGCATGTTAGGTAGGTAGAGACCACTACGGTGGCCCATTGCTATATCTCTAAATCTGTGCCAGATCCCCCATAATTTTAGTACGTCTACCCTAGGGTGTAGGAATATATGAGTGAAGGTGTCTGTGTAGGTGCCTACCTACCCTACGCTACAGTCCACGGGCTCCCTGCGTAGGTAATTCCTAGCCCGCGTAGCTCATACAGGCCCACTCTTTTAGGCCACGCCACAGCCTACGCCACAGCCTACGCCGGAGTACATGCCAAGCCAATGCCAAGCCCGCCGCGCTAGGCAGTCACCTACACAAACCACATACGACGCGTATATGTACCTATGTACCTACTTAGTACCCATATAGTACGCCTACGAAATAGAAAGCGCGCATGCGAAATAGGAGCTGCGTAGGCATACGTTAATCGCGTAGGTGTGAGAGGGTGTGAGAGGGTGTGTGTGAATCAAGAAATTACGGGGGATATGGCACAGATTTAGAGATGCAGCAATGGGCCACCGTAGACCACTTTGACTGGCCGCGGCTGCCTTCTTTCCTCGTGATCTTGCGCACTGAACACATACACTGTCTTCCTGGCTTCATCTATGAGTCATCGCTGTCTGCAACTGCCTCCAGAGAGACCAAATCCTGAGGATGCTCAGACGACACCTCGAAGACATGATCACTCGATCACTCATGACATCATGTGCTTTGGTTTGCCTAGGTAGATTCAATGTTTCCCCTGCAGCTCGTGTACCTACGGACAGGTTCGAGGTTGAGGCATGGCTTCCAAATGTTGCAGGTGGGCATCAGGAGGCTCTTGCCGTTAAGTTGCCTTGCCATACTCGGCAGCGACGATGCTCCTCCCAACACTGGGCTGCCTCGGGTGTTTAAGTATTTATTCATCGGATGCTGAACTGGAAACCTGGCGACCTTCAACAACAAGAACAACAACATAGCCCATCATCCATCATCCATCATCCATCATCACCCTCGCGGACCATCGTGCATCGCCATTCCACCATTCCACCATTCTACTCTCGCATACTCGTTTTGGAACTCCAAGCCTGCCTTGCTACCGTATTCGAAACATCAAAAGCAATCCAATATCATCACATACTTCCGGATCAAAAATGAAGTACTTCACGCTACTCGCCTCTCTCCTCCCAGTCGTCACAGCGGCCCCAAGCCCGCCGAAGGTGGAAAATTTTCAGGCATCCGTCAGCAACTTCACCACCGGAACCGTGGGTTTCGGCAACGGTGCTTGGTGAGTGGCTTCTGCTTCTATGATCACAATCCCGACTACATGATGCCGAAGTGTGTCCGAAAAGGCTGACTCAATTCCCCGAAGGATGATGTTTAACTTCGTTCTGCCCGACATCGTCAGTGCTCACTGCCAATACTTCAGCTTCAACACGGGCCCGCAGCTACCAGGAGTTGGCCAGAGGGCTTGCGACAACCCAGCCGTCAGTTGGGCTTTCACTATCCCTTCCTCCAATGAAGGTACGGCTCGCCTTATTGTTAGTTTCGCCCCGCCGCTCGGCGGCGTCACCACCGGTTTCTACCAGTGGAGTACAAACACTTTTCCTGTACAGCAAGTCGGCTCTGCGGAACAGGTAATCTACACTGGGCCTGATGCTTTCCCTATGAACTTTGCCCCATGAGTGCTTGATGAATCCTCGGATGCCGAGGTGAGGACAATGCCACCGAAAGTGGAGAGGGGTTGGAAGTATGAGACGCGGTGATGGGAGGAGCTTATGGGCTTTAAAAGACATCATCCTACACAACTCCTTAGACATCTCAAGATGTTACACTCTCGCTTTTGGGGAAAGGGATCACGACTGCAAAAAGGGACTAAACAAGTAATGTTAGCTGTATCGCATTGACCTCAATACCTATTCACTATACCCTACGTCTCATAACATGCTTGATCCCAAAGTGACTTAATCCGTGACTCGCCTAGGGATAATCCAGGCTTCTGGAACTTGTATATGTGAGAAAGGGAAGGACGCTGCAGTTTCCTTGATGGCCTGATACGTATAGAAACCCAAGGCAGTCGCCCAACGAATGCTCTTTTTCCAACACTTTATCTCGTCCCACCCTCCGCAAATGTCGGCTTGGGCGGCTGCATCATACTTTTCGGCCGTTGTCGCCTCGTCTTGAGATTATCTATCTTCCCTCCATGCAGCGGACTGCGCTCTTCTGACTTACTTCGAACATGTCGCCCCGGTCTGTTTTGCGCTGATACCGCACTAATATCCGCATACAGAGAGCCTGGTGCGGCCCTTTTCTTCAACATCGACGTGCGCTTACTGGCATGCTGCGGGGACCACCCTCCGTCCTCCTTTTCCGCCGTACTCATCGATGTTCTACTGAGAGTGTTTGCCCGCAGAGAAGATAGAGAACGCGGCGTCCTTGCACTCATGGGTTCCTCGGTCGAGGGACTAGCGTCCGTTTCTATGTCCCATATTTCCGCTGTCCTACGGAGTTTCTTACGCACGCTCTCTGATAGAGCGTAGGCTGGAAGGCTGAGGGGGCGCAGACCTGTGGAATCTCGCCCTGGACTATCAGATAGCTGTCGGCTTAGTCTGCTCAAGGGCCGGATCTGTGTAGTAGAAGGCTTGTGATCGGACTCGGATTCTTGCTCCGAGTTTGGGCTGGCGATATGGGTATTGTCTTCGCTAGTGGCTCTGGCTGCGTTATGATGCTTTGGTTGTTGTTGTGTTGTCGGGCGTTGATTGGCATCTAGCTCGCTTCTCTTTTCACTCAGCTGTTACATATCGATATTATCGTCATTAATAATGCCATCTATCTCATCATCTCCTGCGCTCGATGTCCACAATTCCTCATTCATTGAGTCCTCGTGATCTCTCCTCCGTGTCTTGACCCTTTTCCCTGCCTGGTTGACGTTCAGACGTTTGGGGGGGCTACGTTCATCACCTAGCCTCATGGGACTGAACGGCTGCCCCCGAATCGTCGTTGTGCCCCATCGCCGACAGTTGTCTTTGAGGTGTCGCAGTCTCGCTCGGTCGGCACTACCTTCTTCGACCGCCGTCCAAAGAGACCACCAGTCTAGCGCAGCTCGGTAGCTCGGCATATTTTTGCTTAAGAGTGACTTCCATTGCTGATCCTCAGCGCAGTAGCAGAAATGCATGCTAACATACTCCGCCCACGCAGGGAGTGATGCGGCGTTTTCGAAGCCCTTGATCGCGACGACTGTCCCTTTGTGCACGATTATGTTTGTGCTGGATAAATCGCCATGGGTCAAAACACATGGTGAAGAGGGGGGCATATGGTCTCTCAAGAATCTTATAGTGTCCCTGTCGATGGCCTTTCGCCCCTTCCTCAAGCGTTGCTCGATGGCATGCCATAACTCTAAATCCGATCCAAACGGCCCAAATCCCACTTCCTTGTTATGGAGGAGATTATTCTGGGAGTATACAGGGCTTCCCACGAGTCCTGAGATCTGTCCTAGAGCTGCATGGCGCAAGCTTCCGATGTGAGTAGGCCGGGACGCATTAATAAGAAAACTTACCTCTTTATACGTTCTATGATCATATGTAGGGATCTATATAGTATACAATGCTTACCAGCAACAAATTTATTTCGTCCATTTCTATATATAAACCCAGATGCTAGAGAGAGTCCGGTTTTGGTCACAACCAAGAAATTGCCTTTGCTACAACTTCTTACCACGTTAGTTTCTTTGTTCAAGTGTCCGTTGATTAACTTCATATACTATACTTCTCAAAAACTTTACTATGACTATACTTAGTAGGAAAGCCGCTTTTTTGTGTCTTAGAAGCTGACATGATGTGAAGATTGGACTTAAATACATTGATGCTTCGTATACAACACTGCTAAGGGTACGCCTTATGTGAGGCAACTTGGTCGTCCCAAGGATCAGATGATCGAGAGCTCTTTGCTGTTCATGTTACGGTACACCTCGTAGCTCAGGATCCGGTGATCCATATAATGGAGCATAAGGCGATAGCGGCGCTCGTCGAAGAGACGTTTATCTCGGGAATATCCAGCTGTGGGGATAGGCCCGATAGCGACGCCGATAAGGGGGCACATGGGTCGCAGCTGGCGATCCTCTTCGATGGTTCTCGGCAGGATGGCGTCAACCCTAAACCCGCGCTTGAAGGAATAGCTGGAGCTTGTCGGCCTCGTCAACGTGACCAACGCCACTCGGCCGCATGGCGAGCCCGCCACAACCAGGCACAGCTCCGGTACGTGCAGGAGGTTGGCGAGACGGGATCTATCACCGGTTATGGCTCCCCACGGATCTGGGTCCCCGTCGTCTGGTTCCTCGTCGATATAGGTGTCGTTGGGTCTTTTCTGGTCTATAGAATGCGAAAACATAATGCCAGGATTGTCCCGATCTCCACCTAGGAGTTCAATATCCGTCTCATAGGTTCTCATGACTACCATCAAGACGTTAGTAACGGCTCAGGGATCTTGTGAGAAGGGCGGTGAAAAGGGCGGCATCAAAGCGTTACGAAGGCGCTAAAAAATAATGGAAAATATCCCTACCGCTGCTGTTATCGGCATCAAGTGGATGAAGTCGATATGTGGTTTTGGACAACGGCTTTTTGGTTAAATTTGTGCCCAATGGCAAATTATCGGCGACTTTGTCGTGGCCTGCGTTCCACCATGAGGGAGTTGGTCCCATGCTTGGTCCAATGCTGTACCACTTAGAGCGCGGTCGCTGGGGGCGGCTACGGTTGAAACGATGAGTCTTTCGAGCCCTAACCCAAGGGTGACGAGTGGAATTGTTTTTGATATGTTCAATAGCCTCTTCGGTATCGATGTAGTAACCAGCTTTAGGAATAAATACGTATTTCGCCTCTTCTGGACGCAAACCCAACGATTCTTGATAAGTGTTGGTGGGCAGAAAACTACTTTCGGGTAACACGAGAACACCCCACCCTCTAGGGTAGCTGTAATCATCAGATCAGTAAACATCGTGCAGTTGACAGCGTTTATTCGATTGCCACCATCCCCTACTCCATTACACCATGCAAGATTGCCAAACTTACCCTTGTCGTCTGAGTGAATGTGTTCGGTATAACCCCCATTCATGCTGCATAGGGGCAGAGTCCGACCAGATGTCCAAGATCCACAGGCGCTCTTCAATGTCGAAGGCGTAAACAGCTACAGCATCACCCTCACTATTGCTGCTGAAGGCTATGTTTGGCATGTTGGCACCCTCGATACCCAGATTGAAGGAAAGATGATAAGCGTATTGGCGTCTGTGTGGTTCCGGCTTTTGGGGCGCTGTTTGTTGATGCTTACACTCCCACAAGATCCAACCTAGGTCACCCCCCTCGTCTTTATTAAAGGATATCCATGGCTCACATCCATGAGGTCGTGGGAGAGCCTCACCGTCTGTGAGTCGTGGGTCCGTCAATGCCATTGCAAAAACATGTACTTGGTGACTGTTGTTAGCAACACCAATGAGCCGCGACTTCTGGTGCACTGCAAGTCCCCAAGCTGATATCCCAACATTCTCATGAAAAAATGGTACCAAGTCATTAGAACCAGGGACATGGCTGTTGCTAGAAAGCGTGAGTGCATTTTCGATGTGGGAGGTATAATAAGCAAGTACGTCGCCGTCGTCGCAGGCAAACAAGAGTATTTCCATATCACCTAGGTCGCCAATGATCATGTGATTTATGTAATGCCCATTCTCTTCATCGAGGTATCCGCCTACAGCACAGCCTGCTTCGCTTTGGACGGGCCGCAAGGTAAGATCTGTGAAGTGATCAGTATGAATGACCTCTCCTCTACTTTAGACTTGGAGTGTTAGGTTGAGAGATCCATGGATGCTACCCGGGTAAGTCGCTATCTAGATCAACATGCATATTAAATGAGACCGAGACAACGAAAAGACGGCCCACCTGGACGTGCTGGCAGAGTATGGTCGACGCAGCTGCGGACCCGGAAGATATGTATCACTTCTCCATAAGCAACAGCATAGATGTTGTAACGCTGGGATAGCGTGGTGAGGTTGAGCCGCCAGTCGGCAATGTCGGGAACTGGGTAACTATCAACACCGCCGGCGTTCTCGGGGCCGAGGTGAGCAGCCTCCTCCGGTAGCTCCTGGTCACTATCCTCCACTTGTCCAAGAGACAACTCTCCGCTCGAGCTTTCGCTCGTATCTCCATCTGAGATATGAGAGGCAAGTTCGTCGGATTCGGAAGAAAGATCGGACTCTGAGCGCCAAGTTGGCACGGGGTCGGTCAAAGGGGGGAAACATCGTTTATCCCATGGTAACTTGACCGAGTCTGCGAGGCGATACTAACAGAAGCCGCGCAGAGTGTTAGAAAACTGAAGCAAACCATCTTGATGATTCCGGCATGGAAAAAGCTCACCCTCTCGTGGCCCGTGCTGCAATGACAATTGCTGATGTCTAGAGCCATGATGGATGGACCCTGGCTGAATGAGGTTGCTGTTCTGCTAGGTGCCCAGTAAGGACGTAAACCGGTACCCGCAAACGAGACCCCAGAACACCACAGAACTGTATAACAGCCGAGTAAACAACTTCATAGTTTGTGTAAGCTGTATAAATACCTGATATCTTGCCAACTTTGAGTGCGACTGTTAATGAATCAAATGAAGCTTGTATATCTGAGCACCAGAAACCTTTTGACGTGAGTTTCTGAGCAAGCACCCGAGCACCTACTTAGGTAAGTACCTACGTAGGTAACCTTAGGTACAGGCGCAATTGAGTCATGTTTAGGTGCTAGGGTAGGAACTCACCTACTGAGGTATCTACACAATGTTCCTCCACTTTATCCCGTGCTTAGTACCTAGGAACAGCCGCACAGGGAGGCCGATCAAGCTGAAGATACAAGCCGGTAACGGAGTTAGAATACTGCTCGAACGCAGAGAATAGATCCAGAGGTAGATGGAGGATCATGACCTACCTAGGGCGAGTAAACGACAAGATAGGGAACAAATTTAAGGTAAATAACTAGGTATGGGAATATTTTGTTCCCAAACGGGATACAACAGTAGGCGCCCTTCGTCGCAAAGGGCCGCTAGACATTAAAACGGACCAAGAGAGATTTCTTTAGTTGCAACAAAGATAGAGAGGTCCATATCGAATACAGGCAGTAGTATCGGATGTTTCCCTACACATTACCGACCCCATTATGGATAGGAAGGTGCGGAAGGTACACAAACAAAACGTAAAGCCGTTTTTGGGGCAGCTACCTGACTTCAATGTGCAAAGGAAGGGACCCACTTCCTTGGGTGCGATGGGGGGGTCTGGCATCTTCCACCGTTTCTTGCATGTGATGCTAGTGTGTATAACAAACATGAATTCTACTGGCTACATTCATTTATTCCATGATGTGTATGCAGGATTAGGTAGTCACTCTAGGCGTAATGGCTCAAATCTGATGCCCATGTTCATTGCGTAGTTCCCACCCCGACAATCTCACTGCATTCTCCCCTTAAGATAACAAGATACCACCAAGACAGACCGCTCACCGCCCGCACCAATGAAGCAACATTCCATTCACATCCACACCGCTTTCCATTTGCATCACCCTCACTCCAGAGCCACTCTCTCACCTCCCGTCTTTCGGGGGCACCTCCACCTCCACCTCCACCTTGGGCGTCGGATCCGGCTCCATACCAGGCTCCTGTCCCGACGCGTGCTTGGCCCCGTCCGACACAGCGGCGGACGACGAAGCCTCTTTCGCGACTGCCTCTTTGACTTCGCTGGAGACCGGTGGCGGGGCAACATCTGCGCCGCCTTTGGGGGCGTCGTCGGATGCGGCGACTTTCGATAGGGGAGGGGGGCTGTTAGTATGCAGACAGGACAGGTAGGTTGGTCACAGTTACGTTAGGTGAATAGGTGGCAAAGAGGAGGCAAGGTAGAGGTGGGTAGGTATGGTATGGTATGATAGGTTGGCACATACTGACGTTCCCGCGTCCGCTGTTTGTGGCCATTTTTGCTTGCTTGCCTTGCTTCGTCTGTCTTCAAGATCACGAGATAATGTGAAGGCAAGTACCTACGCTGGGTAGAGCAAGGGATGTCAGGCTGCGTAGACGGATAATTTCTTGGCGTAATGAGGCAGTGTTGTTGAGCAAAGATGCTTGATTACCGAACCAGTGAGCTCGTACAATTTGCCGAGTTTAATTAACACCTTGTTGAATGATTCGATGTGTTGTTAATTGTTTAGGTGATGTGATACGACGTGAAATCCTGGGGTGGTGGTTACTTAGATAGGAATGACGTAACTGCAGTCCACGCAGGTAGGGTTTTGCTCTTTCGAGTAACACTTGCTGATGCTTACAAGATACCACGCCTATATACTTCTTCATGCTGTCAACCAAGGTTTCGAATCTACTCAAATGCATACAAACAGTAGGCGCCTAGGCTATGCCATGAAAAATGATTTTCAATCATAATGTCGCTAGCAATGTGCGTATAGAATAGTCCGTGGGCCAAAGGTTAAACAAAAGTACTCTTTAAAATGAGATTGATTATATTTATTGTTTCCTGTCTGATTATCAACGGTTTATACGATAGATATTACGGGATGAAGCAAAATGCTGATCACTACTAGAGGGAAGTGTGAATGCATTATTTATTGTTAACGCTGCGCCGTCCACCGATCCACCCCTCGTCTACCAAACGCTACAAATGGTATCTAGAAAAACTGAACAGTATTAAAGCTTCCAAGTAAGACATGTATTTGGCGAAGGGGGGAATCCCATTACGCTGTAAGTCAGTACTTCTTAGGTCGGTGCTTCCTAGGTCGGAACTTGATACCGCCGGTACACCCATATTTATCACGACAAGGGGATGCTTTATAATTCTGTCCTAGACGCCGTCTTGCAATTTTATCTGGAGGCCGTGACGCATCGCGAGCGGCCCTCATGTTTTCGGCGTCGCGGACCATGGCCGTCTCCTAACGGTCGAAGAAATAAGGATCTATTGCCCACCAGCCGTCATGTCAGCAGGAGCATTAGCATCATGCGGGTTAGCAGCAGCAGGAGGCGTTGGAGCAGCAGCAGAAGGCGTTGGAGCAGCAACAGGAGCCGTTGGAGCAGAAGAATCAGTGCTGTGGTTCTGGTTCTGGTTCTGGTCTGACGACTTACCCCTGTTCTGCTCAACCCACTTCATGTACATCGGGACGTCCTTCCAGACGATGTTGAGGAGAGCCAAGTCCTGGATCCCCAGGGGTAATATGCCCCTGGCGTCACTAGCCGTGCCCAGCAGCCACTCGATCTGGCCGTTGGCGAGCCTGCGTATGCGCTCGACGCTGACGTAGTCGGCGATCTGGGCGTCCTTTTGGTTCGACAGCTGAGCCTTCGGGCTCTTGGCGAAATCGTGCACGGGGATGCTGACGACGACGAACTCGGACGACGCGTGCGGGGCATCGCCTGCATCGACGGTGCACGAGAGCTGGATAACAGGGAACGTGCGATCTTTCAGGAACGGCCGGCCGATCTTGTGGCGCATCTCCACGACGATGAGCTGGAACTGATGCCACTGCTCGCCGGCGACGTGGAGCTTGATGCCGTCGCAGTTCCAACGCTGACTCTCGAGCGCCTCAATGACGTTGGGGGTGAAGGCCTTCTCCGTCTGGGCGTGGTCGAGACGGAAGCCGCGGTCGAACTCGGCCCAGTCCGCCGTGCCCTTGATGACCGTGTCCTCGTGGTAGCTGAGGCGGACGGCCCATGTCTCTTCTCGGGCGTTGCTCTGGCCCGCGACCTTATGCTGCGTCGCGATCTGTTGAAGCTGTTCGGCCGGGATGACGCGCTTTAAGACGCTGACGGGGGAGGTCGAATCGCGGCTGGTCTTCTGAGCCACGCCTTTCCAGTCCTTCTTGGCCTTCTGAAGGGCTGTCTTGTTCAGATCCACGGGATTGGCCTGAAATTCGGGCGTGATGAAGGGGGCGCTGGGCAGGGTCGCATCTTTGGGCGCGGCCTCGTCGATGAAAGGGAGTGCCTCTTCGAGAATCGACTGCAGAAACGCGCTGAATTCGGCGGGCTCGGGTGTCTCGTTCGGGAGTTGCGATATGGACAGACCCCAGCGACGCACGAGAGGGCCAAGTGGCACTGGTGAAGACGCCATCTGGGAGGATGAATTGCGTGGAGAGATAGAATGTTGGGTATGTCTGGCAGTTGAGCAACGTATTATATGGGTGGCACTGCTGGATGTCCTGATAGCTGCTTAGATGTCGAAGTACATTATATGAAGTGAAGGATGCAGAATGGATGGGTGTCGTGTTCAGCGACAGTGAAGAAGCATATGTTTTCATGCAACTGACAACGCGATAGTCAAGAACGAACCGCAGATGTAGACAAAGTGTCCATGGCGAGCATGGCAGGAATTCGCTTGCATTGTTCAAGTACTATGTTAGAAGTAGGTTGCAAGAGCGATTGGGCGTCATCAAGTTTACTCAAATACCTCCCCAAAGGTCCATAGCTCCCGAAACAATTGAACCAAGGTTCTACCTAGTCCGTAGGTAAGCTACCATATTGGGCTTGGCGTCTCCGTAACGTTAAGTTGGTTGCTTGAGTCAGGGGTCAGGTAAATGATGGGAAAAAATAAATGAAATATCTATACACAGCCTCTAATCAGTTAATGTTGTTCAATCTCGTAATAAAAACTATTTATAAAACAGAAAAAACTCGTCTTAAATAAGCTCTACATAGTCAGATTAGAAACAACCACCATAGGTTATTTAATGAATTTAGTATAGAAAGTATCCTCTGAAATATCTACCTAAGTAGGTAAGGAAAGCACTTACATTTAATTATCGCACTACGGGTTAAGCTCAAGCCGCCTCTGGGGCTTAAGGCAGTAAGTAGTACCTAGTGTATTGTTGTTTCCCAATTAACAGCAGATCCCGATCCAACATGCAAGGACGGCACTTATGATATGCAGCTGAACCTTGGCGATTCTCGATGCTACCTACTGTATGTACATGTGCTTAGGTAGGTGCTCATGGTAAAATTGTTGATATAAGATCATCGTTGCTATAACTTCAGTCTTGAATCATTTATATATTAAGTAGGTAGTAGTAGTGTATGATAAGTCTATGCCATGTTCTCGTAACATGCCTTTGGGAGGAGACGTGAAACCCTCTACCACTCCCCAGGCCACCTGTACTTCCAATCTCTTTTCGGTAGGTAGTAATACAGGAATTGTCTCTCCTCTAGCCAAGTATTAACATCATCGTTCCATTTACTTGTTCTTTTTTTCACTCTTTCCATTGAACTCCTCGCGCTATTACCCCCGTCTCTCCCAGTGGATGTTAGCGGGCTCTAGGGGCCGCGAGAACAGGGAGGCGTAGTCGGTGCCGATGACTTTGTCGCTGCCATCGACGTTGCGCAGCTTGAATTCGCGGACTACCATGGCCACGATGGTCTGCAGCTGCACGTTGGCGAACTGCTCACCAATGCACCGGTGGCGACCCGCGCCGAACGGCAGGTATGGTGAGTTAGAGCCCTTGCTAACCAGTCCGTATCCGTAATCGATCTTCTCTTCGTCTTCTACCGAGCTGGCTAGTCTAGGCGCGAGATGAGAGTCCTTGTTCCATCGCGTGGGCTCCCATAGGTCAGGTTCGGGGAAGTAGTTGGGGTCGCTGGCGCTCACGCCGGCAGCGGCAAGCAGTTGATGGCTGGTAGGGATGACGTATTTGGTGCCGGGCACGGGCATAGGTGATTTGACGGCGCGGAGGATCGAGTGGATGGGGGCATGTAGTCGCAGCGTTTCCTTGATGATCGCCTGGTTCAGTGGGAGCTTGGCGAGGTCTTCATAGGCGAGCGCCGGCAGGTCGGCACCCAGAGCATCAACCTGTTCACGGTACAGAGCCTCGACGATATCTGGCCGGGAAGCGAGTCGCAGCATGATCCAAGAGCTGGTGGACGACGACGAGTGCTGTCCAGCCATCAGGAGGGCAATCATCATGTGTGCGATCTCGTGGTCGGGAACCTTGACACCGTTCTTGTAGGTCGAGTTCATCAAGTGCCACATGATATCCTGCGAGTCAGATTTGCCAGCAGCGCGGCGCTCCTGGATGGTGTCCATGTAAATCTTAGCAATGGTCTGTTGGGCGTTGTCTCGTCGCTTGTTCCAAGGTAGAGGGGCCCAGTGCAGCGTGAAGTTGATGGGGGTGAAGCCCATGTCGAGATCGTGGTACAGGTCAGCCAAGGATTCGTCGAATTTGTTCCGGACCTCGGAACCCTGGAGGGAGTGAGAGGCGGTGAAGATGGTAATTTGGGCCATGCTCTTCGAGATGTTGACGACGCCAGACTTGCCCTTGAAGTCTGGGCTCTTCTTGAAATAGCTGCTGACCTCGTCCGCGATGATGGGGACGTAGGATTGGAAGGCTTGGGTGGTAAGGGCAATCTTCATGAACTGTTCCGACGCTTGGTGAGCGGTGGGCTTTTAGCGGTGCTTGAATTCATATGCGACATACCTTCTTCTGCTCCATAAGCTTGGAGTTGGGACAGTCGTAGACAACATCCTTTCCGAAGACAGGGGTCGTGAGAACGGTGTAGATTTCCTCAGCATTGACGTCCTTCAGCTTGCCATTCAGGATGAAGTCATTGCCCGCGGTCCCCAGGTAGACGGTTGTTCGCTTGCCGAGGAGGACGAATGTGAAGATATCGCCATACTAGGAAGGAAGTGCGCGCGTTAGCGGTGGACAGCCAGACAGCCAGACAGGTGGATGGAGGCGAGTCTGTACCTTAGCACGGTTATCGGAGAAGAAGCGCGGAGGGTCCATGCCATATGTGATGGTGCTTCCTATCAAGGGGAACCAGTGGAAGACCACGGGCGGCTCGTTGGGGTTCTTGAATAGTATCTGCTGCGCGACATTGAAGAAGACGGCGACGAAGAGGAGGGCAGCGAAAACCGCTCCGACCTGCGACACCGTCGACAGCTGCGAAAACTGCTGGGACAATGGTCCCGCGACCTCGTGTAAAAGGCCCATTCTAGCGATAGTGTCGTCCTCCAACTCTCGATGCTCTGTGCATCCGTCGAACCGCGTAGTCGTGTGGGAGGTGGGTTCGTGGGATTAGGTGGTGGTGACGGGCTGAAGAGTTCGAGGGCTGGAGGATTTTATAAAAGCAAATAAATGGCATGCAAATGCAAAAGCGACTTTACTTTCCACATGCCCAGCTTGCTTGCTGCATCGCATGGTTTCTACAGGGATGCCGCCCTTTCTCCAGGGCGTCTTCAGGGCATTGTCCAATCGATTGGCACCACAACGATGATGGGATCAGGGGGTGCTGTGGGGAGGGGTCCAGGTACCGGCCAATCGCATAGCGGCGTTTCCCAATCGGATAAGTCGATTCAACAATGCTCAGTTAGTGAGATACGAATACGACACCCGAGACAGCGGGCCTGGAGCTCATCAACCCGACGGGCTCGACGGGTCTCCTTGACAACTTGGATTCCATAAGCACAATCTCTTCAAGAGTATATCGATATTGTAGCGGTCTACCGCCATGTTCCAAGGTTGTGTCGATTCCTAGGTACAATATGCGCATAGTGCTATGTATGGACATACCGCAAATTCAACGCGAATTAAAGTCCCATCGTCTCCGAGTCATCAGCCCATCATGCTATGACTTTCATCGTGCCAATTGACCGGACCCTAGCATTTCAGCCAAAGAATGGTATGAACCCTCTTAGCGGTAGACAAGCAGCATGCCCTCCAGCGAAAAGCTCCGAGAACCTCAGCTAGCTCTCGTACGAGGCGGGTTGCTGTTTGCTGCCTGTAATACTCCATGCGAGGTGCACCATTAGCATCTTCAGTAATACGATGCGAGTACGGTGGGTCGTGTCATCAGTACAGCAGCCATGAATATGGATCTCACACATACACACCATGTATTTCTATGGCACGAGCCAATCACCGATGACATGATGACATACGGTCGGAATAGATTAGGTACTTGAAGAGGTGTGTATGTCTCCTGAACGAATTGCAAAACTCCCTTCTGAGATCTTGCATGTGATCGAGATAATACGGTTGAACTTCAATCGCAATTTTCATGATACTTTCGTTTCAGAGGCTTATGGGCAACCACATTGATGCTGAAAAGAGACACTGGAATCTGATACCCAGGGTCAAAGATAGGGGGTATCGTATAATTGTAGTATATATAGAAATGCAATCCTATGTTTTTGTTATCCAGAACATCCCATGATACCTCACTTTGTCGGTATCCGTCCAGCGTAGGCTCCTACTTCGTAATCCAGACATTATGGACCTTATCGCAAAACTCATCTAACCAGTACACATAACCCGGGACCCTCTCCATGATCCATCCCGACCTGACGATATCGTCCTCCTCCCCCGTGGTCGCAGCCTCTTTCACACATTTCCCCGCGGCATTCGAGTACTCCAGACACTGCGAGTCCGCCGTGTGGCCCAGCCGCAGCTGGTCCGACACGGAGCACTTCCCCGGTAGGAAGGAGAACTGGATGCACCTCGGCTGCTGCTCGCAGGTCGCGCGACACATCTCGAACGAGTTGTGCGCATTCTGCTCCACCATCGACAGGTTGTCCACCTTGTCCTGCGACATCTCCTGCAGCACCTCCTCGCTATACTCGCGGCCGATGGACATGTTGTCCCACGAAGTCCTCTCCTCGCGCAGGCGGTGTCTGATCAGATTATTGAAGATATCCCGGAACCGCAACGGCTTGCTGCCGGGGCCGGTGTGAGGGTTGCGGCGGTAGTACGTCTGCTCGAAGGTCCAGAGATCCGAGATCTCCTCGGCGCTCATGTGGTGGAAGGTCCCTGCGGCGTAGCACCACGTGGGCCGCTCAAGCTTCTCGACGGACCAGTCCAGCGCCGTCAGGCTGTCGCCCTGCAGGTGCGGGTACGCCCAGAACATGGGCACGCCGACGTCGCTAAGGGCTTTGCCGAGGATCATGTCGCCCGCCCAGCCCTTGAGCGTGGCCTGCTCGATCTCCGACTTCTTCTCCCGCCAGTGCGCCGACACCTTCTCCGCCGCCGGCCGCGAGAGCGCGAACCCGGACCCGCCGTGCGCGAAGAGCACGCCGCTCGCGTACATGTGCTTCCCCAGATACCACGGCTTCTCGGCGTCGAAGTGCCGCAGATACTCGAGCACGTTTGTCCACATCAGGTACGTGTCCGGCTCGCTGAAGAGGAACCACTTCGCCTTGGGGCGCTCGTGCAGCGCGCGGTCGACCATTGGTAAGAACTTCCACTTGTCCAGCTTCCAGCCCGGGTTTTCCAGGGCGCCGGACGGGCCGCTGCCGAAGATGGTCTGGTAGTCGAGGTCGTCGCGGCCTCGTGTGCGGAGGTGCTCGTAGAGCTTGAACTCGGGCGTCGTCTGCCTGATCGTCTTGTTCACCCCGCCGAGCACGTCGTAGACTTGGTGGCCATCTACGATCTCGTCCATGTCGGAGTAGATGACGAAATCCGGCACACAGGTGAGGATAGTCTTGAAATGGACAGGCAGCTTTTCCTGAGCCTCTGTTGCGCCCGTCCGAATGACGAGGAAGACATCTTTCATTAACGGCGAGTCGGGGCACACGACCCCGCCGTCCGCCTCCGCCTGGTCTTCATTCCGGGTTGAGACAGCGCGCGATGTGCCGCTGCGCGTTGGTAATGATATCGGTTGAAAATAGATATATACAGTGAATACAATCACAGCTAGGAGCGCTACAGGCCGTAGCCTTCGTAGTCTTGATCTCGACGTTCGATATGCCATTTTTTGCCCAGTTATCCAAATAATGATGAGCAAGGTGAGAGCTGCAAGGGGAGCGAGCTGCAGTTTGAAAGCATAAATCCGGACCAGCGATTATCGGTTATGAATGCCTTGCGCGATCCAAATATGCTATGAGACGATCGAACCCGCGTTTTCTCATTGATCTGAATGGCCTGCGTTTCGTGACGCCCTCTGTCTGAATGAATGGACACCTTACATCCGCCCAGAGAGGTAAAGTCGCAGAGGATGTCTCGCCTGTGGCATTGCCGTTGTTCCCTTACTTAAGTTCCCTTCGGGTCAAAACAAGAAGCAAGATGCGACGGATACAGAGTTCAAGAGTGTCTTCATCATTCGTAAGGCGCCAAGGCTGATGTCAGCTGAAAAGGCTATACGAAGTTCTGCAAGCAAAACGAATTGCTGGCTTCATTTTTCACGGCTGGGCAACAAAAACATCCGTTGGCTTTTTGCTTGGAGAGGTGGATCATAACGGTTATATTTGGATAGGGGTCCGATCCCACTAGAGCACTTGGCATTCCTTCAGATTAGCGTGACTTTGATGAACTGGCCAACCCCTTGCCGCATACTCGGCCAATCATGATTATCTCCATCAAGCGGTGCATCTTAGCCAGAGGGATATAGCGGCATCTGGACCCTGATCTGGGGTTCGGAATTGTCCCAAAACGAATTCATCCGCGTGTGTCAAAGGTCACCGTGAATTAAACTCCAGGTTGTCGCTGTGGAGAAATGAAGCTCGTCGCAATCTCTGATATGGCATTCTGAAAGCAGCTGCAATGGTTTAGCTTTATGTCCTGGGAAGGCTTGACTCGATTTATTGAAAACTCTAGTTGAACTAGCACCTTTGACCGCGTCGTAGTCCTATGAGTGCCAAGAGTTCATTGGGTCAATAGCTCATCATGGCAAATATGGAAATGTATGTGGAAATGCTAAGACTTGCGCAAGCTTCTTGATGCGACGCGCTGGTTCTTGGAGCCATCGTTTGATCTTAAAACAGCAACATGGCCATGAGGCACAATGGTGGAGTGACAAAGACGGGCACTATCAAAGACCTTTGGCATATCATATACGCACACGCTGAACTGCTCGAGTTGAGGGACGATAAGCCCAACGTGAAAATAGGCAGGCATGCTGGCATATATACTTTCTTTCATCTGCTTGAGGGCATCGAAAGTATACAGACGAGACGAGTGCCTTTTGCTCATGACGGCATCGACGGCATGGCTTGCATGAAGTGTCTAGGGTAGTAACGGTGTCATGTAAAGTACCTAGGTCTGGGGCCGAGGGGCCAGGACCCATTTCTGCGGTGGCTTGCCTACCGATACTATACCCAGGTAGGTCAGCATTGAGGCTCGCCAACAGCCTGCCGGCGCCGGTTTGGGCCGGAATAAGTGGCACAGCATTCGCCGTCCCGGGAATCACGCCGAGTGGATGGATGCCGAACTGGATACTAGATACGTGCCTTGCGCAGATACAGATACTTAAGGTTGACACCCGACAGACGATATGTTCCAAGTTTATGTGAAGTACAGCACGCCAGGAGATAGGAGGGGCCAAAATCATAGATGCAGAAAGAGGTCAAGGAATAGAATTAGCGGAAGAGCACCTAGGCATGCTAGGAGGTATGAATGTAAGTGACACATCGCAAATGCCCGCGTCCCCATCAGAACTTCGCCCAGTCGTCTAGGGCGCCTTAGATATGCACCCATCCGAGACTACCTCGACTACCTCCATCCAATCCGCACGCCCCTACATCGGGGGCGGACCGACGCTACCGGTATACTGCAGGTGAACGGCCCGCATCGCTCCCTAACCGCTTGGTGAGGGAGCGGCACAGCCCCGGTCCGGTCTCCGGATCAGTTTG
This sequence comes from Astrocystis sublimbata, assembly GCA_022453515.1. Taxonomy (NCBI): domain Eukaryota; kingdom Fungi; phylum Ascomycota; class Sordariomycetes; order Xylariales; family Xylariaceae; genus Astrocystis; species Astrocystis sublimbata. Next base: position 186,657 of record JAJNNY010000058.1, on the reverse strand, counting down.
TTGGGTATTACAGCGTACAGCAAGTCTCAAATGGCTGCATGTCTTGAGTACGACACAGGCAAGTTTAGGAGCCGATTTCGACATTCACGGCACAGAACTTGCTAGCCAGTCAGTTTGGCAACCCGCCACATTTGGGGGTTTCCGAAAAGGAGGTCAGGCCAGGCGCTTGGGGCCGAAGAGTCAGGCAAGTGATTCCACCAACCTGGGTATTCGGACAGAGATGGCTCACTGGGAGGTAAACTTATCTATGTATAGATAGGTATTCGAGCGGCATTGAAGCAGGCATTGAAACCATGGGTTTGATTGGTATCACAGGAACGGGTGGTGTGATACTGTAATCCTTACACACTACCTTGCCTGGCCCTGATACAAGCTGAGAGGTGCGGGGAGACAGAGATGCAGGTTGTCGTTGCTTTTTTCCTGTCTGTATAAGAACCCTGAAATTTCCTGTTCGACGGTGTATTATCAAACCTTGACTTTTGTTTATTTTCAAACATGGTGCGATAATTCAGCAAGCCATTGAACTTAGCTCTAGGTAGGTACCTAAGGTACATGTATGTACCTTTCTTACACCGTACTTAAACGGTTAGGTACCTCCGTACCGTACCTGGACTCGCCTGGCTCGAGGTCTAAGTGGAGTGGGGCCTCGGTTTTTGTAGCTCAAGGGCCCGAAAACGCAGCTGTCTCGGCTGTCCCTCGTTCGATACTGGAAAAAAGTATTGGGGGGCAATCAGACCACCACCTTGCGACGGGTTTCCACGCAGATTCTGCACGGAATTGCTCGAGCTGTGCCTCGATTGTTTTGTACGAGCGGACCCTGACCTTCAATTGTTCAACGCCCGCCTGATTCGAACCATTCGAGCTCGGCATCACAAAACCCCAGCTGTCGAATATGAAGCGCAAAGCTGGGGCACAGTCTGCTGCGGGCAGCAACCCCCCCAGGAAGAAGAAGACCAAAAACTGTCAGTTCTTTTCCCACCTGCGCCAGAAGAACCGATAACTAACCTTGGAACAACTGCCAGCTCTAAGCCGAGACGATGCCCAGGAACGCTTCCGTAAAGGCCTCTTCGATACCGAGGTGCTCGAGCAGTACACGACCGAGTACGCCTCGTCGGCGCCGTACAAGCATGCCGTTATTCACTCCCTGATCGACGACCAGCTGCTGCGCTCCGTGCGCACCGAGATCAAGGACAACGTCATGTTCACCCCCAAGGAGACCGACATCTACAAGATCCACCAGTCGGGCGACCTCGCGAACCTCGACGGGCTCGGCGACGACGCCCTGGCCAAGCTGCCCTCCCTCCTGTCCCTGCGCGACGCCTTATACTCGCAGTCCTTCCGCGACTACGTCGCCACCGTCACCGGCTGCGGGCCCCTGAGCGGGCGCAAGACCGACATGGCCATCAACGTCTACACCCCCGGCTGCTACCTGCTGTGCCACGACGACGTCATCGGCAGCCGCCGCGTCAGCTACATCCTGTACCTGACCGACCCGGACATCCCCTGGAAGCCCGAGTGGGGCGGCGCCCTGCGCCTGTTCCCCGTCGAGACCATCGAGGGCGCCGACGGCGAGGGCGTCGCGCACACCCCCGTGCCCGACGTCACCAAGGTCATTCCGCCCGCCTGGAACCAGCTGAGTTTCTTCGCCGTGCAGCCCGGCCGCAGCTTTCATGACGTTGAGGAGGTGTACCACGCCGACTCCAAGGAGCAGCTCGTGCGACAGGGCGGCCGTGTGCGCATGGCTATTTCCGGGTGGTTCCACATACCCCAGCAAGGGGAAGACGGCTATGTGAAGGGCGCCGAGGAGGAGAATACACGAAATAGCGGCCTCATGCAGCTGCAGGGGAACCCGGATCAATACGATGCACCTAGGTCGCAGCCTGTGTCTGTGAAGCCCGACAACGAGGAGAAGGAGCAAGAGGAAGAAGAGGAAGAGTTCAACGAGGCTGACCTCGAGTTCCTCCTCCGCTTCATGGCTCCTACTTACCTGACGCCCGACACCCTCCAACAAATCCGGGAGCACTTCTTGGAAGACTCAAGTATCGAGCTACCAGATCTGCTAGGGAAGAAGTTCGCCGCACGACTGCGCGCTTACGTGACGGCGCAGGAAGAGAATAACAGCGCCCTCCCTAAAGACACTCCGACGATCGAGAAAGAGACCTCCTGGCGGGTGGCGCGGCCGCCGCATAAGCACCGATACTTGTACCAAACACCATCCTCATTATCTGTTTCAGATGGGAAAAACAAACAGGAGAAAAACAAACAGAAGAAGAGCGGCAGCGAAGAAGAAAACCCCCTCCGCGAACTCCTCGACGAATTCTTGCCTAGCCCGCAGTTCCGCCACTGGTTGCGGATCGCGACGCACTGCCAGATCGAGAGCCACGACTACCTGTTGCGCCGCTTCCGGCGCGGCAAGGACTATACACTGGCCACGGGCCTGCCGGACAGCAAGCCGCGCCTCGAGCTGAACCTTGGCATCACGCCCACAAACGGATGGGATCCGCGAGGTGAAGAGGATGAGGACGAGGACGAGGACGAGGACGAAGAGTCTACTTCCAAGTCCAAGTCGAAAGCGGGCAAGGCAGATAAGAAGAAGAAGAAACGGAAGAATAAGGGCGGAAAGGAAGAAGAGGATAAGGAAGAGGAAGAAGAGAAAATAGACGTAGGCGGCCACGAGTTATACATGGCCACGGACGAGGGCGACGATAACGAGGACGCGGCTGTGTACAAGTCGGGCGACGATGACGATGTTCTGCTCGTCCAGCCTGCGGCGTGGAACCGGCTGAGTCTTGTCTTGCATGATAAGGGCGTGCTGAGGTTCGTCAAGTACGTCTCGAGACGCGCGAAGGGGGATAGGTGGGATGTCAGTGGGACGTTCGAGTTTGAGGAGGAGGATGATTCTGATGAGGGCGAGGATGGGGTTGGGGTTGGGGTTGGGGTTGGTGTTGGTGTTGATGATGATACCGAGGAAGAGTGGCATGGTTTCTCGGATAATGAGCAGGATAGCGATTCGGATTAATAATGGGTTGGCAGCGTGATTTGCTTGTGGAAAGTTACGATGAGTTGAGATGAGATGAGATGGGCATCTAGTACCTACTTAGTAGGTATAATCCGTGTGTTGCGTATTTTGATACCAGGATATAGTCGTTTTATATCAATCAATAAATGTTGGCAATGTCTCTTGACAAGCTTCACTGTTGACGGAACTTCTCCCTCGAAACTTCTGACTCGAAACACTCCGAAGGTTTATAATACGTATGTGTCTCTTTCTTACTTCTCACTTCTAAAGATCTACCGTAAATCAGGTATGCATATAGGTGTATGAAATAGTTCAGCGGATCTTCTAACCCTTTCCCTTCTGTCTAACCCTCTAGGCAATGAAGAAAAAACCAGGGACCATGAGTGAACGATGAAATTCGATACACACTTTTCAGGTACCTAGCGCCATCCCGATGCTCGAGTCAATGAAATGTCAATCAACCCACTCTCCCTAACGCCTAGCTTGCTGGATAAATACCAAAAATGAAACGTTCAAGTCCTCAAAAACCAGGACACCAAGATGACAGTCGCAAGAAAGAAAGGGCGGAAGGCGGAAGGAGGAAGGCGTACGACTACAGGTCCTTGAGTTCGTCCTGCGTCTTCGTGCTGACGAAGGCGTGGTTGAGGAAATGAAGCCACGTCTTGCGAGCCTTTCTTCGCTTCTTCCCCTTGCCCTTCTTGCCCTTGTGCTTCTTCTTGCCCTTCTTGGTGGATTCCTCTAGGTCTTCATCGCTATCAACTGTGTCTTCTTCGTCCTCTTCATCATCCTCTTCATCGTCCTCTTCATCGTCGTCGTCATTGGTGTCGTACGCGTCTTCCTCCTCATATTCAGCCTCATCTTCCTCATCAAATACCTCACTGACTCCATTCTCTACAGCCGACTTATCACTCTTGGAAGCCTGCCCGATGCGATGCGCAAGTCGCACAAAGCTCTTGACCGTGAGGTCGTCGAGTCCGTACACCTTGTCGTCGAATGTGCTGTACTCGACCTCGAAATCAAACTCTTTCGGCTGCGGCTTATCGTGCTTGGGATGTTTGCCCTTGTGCTTCCCAGGGTTCCATCCCCAGGGTGACCACCACCAGGACGACACGTCCTCATCCTCAACCACGTCGTTGTTGATGTATGTGAGGTTTGCGTAGTACTGCGTGAAACCGAGCAGGGTCAGGGCTTGCGGTCTATACGCGGGGCCGGGCGGCGAGTGCTTTGGCGGTCCATCTGGAAGGCGTAGGTTCGGGTTCTTGGGCTTTTTGTGCCCTTTCTTGCCCTTGTGGTGCTTCTTCTTCTTTTCGGTCTCAAAATCGGAATCGTCGCGTCTTTTCAGCTCGCCAACGTCGGGCTCGTCGTCTTGGCCAGAGATGTCGTTGCGACTAGGGGCTTCCTCATCGAGCTGTGCTGTCCTGGCTGGATCGACCCATGTACGGCTGTCTTCGAGCCCGGTGATATTGTATTCAAACACCCGTAGACTTGGGAAATAGTTCGGCACGACACTGGGTGAGATGAGCGAGAGCTGGAATCGCTCTGCCCATTTGCCGCCAAGCTTGTTTTTACCCTTCTTGCCCCTGTGCTTCTTGTTCTTCTTCTTGGTCGCATCAGTGTCTCGCTTCCGAATGACGGGGCTAGGCAACTTGGCCCAATCATCACGGAGCTCTTTCAGGTAATTAGCGCTGGACTGAGCCGATAGCTCCTCTTCCATGTTCTCGCGCGTGGAGACGGAGCTCTCGGATAGACCCTGAATCAAATCCATGTCGATGTCCTTTGCGTCTTGCAACAGGAAGTGGTCGATGTTCATGTGCCCGTACAAAGACGTGATAATGACGTCGCGGTACTGGTGCAGCCAGTAGGTGTACTTCTGCCAGCATGTCTCCTCCCACAACTGCTTGCCAGAGGTTCTAGCAGGAGGAACATGGCCCATGAGGATGGCCTTTACACCGCGAGTTCGCAGGTAGTCGAGCTGAACGAGGAGCCACTCGAAATGCTTATAACCAGGCTCAGAAGGATGGACGCAGTCGTCAATGCCAGCGTTGCGGTCGAAGAAGTACATGGTGTTGAGGCTGAAGACAGCAAGCTTGTCGGGTATGACCTCGACGTAGAACCAGCCGCCAAACTCGAACGAGTGGCGTTGGGCCTCGGGGATGAAGGGCTTCCATATTTTGGTGTATGTCTGGAGGATGTCGTTGGGTCCAGGCATCAGAATGTTGTGCGGATAGATATCATTGTTGCCGAAGGTGGGCACTACGGGAATGACCAAGCCCCGGTCGTCGGAGAAGGTGTCGACGAAGAGATCGGAAATGCGTTGGTTCATGGATAAGATGTCGCTGTTGTGTCTTGGTAGTTTCTCGTCGCTGTCGTGGCGCGCAGAATCACCAGTCCAGACAACGAAGTCGACCTCATCTGCCAGATGCTCCCTCACCCAGGCCAGGGTGGCATTGACGAGGGCCAGGGGTGAGTCGCAATCCGAGGTCTCGGCGCCGTACACACCAGCAAGGCCATCGCCCCGATGGCATGCGATGTCCTCTTCGGTCGACGTGTGGGGTTTGTAGTGTTCGTCGGGGTGCAGATCTGCCCTTGTCAGCGACAGTTCCGGGCTCAGACTCGGCACGCCATCAACCCATCGCGACTGCGACTGCGACTGCGAGGGCGGGGAGTGGTGGGTGTAGTGGGCATACCTGTGATATGAAGGAACCTGCCGCGAAGGTGACGCTGCGAGGTGGTAGCAGCAGCAGCAGCAAGGGCCTGTCGGTGGTTGCCGGGATCGAATGGAGGCTGCTGCAGACCAGCCTGAGTTTCGATTGCTGATGCGCTGGAAGGGAGCTGAGCGAGCAAGCTGGGGACCGCCAGCGTCGCCCATTGGAGCGCTCTTAGCGGTGCCATGCTGCAAGACCTTGGAGGATGAGCTGAGCACCGCAACAACAACAACAAGGTTTGAAACTAAGGAGGTGGTGGGAGAAGACCCCAAGATAGCATCGAATTTCGAATTTAATAATTAAGACGTGTATTTTATTTTCCCCCCCCCCGCGTGGATAGTGATGGGTAGGCAGGTAATTTGGGTGCGATTCCGTCATCTAACATCAAACAACGCCCCAGGTCATTATCTGCGAACTTGGCAGCTCTGATCGCGGCGGATTGGGATAAGTGTGACGGGCGATCGACTGGCGGCGAGGCACGGATCCGATCCTGAAGGGTCTGAAGGATCCTCAGTAGCCTATGAGATGGCCTGGTACAAGAAGGCTAGAATCAATCAAGAGATAGACTCTTTTTTCGAAGTTGCCGTGCAAACCGAGATGCACAAACCCAGAGCTAACAAAAAGCTAGAAGAAAGCCTTCGAGACAGAGCCAGGCAGGCGAAACAGGCGCCAGCCAAGCTGATAAGTCTTTTATCCCCCAATCTCTTGTTTCACGCCGGGCCCCTACAGAATTCTGTGTATACGATGTGTCGTCTTCGATTTATTGGAAGTAAGGCGGCTTGCAGCGAATCATGGGCCTGCATTTTGCACGTGTGAAAAACTCAGGCCATGGAGCTCGACAATGTAACGGGTCATGAGCACATGGCGTATGTTCTGGATGACAAGTTGCCCCGTTGCCCCAGGTTAACAGGGGAGACAGGGGCTGCCCAGCGGCGATAATGCTACGATGGCCAGTTGGTCGGTCAGCAGAGTCAAGCCTTTCGAGCTTTCGGTCAGACGACGAGAACCCTGATGGTTCGCACTCTGATAGTACAAGATAGTGCAACTAAACTAATGCAATCCAAGCCCGCCAAGTTGGGACGTTCGCTATTGGAAATAGGTCTTGTTCGCATCGAGTTGCAGCGTTAGGCTTTCCTTGTGTTACTCAAATGCTCCAGTATGACGTTGTTGCGTGACGCCCGGTCAGCTGAAGGAGACGCCCTGCCCGACATCCGTTGCTGCATGGCTGCCTGCAGGTAGGTATAGTCTAGGCTGTTACTGGTCTAGCATTGTCTCTTGTCGATAAGACCCATCGAGGAACAACCACTCTGACTATTTTCTCAGGGTCATGCGCGCCAATTTTTCTGTTCTGGCTTTCCTCTTCACATTCATCAGCACGTCCAATTCACAGTCAGTTTTGATTGCTTCGGCAGGCCATTTCACCCCCAGAGTCTTTCGAGTTGAATCCAGTGCGAGAGTAAAGTAGCCGTTCGTTTGAGGGAGGCCAGCTTATGCCAACAAGCTGGTTTCCCATGGTTTATCTCGGCCACACCAAAGCCACGTGAAATCAATGCTATTGTCTATTGTACCCTATCTATGAAAGCACCCTGGCGTGCCTGGGGAGCAGGCTTAGATGACCGAGCCCGTATCTAGTACTACGTGATGGACAGAAGGTCACCACACCTTTCGTGGGACTGCCAGCCACACAGGAGCGATTAATGTTCTCGTGATGGTATGTGCTTACTCTGGGCTGGCAACTCGACCAGATCAACCTCGCCTGAATCGGTCATCTCTGGTCTGTAGGTTCGGTATTCCACGTTCCTGTATCTCGGTCCTGTCACGACTCTGTGGAGAAAGCCTGAATGGGTAACGACGACGACGACCTTGTCCTCTTGTTCGTAGAGCCATTTTCTCACCACTGCTGCTCTCTTTCTGATTGTTTCCTGCTCCGGTCCATACAAGCCAATTTTCTGGGGGTAGACTGGATCTAGCTGCGAGAAGTCGTAGCTCGGCCAGTCCTTCTCCAGCTCAGATCTCTCGGCGCCGACATCACAGGGGTTGGCTGTGTCTTCCTATTTACTTCTGGTAAGCTTGAGCTCGGGTGCTTGAGCAGTCTGAAATGATAGTCTCCTACCTGCCATTCTGCACGTGCCACGACAGATACCCCGCGGTCTATCAGCCACCCAAGTGAGTGCTGCACTGTCTGCAGCGTGCGTGATAATGGGCTCACCACGATACGACAGCCTTCGGTGGCGTAGGGGAAGTCTGCCTCGAGATGGTGTGCAAGAGTTTTGCATTGTTCGATGCCCAAGTCTGTCAACTTGGGATCAAAGATCGACCAGTCATTGGCGACATCTTGCGACTGTTAGCTTTTGCTGAATCTAATAAGCTAGATCAGATGTACTCACTGTGTAAGGCCTGTGCGTGGCGGATGAGAACCACCGTGGGCGGCATCTTCACAATTCGAATATTAATAAAGTTGTCCAAAAGAATAGGAGGACGGAGTCATCAATATTACTGCTCTGTACATGTACAGTTGGTGGTTTCGATGCGACGTCGTATCTTATGCCGCCGGCAAGATTGAGAGAGTCACACTTGAGGGGCCACTTTGGTGGATCTGCTGGTCCAAATGCCTCGCTCCCAGTTTGCCAGTGCCTTGAGATTGTTTATCCTTGTGTATCTAGGTAGGTATCACAAATTACGAGCACGGCTTATCATTCTAGTTTGTTCCGATAAATGTCGGTTTTTGTATTGTTCTTCTCATGTAAGCTTGTGACATAGCTTTAACCTTCTACATTGCATGAGGTTTCGGTTTGGTGGCAAAAGGCTCACCTAAAGGCTAAGTAAATGAGGGAGGCCCCTACTGTCAAACTGCCGCCACTGATAGTGGGAGGCGTTAGGCATGTCCGGGCGCCGGAGGACCCTTGGTACAGCCCTGTATCTGCCGCCGTGTGACCCATTGAACACCTATGGTAGCATCCATCCCACCAAGGGGGAGTCACATTAAGTATCCCGTGTCCTAGTTGCCACAAAATAGACGAGACACTTCCAGGTTCTTCGTAGTTTATACCCCCTTAGAAAGTAATATATACTATTTATTGTATTAGTATTACCTAGTTAAATAGTAGTTATTTATACAGTTTATTAATTATATAATAGTTATTCCATGATTAAAGGAATATTTATTATACTATATGCCGACATCTACCTACACTCAACTACACCTACACCGGACACTTAATCTTACCCCCACATGCCCACCTCGAAAGTATGTGTGCTTTGAAACAACTTATTCAGATTTGTTTCCAGACGTGACTCACTCTTTCGAAGCCTAAGGCTCTCGCACTTGCCATGATTTACCCCCTCATGTTCGAAAATGAGCCTCAGGAAGATACTGGGGGGCTCGGGGCGGGTTAAGAAGAAGACCACCTCGACGCTATCGAGCGTACCAACCGCAAAGCGATCCCCCTCCTCGTCATCCGCATCCGCATCCGCATCGCCTTCACCATCATCATGGACCTCTTCGTTGCCGCGGCGCAAACCTGGCGTCGGCGCGAGCACGGCGACCAGGAGCAAAAGCGGAAACGATGATGATTACTTCGGCGACGACAAGCTTGACGACTTCGGTCTTGTCACAGCCCTTGCGACCGACCTTCATCTTCGCGACACACCGCAAGCGATCCAGTACATACGCGCGCGCATGTTTGCGCCGATCCCTGACTCGGCCGCCGGCATGACTTCTACACGCATTGCCGAGACTCTCAACTATCAGCGCAACCTCCCGCCCATCGTGAGCATCGCACACATACAGGCGCTGCTGTCGTCGCCAAGCGCCGTCGAGAGAGAGATCGCCGAGCTCACGCGCCAGGGTTTCTTGCATCGCATTGTAGTTCCGCGACGTGGAACCGTCGGCGAATTCGTCATATTGGCTTCCGACTATGAGGCGTCGTTGAAGAAAGACGCACAACTTAGCAACGGGGCCCGGGAAAAGTTACTCGGCTTCCTGGCGGCGAATCCAGGTCTACAAGTTCTAGGAGGAGATGCGCTGAAGCCATTGGAGATACAAGAGCTCGTCCATGCAGGCTTTTTGACAGCGCATCATATCGGCGGCGTTGTGAGCCACGGCGCCATATCCAACACCATGCGCTCATACACTCGTCCCGAGGACAAGATCACCCTCACATCCTTGGAGACCGTGTCGCGGCAGGCCACTGGCTCCCTCGGCACCGTGGGTGGCGAGGGCGCATTGCGTGAAGTTGGTGGCAGCGGTGGCGGCTCCTTGTCCGTCAACGCTCTGACGCAGTCCCCATCTACAGAATACAGACTCGCCGTGCCGGGGGCAGGTTCGTTTCTAAAGCTGGTGTCTACGGCTCTGGATCATGTTACATCATTGCTGAGTAAGTCCAAATTTCGCGAAGGCCCCGAGTCTGGCCTCCGCGAGCTCTGGGACGGTGGCATTCTCAAGATCGACCAGCCGTCGGCGAGGAGGGCGCGTGGTGAGTTCGCTGGCGTGCTGCCTGGGCAGACGAGGAAGTGGCGCCAGTTTTACGGCCTCATGTTTGACTGGATTTTGCAGGAGGCCGTGGGCGCTGGGCTTGTGGAAGTCTTCGAGACGCGCAGCGTTGGACGTGGTGTTCGCGCACTGGGTTGACTCTGCTCTGATCAAGCAGATGATTGCCAATGAAAAAGTGAGCATGGAGACTGCCTACATCCTACATCACCATTTTGGTATATACCATTTACACCGCAAGCAAAGCGCACTGCCTCGGCTATATATATACTCCGAAGACTTTACTATAAATACCAGAGGAACGGCGTAACGTAGATTCAACGATAGCGGTAGCATATGTAGAATAACAAACAACAAACAACTTCGATGCTTTCTACATCGAAGATCTTTGATCGGCATCGCTCTTCCCTCGCTAGTATCAACTGTACATATAATCGGTAAGTTCACGCCGGATTGAAGAGGTCTGCGAGTCCGCCAGGGATGGCCCGCAAACAATGATCAGTACAAGGTTGCGTAGCAAGCGAGCGTATCGACAACATGATAACGGCTCGGGGCGCTCCTTTCGTGCCAATTTAGACCATGCCTAGTGTCTTTTATTACTCCTATTGCTTACCTGTCGTGTTGTCTTTTTGCAGTGATGTGAATCCTAGGGTGTTCAGCTTGGGAATCGGTGCGGTTTCTGTACACCGTCACTTGCTACGGTTTCTGCATCGAAGTCAGAATGGTCAAAACATTTTCGCTTGATATAGCCTCATGTTTCATAACGCCACTGGTGTGTTTCCATTGAATATATCACACCCTAGATTGTATGAAACCGGCCCAGCAGGCGCTTATGTATCCTAGCACGTCAGCTACTGCGCTTGTGTCTGTAAATGAGCAAAAACACCGCTAGATACGCAGAGACCAAATCGATGATGCGGAGGCGGAGAGTGTCGTCTGATGTATGCATTCGTGTATTGATATATTGGGCAAGCTCGCAGGCAACTCCTGGTATGAGACAGTCTTTGCAGTGCATCGGTCGTTTGAGATATGCTGCTACTGCAAGGTGCTAAAGTCATGCACGCATACATACACATCAACATACGTTCGGACCAACTTGAAGTGCGCTCTGGAGTGCCGTGCATATGTACGCTCAGACCGGATGGCGCTTGGTGTAGACAGATGAAAACCAATCCGCGCTCTTTGGTATAAGGACCAAAGCACTTAGTGGCTCTAGGAGCATCGCATCGCAGACATCGAACTCGTTCTATTTTATATGTATACGGTAAGTACGTATGAGAAAGTCGTAGGCTGCAGGCTGCAGTAGTTTACAGCACAGCATGCATACAACAGACACCAAATACCGGCATATCCGCCGTGACCCAGGTAGATGTAGCCTGGAGATAACTCTGTGCATGTGTACCGTATGTTTTCCGATGCACTCATCCGGCGCTGTATACACATTCGGATTCGAGCACTGATCGGGGAACACCGACCGGAGTCTCAGAATTGTACAATTGCCTGATCTTACATAGGCGTACAATGTCTCTGAGATCATTGTCTCACCCGGTACCTGTCCGACGTGAGGTGAGGTGCCGGCATAACCCGCTCCGAGACACCAGCCGTCATGCCACGAGGCTGGAGGGCCAATGGCTGGGCGTTGTGGCTCGTACGGGCCGTATCTGTACATACATATATAAGTAAGTAGTATAGATGCGCGTACATGTGAATCCGGGTAGCGTGTAGATTGTGTGAGGGTTGTCTAGAATCTCTCGGGTCTCGAGAGGTGTTGATTCGCGGCGCCTTCGCCGTGTTTCATAATTATGACAATGGGAAACTACTATCTGACCAGCTCGGGTCTTGTTGCCTGTCTGTCTCTCCATTACTTCGTTTCTTTCATGTCGTCTTGCTCCCTCTTCGTGTCTCCCTACTCTCTGCATACTCAAAGTCAAACTGCAGACCCTGTCCAACAATGCCGTTCTGACATTCGGGAAGCGCAAGATCAGCCATTTACTTCCCAAAATGTAGACTGGGCATGGGGAGGTCAAGATATGTATGGCAGGCTGCCGTCCGCTTCGGTTCATGGCCCGGTAATTACGGGACGTTAAAATCGATATTACATAAGCCTGAGTGAGTCTTGGGATGATATCGTGACGCGAGGCACGATCATTGGTTTTATATAGCCATAGGGCGGTAGGTAACCTGAGACGCAGGCGAGTCGTCTGATATATCGCGTAATATGGATTTGGGGAAACACCATATGTAACGGTGCAGCCAGATAATAACCAAGCCTGATCAGATTTCATGCGGTACATCCCACAAGCGATAATTAGATGTCATTTTACCACCGATTTACCCTATCATATTGTACCATCAAGTTGTTCGATAAACATTAATTCGCTGCGCCCGTCACACACTCCCTCGAGCGTTTCGGGAATCCCGCTGGTTGATCTGATATACTGCCAGGACCATACTACTTTGATCTACCCGTTAATATCGTCCCGCCGGGTAGGCTTCCGCCATCGATCTTGTTATCGTTGCGCATGCAATGTGCCACACGTTTACCTACAGTATATAGATATAATATTGATTCGCAGAGTATGGCCGCCTCGGGAGCGATGCTTTCATAGTATTGGGTGTAGCAATCATTAGGAGAGACGTGCTCTCATCGAAAGCTCGTGAAGACCCAAAACACGTACATTTTCATAGCTTCCCAAGACCACGCACGATCTGCCCACGTAAAGTTACATCGCTCATACTCACTCTACCTAGCATAAGCCATCCATTTGAACTGTAATATTCGATCGGCACTCTTGACGACGCTTCCGGGTGCAGATATAGCTCATCAAGACGCAATTTGATAAGCGCTTTGTCTTTTTAGTACCGACTCCTGATCACCCAACGCGCATCTCGCATTTTAGCCCTCGGTGACGGAAAACGGCACTAACTATATCGCACTGACCGCGCGAAGCGTATCGGTGTGACTAGAATTCAATGATACCTATGTGCTAGGTATACGTGTGCTGCTCATCTGGGTCGTGAACCACAACAATTTAGCTTCTCCTCTGGTAGGCAGGTCGGGATCGAGTTGCGTAACCTGTAGGAAAGAACCCTTCTTGAATGTACCTAGGTATTTATGTATGTATGTACTGTATATAAATTCCTCAAGGCAACAAGTTGATGAACTAGGCTCAGTGCTGGTTTTCTTGTCTGGCCAAGTCCAAGGAGGTGGCTAGTGAGACAGGCCAACAATGCGAAAGGTGATTTATGACATCGGAGTATATATCTGCACCCCCAACCCCAATCAATCCCTTAATAGTTCGTCACGGTATGCCACTATGGAGCTCGCTTTGGACTCCTCCCTGGCGCAATATCATAGATCCCTAGTCTTATCAAGTGTCACGAAGCGCCATGGTAACGTTCGCTATGTTTCCAAAAAGTAGGCATTTGTATTACTCAACACGGCCACGACACGATCAGGAACGCGACCCAGCAATGCTCTCAAATCTGGAGCTATGACACCTCATGCATAGTAATAGTCGGTAGTAGTTCTCGTCGCGCTCGGCCGCCAAGCTCCCTTTGCTGCACTGCGGGGTAGCGTAGCAGTTCCAGAGCACGAAGTGGCGCCGGCGTGGGAAATTGGCAAATGCAAAGTGGACAAGACAGGCTTCGGACAGGGGAGTGGCGGGTTGCATCCCAACGGCCCATCTCTGGTTCGGGACAAGCGTGGAGAAAAAAAAGTACCAGCTCGAAAGTCTAACTCCCAAGCTCAAGGTCAAGCTCGAGTTATCTCGTTCGCGCTTGTTGATCGTTAGCTAGCTTGGTAACCAAGCCCGCTGGAACCAGATGTGACGAGGAAAGGCTGAAGCGCATGATGCTATGCAGCTCTCTCCGACCCAGTTTAGCAGCTTCCCTCGGTAGCCATCGGAGAATCCTGAATGCCATTCTGAGAAGGTAAGTTCCGCAAATAGAGGAGATGCCTAGGGAGGCGAGGGAGGGAGCTCTCGGGAGGATCGCATTGGTTCGAGCTGCCTTTCCTGGGCACAACTGGGATTGTCGGCGATTACTGGGTAGATTCAAGCATCGTGAACCATATTTCAATAGCATAGGACGTTGTATCCGACGACGCATTCGGCGACGTTACCGTGGTGTTGAGTGCTTGCTTGGGTGCGGCACGGCCGACTGGAAATGAGCAGCGCGTTGCATTGGACCTGCGTTGAAGAGGTTGTAGCTGCAACTACACACAACTCGCGGATCCGTGGCTTTGACTGGCTCTCTTCTGTCCAATCTCTTTTTTTTCTATACTAAATCGACGTGGCGTCGACCCGAGGAACGAAAGCGCGTGGTGGCGCGTCACATCGCGGGAACGCGCCGGTAGCACCTTTGCTGACAGCTATAGTCCAGTCCAATCCAGGACCCGATCCGTTATCAGATGAGTCGCGGACCAGCTTAGCGGAGATTCCAAGCTCACTTGATAGGTAGATAGAGGCGGGCAGCAGTTCATTGAAGAGTGCGGGAGAAAGAACCATTGCTGTTTGAGGTGATGTAGGGATTCGTACAGGTCGATTGGCTGGGAAATTTAACCGTAATTTGCTTCTTATCAAGGGAGGTGAGAGATACCTTTGGTCAAAGAAAGTCCAGGCTGGCCCCCCATTGCCATCAGATTAGTCGTTAAAGAGGTAGGTATACATACTCATTGCCAGTTCGTTACCTTGGGGGGGATTACTGTATCTATCCATTGCTATCTCATGCCGTTAGTATGCGCTCAGCCAGCCTCCTTGGTCGTTAAACGACATACGAGTATGCTTTCACAAAGATGTTGGCACAACGTATCGAGCTTCCTGTCCGAGATTCTAGCCGAGCTCGTCAATCTCTCATTTACGTTGCACTCACCATGTGCCCATGCGTATAATGTAGAGATTATACTTGGATATTTACACTACCTGCTCCGTCGCCCGGTACGTTTGCCCAGGCCACAATTGTGATCTGAGGGTAGGTCGATGCCGGCGCAGTGTATATTGGCAAAAGAGCAGGGATGACGGAATGCGATTGGCTGGGACGGGCTATGTTGGGCGGATGCTGGAAATTGCCCTAGGAGGTCGAACCCGGTCAGGGGTCGGGTGACAGTCTCGACAGTGGTGAAAATTCACATGCACAAGCGCAGCGGCGGTAGGATTCAAGATGCTATCTAGGTTAGGGTAGGTAAGTACCTACCTAGTAGTAGTGTGATGAGATTGGTGCTCGGTACTATACCTCTTATACTGTACAGTAGAAGAGAGGGAGAAACAGAAACACGAGGGGGCCAGTCTAGTCCGTCCCCCCGTCTGGGCTGGTGGCAGAGCCCTGATACTTTGAAGTCGGGTTGCGCATCCTATTCGCCTAATTCGTTCTTGGAAGTGTTGTCTGCCACGTTGTAAGCCAACTGCAGGCGTCTATCAGGTATCTATCTACGTGTACTATGTACCGTACCAAAGTACCAAATGTCGAATGACCTACATATGTCGGGTGCACCTCGCACGCCTCCACTGCAGTGTGGCTTTGAGTTGATGAGATGAGCTCGCAAGCAAGGGCGGCGATCTCTCCAGGGCCGTGACCAGGACTATGGTGACGGGTGATATTGGGGATGGCGGGATTGCATTATGCGCACTGAGCAGGCTGTGGTTGGTGCAGGGAGCAGTTCCTCGCTCGCCTCGGTCCAGCGCGTGCGGTGGGCGAAGTCTGGAACTTGGGTTCTTAGGCCGCTGTTAAGGCTTCTGCTAGTCCTCGATGGGAGCGGCCAACATCGCCAGTGCATTTAGCTTCCATCTTGACGACGAGATCTCCGCTACGACTGCCTATGACCGCACCGCCTAAGTATCTCTACTTGAGACTCGAGGCTGTGCTACAGCTGAAATACTGGATATTTGGTTGTGACTATAGTACCTACATTTGGGAATATCGGTACCTAGGTACGGTCTCGACTAGTGCGACCCGCTGGCCCCCCATTAGCTATTGTTAGCGCCGTTGCGATGCTTGTCATGGCTCATTGTGTACCTGGGCAAGCACCTGAGTGACCAGTTCCCCCCCCTGTCGAGCCCGTCGTGCCCTGGACCGACCAAGTAACCAACCCCGACCAGACCTGGCTTGGACTGGGCTTGGACGGGCTCGCACTTGGTCCTGATCGTCCTGACCCCTAAACGGACCACTTGAACGACGACGGGACGGAAGCACTGCAGCTGAACGGTTCCATCACTTGATGATACCTACCTTGCTTGAGTATTTCGATCATCAATCGATACCGAGATAACCAGCTCGTTGTTTTTCGTGCTGGTGCTACCCACATTCATCACGAACCCAGGTCTACCTTCCGGAGGGTAATACTTCCTGCTGTCGGCGCTGCGCATCCATACTCTGATGACTGCAGCATACAACATACCGACGTGATACTCGACCACCACGCGATCTCAGGCTTGTTTAGCTGCCTGGTATACTCGCTCGAGTGCGATTCGGCCTTCCAGTGGAATTGGGCCGCGACGTACACATCGATCACTCATAGTCACCCACGCTGGATCTTGGTCAGCTTAGATAGCTGCCCGTACAACCTGCCTCTGTTCTTCCACGCAGGCCTTCCACACGCCATCTCTCGCTGTCGCTTGCCTCACAACATTTGACGGCTGACATCGACCGAACGGGAAACGACGTTCACTCTCACCTACCTGGGTCGAGAAAAGCCAGACCATATCGACAATAATCGCGTCAATATATACGACAGCCGACCAGCTTTATTCTCTTCGCATTCCTCCATCGTGGATCGACCTCGGCGGGAATCAGTTACGGAGCCGTGGGAGAGGAAAGCGCCGGATCTTAAATCTGGTTGAGACATCGTACGCTTTGTCTCAACGAGAAACACCCTACGACTGACACACGCCCTACGCTCTCTATCACTCGTTGTACCGGCTCGCACAACCTCTATCCTGGATGGGTGCTGACGGCCAGGTCGCTCGCTACACCGTGATACTCCCTTCTCACATTTGACATTAGCTTCCGCCTCTCGTGAGTAGTTCGGGTTTTCCCCAAATTTCCTCTCTGCCGAGTATTCCATTCCACGTGCTGCGAGGGAGCACAATCTGCCTCCCCACCAATTAGAGTTCTCGTTAATCCGTCAACCTGTTGGCCCTTTAAGATTTACTAACACGGACCGCTGGGATAGACCTGGACGATAGAGCCAGACCGCGCGTTTTCAGTTCCCCCAATTGGAGATTTATTCCTGCCCAACTCTGGTTGCCCAGCCCAGCGAGGACGGCGAGGCACCGGCCAATCAACGAGCTACCCAACTCACCTGTCCCTCCACTGCAGCCATCCCGGGTCCTTCAAACATAATTAATATATCCGACCATACCGTTGGGAACTTCGATCCCTCGTGTCTAGGTTATGTGTGCGGGGCGAAACCTGCCAGCGCGAACTCTATTGAATTAATCGTCCCATCCAGTATTGCAACATCACATTCCGCACTGACGTATCCTGGCGCCACGACTCTAATGGAGGCGTAAAGAGCAGACCACATAGGCACGAACTCACAAAACCGTGCGCTACTCGCATCTATCCTTATCACACACCACAATGGCCACCACATTACCACGATTGCGAGGATCCAACGATCCGCCCACGGGCGCCCTTCCAGCTTTACCCATGCCGAAAAGCCGCAAGAGCACCGGCGGAATTGCGAGCCCCGTCAGAGGCTCCGGTACACCGAGAAGCGGATTGAGGATACCATCTGCAGCGTCGATACATGGCGCCCCTTTGACCCCAGCGCCCACCGGCGCTCTTCCGGTACCACGCGGTGCTGGAGTGAACAGTGCTGGGAGAACCATTCGAAAGACCGTTAGCATCAATTCTTTTCCCCAACCTCCGAGTCGAGGGGGAAGCTTGCCTCCGAGTCCCCTGTCTGGCGCTGTCACACCGGCGAGAAAAGCCCGGACTCCGCAACCGACATCGAAAATAAGTCACCAATCTGGCACAGCACCCAGCCTGCTTAATGGAGGTGGTGAGGGTAAATCGCTGGTAGGCGGAGGTGCAGGCACCAGACATTCGGACGGCTTGATTAGTATAGCCTCACCCCCACAAAGCCGTAGCTCTTCGGCACAAGGCTCCTGCTCAACATCAGCTACCACGTATGACGACCCCCCCGAATCGAACGGTGTTGCCCTCAGGGAGAAACGCTCCTCCAAAGGCTTGGATGGTAAAGGCAACGTCATTGTTAGCATTCGTGTCCGACCAGATGCTGGTGGTCAAAGCCAAGCGGAGGGGGAATGGATGGTTGATGGTCGAAAGTCCTTGGTCGCCTACCGTGGACGTGAAGGAGGCGATTATTACTACGGTCAGTCTTTCAAGCCACGTTCTACGGCGATCGACCCTGCTAACCGTCCACAGACAACGTATTCACAACCCACGATGACAATAGCCGCGTATACGATCATTGTGCGAAGCGTCTGGTCCGTCGAGTGATGGAAGGTTACCACGGAACAGTGTTTGCGTATGGAATGACAGGTACAGGCAAGACGTTCTCTATGCAGGGCACCGCATCCTCTCCCGGCGTCATTCCGCTGGCCATAACCGATATCTTCTCATACATCCGCGAAACGCCGACCAGAGAGTTCCTGCTTAGAGTAAGCTACCTCGAAATATACAACGAGAGGATACACGATCTTCTCAGTATGTCCACTGCCAATGCCGCCGCCGCCGGCGCTGCTCAAGACGAAATCAAGCTTCGAGAGGACAGTAAACGAGGTGTTTATGCGACCCCGTTAAAGGAGGAGATTGTACAAAGCCCCACTCAGTTATTACGGGTGATTGCCCGCGGTGATCAAGCCCGAAGAACCGCAAGCACACAATTCAACGCAAGAAGTTCCCGCAGTCATGCGGTTGTGCAGATTGTTGTCGAGAGCAGGGAACGCTTACCAGGAGGCTCGGGCGGAGAAGGCAAACGCTCAGGGCTTGTCCCAGGCGGTGTCCGTGTATCCACGTTGAGCCTCATTGATCTGGCAGGCTCCGAAAAGGCAGCCGAATCGAAGGAACGACGGCAAGAAGGATCTCACATCAACAAGAGTTTGCTAACCCTGGGGACTGTCATATCCAAACTCTCCGAGCACAAGGAGAAGGAAGGAAAGGGCGCCGACAAAGATGGAAAGCATTTACCCTACAGAGACAGCAAGCTCACCAGATTATTGCAAGGCGCATTGTCTGGTAATTCGCTCGTAAGCATCCTGTGTACAATCCAAACCGGCGCGGCAGGAAGCGCTGCTTCAGTTAATACCCACGCGACCGAGACCCTTAACACGCTCAAGTTTGCTTCGAGAGCAAAGAACAGCATCGTGAGCCATGCAAAACGAGCCGAGGAAGCTCTCGGTGCTGGCGGGGAAGGTGGTGCGCGGGTTCTTCTTGAGCGCTACCGAATGGAAATTGTCGAACTGAGGCAGCAGCTTGACACCCAAGCCAAGGCGAAGGATAATAACAAGCCTGCGGAAGTACCCGACACCGAAAAGGACATGGAA
This sequence comes from Astrocystis sublimbata, assembly GCA_022453515.1. Lineage (NCBI taxonomy): Eukaryota > Fungi > Ascomycota > Sordariomycetes > Xylariales > Xylariaceae > Astrocystis > Astrocystis sublimbata. Next base: position 166,935 of record JAJNNY010000058.1, on the reverse strand, counting down.
GAGGAACTTGCTCGAGAGAAAGAAGCGGAGGCGAGACACGAAGAGCAGATCCTGGAGATGCAACTCGCCCGTACGGCCTTGAAGGAGCGAATCGACCATCTGAACCGTCTGATCTTGAGCTCCAAGTCTACCGGAGTAAACTCGAACGGCACCTTCAGCGCCCTAGGATTTCACAACCGTTTCTCACAAAGCTCAGTTCGCACTTCGCTCACAACGCCAGGTGCGATCGAAAGAGCAACATCTAGAGGGTCGTCAGCCTCGACAATAGGCCGCAGGTCGATAAATCCACGCCACTCGAGCAGCGAAGAAGCGACGGCGAACGAAGACGAGGATACTGCTGGAGATTATGGCGATGGCACAGCTTCTTTACATGCTCAAAACCAAGCATTACAATCCGATATTGCCGACAAGAATCGATACATTGCTACACTTGAGAAGAGGTTAAATCAAGCTCGTCGGGCCAGCTCATCGAGGGCATCGGCAGGATTCTCCGCCCCGAACAAGGGTATCATGGTCGGTGAGGATCATAGTGTGTCCACAGCGCTCAGGGAGAAGGATGCCGAGATCGCGGAGCTCCGGGCGAGGCTGGACGACAAGGACAGGATGTTGGCGGCTCTGCGGAGCGCAGCTCGATCACGCGACGCTGCCGAGGGACTGGAGTCGCCAGTTAAGAGTGAAGCCCGCTCCTCGCTCCTCCTGAACTCGGTCAGCCCACCACCACAAGATGCCCTACCAGACCCACCGGTAGCTAAGGCCAGTAGATACTCCCCTGTTCGGAAACGAAGTGTCGATGAGATGAGCAAGATGCTGGACGAGATGATCCAGGATCGTGTAGAGGCTGGTCACATCGTTCGAGGCGTCCGTGGCAGTGTCCGTGTCGTCAACAGTCGCAGCGTGGGTAATGCCGCAGACATCAGTCAACCCGGTTTGGAGCTACCGCACAACGACCAGCCGGCACAGAACGAAGCCCCCTCGTTTGCGGCAGAGGCATGAACTTCTTTTTACGAACCCTTCCTCGACCTATGACATCCCCTAGAACGACCCTTTGAGTTTCTCGTGGTACCGGATGGCGGAGTTTCGGCCCAGACTTCTTTCCACCTTTTTCATTCATTTTATTATATACCCAATATCTTGTTCATTGTATTTTCTTTGGTACGATATCGTTTTTTGGGATTTGGCTTGTGGGAGGGTAGAGACAAGATATCCTCAATCACTGTAATGAAGAAAACGGGAGGCTCGCGTCGCTTTTATGTCGCTTTTGTCTTGTTTCTGCTGGTTCCATTTGCGGCCACGCATATTACTCGGTTCGATTGTCTCGGATACCCGTTTCTCCAAGTCGCGGATAAGGGGGGTGGTGCAAGCAAGTAACCTGTGTAGGGTACTTATGTTGGCCGGTCAGGTTGTTGATGGGATTTCGGTTCATGTGCATGTTTTAACACTGGGAGAATGGGGAAGAGGCAAGAGTCGAAATGGGAAATGGGAAAGAAATGGCAAAATGGATTTTGTTCTGTGTCTGTCGCTACACAGCCAGCCAGCCTTGTTCATACATTTTGTATATAATTTGATCGAGTAAAGCGAGGCAAAGCCGCCAACCGCACATGCCGAAATCACACGGGTACGGGATGGGCTGCGGTGGGTATGTATATGTATATACGCGTTACACACCATATTATACCATGCAGTATCATGTATATGTATCTCTCCATTGAACCTCAGCACGTACTAAGCTTATAAGTAAGCAAAAGAGAGCCGGGCGCTGGTCGGATATACCAACTGCCGCTTCAGAAAAAAAAACCTTTTTCTTTTTCTATTATATGCATATGTGTGTGTACCAAGGTAGGTACATGCAACATGCTTGGTCTGTGAGGCCTGTTCGCACAAAAGTTCCCGTGTGACTAGGTAAGAGCTGACATGAGCGAGATGCATGCAACATGGATGATGGATGAGGGCGGAAGGGAAAGTCAGATATGCAGGGGAAGGCAAATTAGATGTGATGAAATGTCTTTCGATTTTACGCGTAACTCTCCTCGCACCTCAATTGGGGATTGGGGAGGGAATATCAACTACGAGTAACCCTTCAGCTTCCTACAACAAACAAGCACCACTGCCGATTGCTCTCCTATAGGTCTGTATCTGTGCGAATTGCCGCCGTGTTCATGGCTGTTGTCAGTTACTCAGACCTTACCTACCATGCGAGCATGCTGCCCTACTGTAGGTAGGAGTTATAACTGAGAATGATTGACATGGGGAGAATGTCCAGCTCTACCTTTCTTCTGGGACCGGATGACATGGGATGGGTATTATTGTTTGCATGAATTTTGTGGGTTACACTTGATGGGGATTGGCGTACCGTACAGTATGTAGTTGTCTCTATGGTGACCTATTATTGGTCAGAGCCTGGCAAGGGGGAGTCACATTAAGTGTCCGGGTCCGAGGTGCCGCACAAAATAGATGAGATACTTCCAACCAGGTTCTTCGTAGTTTATATAATGCTTATTGTTTTATTATTACCTAGTTATACAGTAGTTATTTAAATATAGTTTATTGATTATATAATAGTTATTCTACCGTTAAAGGAATATTTATTATACTATATGCCGACATCTCCCTCCACTCAACTACACCTACACCGGACACTTAATCTTACCCCCACATGTCTGGGTCCCTGAACCTTTGGAATATCTGTGGAAGAATGGAAGGATGGAAAAGATTGGATCCTCGGCGTTCTGTGACCGCTGCGTTTGTAAGTAACTTATTGTAATTTCACGGTTTGTGAGGATATGCCTGTAAAACCAGGGTCTACGTCCCTATCTTGATCGCGATTTTGTCCCAGTAACCTGGTCGTCAGCCTGGTCAGCTGAAAATCCATCCTTTGCCTGGCAAGACCGCGAATTGTCTGTTCGTTTGGTGCTGGGTTGATGGCGTTGAGCTTTTTCTTTTTCTTTCTCCCTCCCTCCTTTTGCGTCCATCATCTGGGGGTAGGGTGTTGGAGCTTGTAGAGCAGATCTCGGATTGGTCGGTTAAATCGCATCGTACCAACAATGCATGAACTCTGTTCAGCTTGATTTTTTTTTCTTTTGTCCCCCTTCTTCCTTCAGATCAAGCGTCTACCTGCCTATGCAGATGCTGGTACTGACTGTCGATAGAGCGCGCCGATATTGCAATATTATGCGTTGTCGATGGTAATTATTGTATGGCTTGTTACTGGAATTCGATGCCTCACTTCGCTCACTAGTTCACTGTTTGTGCCGCAAATCGTGGTGGTGGTGGTAAGTGGCGCTGGATAAGCATCCCCGTGCGGCTGGACGACCAACACATAAAGTTGATAGGCGAATGGCCGGCCAGCCATCCATTCATCAATCATATCATCAAACCAAGTCCAGAGCCACATTGTTAGCATGTAGTTGATTGGCGAAGATGATTCTCTACTAGCAATAGGTGCCCATATACTACTTGGCTTGAGCGCAACGCACCTCAGCCCTAGTATTGATTACAATACCTTGGCGTTGTTGTCCCTCCAAAACCTCCCCAGAGACCCGATTGTGCGGAGAGGGTAACATGGTGGCGGCCGCTAACGCTGTCCTATTGATGTGCGTATCAGATAGAGTGATGGAAAGTTTGGATCGTGTGCGAGTCTGGATGATCATGTAGCACATTGCGTTGTTCTGTTGATAAAGTTGTGGCAGGTTGCCTTGTTGCACGGGCCAAGCTCGTATCACTATCCAGGGCTCTTTTGTGCGGTTCTCCATGCCGTTCTCGGGACGTGTGGCATATTGTATTACGGTATCACCGAGCTAAGGGTGCCCGAAAGATCTGAGCATGAATAATCTGGTGTGAAGTTGCGGCCGAAGCTTCCGTCTGACCACAGACGAAAGGGAATAATCTCACTCGGTCCTACAGCGGCAGTGAGCATCAGGGCGGTTCCTGGCCCGCCTGGGCGGTCAAGGCGAATTCGGAGAAGGATAGCAGCATTGATCGTCCCGATTCATTTCCAAGGGAAACGACAGTATGGTACTGTCTCTAGATAGGAAAGATACTATCGTCATCGCTCTCCGCTCTCCGCTTATACCAAAACGGCCAGTTGTCGCCTTGGCGGATACCGGGCCTCTGGTTCTGCTCAGTCACCACATAACAATAAGACATTCCGTACTTCCCGAGGGTGGATTATGTGTGTTATGTGCGTTATTATGGTTCTCCGCAGAGTGGCTGTCTCTGGTTTGTCATGTTTTGGTAACTTGACACGACGAGACAAACGAATACATTAGCCTGGGTCTACAAACATGGTCTGTGCTGTCGGCCGAACAGTTCGGATCGTGGAGCGCAGAGAGAATGGCGAGAATGGTACGCCATGAAAAGCGACTCCAAATGATGTGTAAACGTGGGAGCACATCTACGCATACATGGTCACAGGAAGCGAGTTGCGCAAAAAAGCCAAGCACTCCGTTGGCTGACCATGGGCCATCTTAGTGTATCTGACAGGATCGTCGGCCCCTGTTATGCGCAGCACACCCCGAGGGCCTGAGCCGGTGTCGCGAGTCGACTGAAGATCAATATTCAGGCAGAAGCTGTATGTTGCTGCGGTTTTATTCGTGTGAAGTGAGTTGAGTCTTCTTCTTCTTGCTCAATGGGTTGGCTGTATGACGAAGTCGTTGGGTGATTTGGCAAGTGACGAGGGAGTGAAGATGTTAATCAAAAGCAAAGGGTCCTTCCTTGCCAACGGCGGCCTTCTGCTTCGTCCTAGCTTGTTTCATCCGACCGGGACGGGGGACACCCTAGCACCCTAGCCCGCCTAGCTTGCCCATAGCCAATGATCATGTCAGTTGGCGTGGGGCAGCGTTGTCAGGGGGCTTCTGGGTTGCAGACTTGGGACGGGATTTCCGCACTTGATATAATTATTAAACTAAATATCTAAATATCAATAAAGTCAGCGACCGCCTTGGAAGGAAGATTGCAACTTGACACCTGCTGTCTTAGGATCGCAACTCATGCGTCTTTGCCCCTTCCAGCCAGCCATAACAATAATAATACTTACACACTTGGTAGGTAGGTAGCTTCGAACAAGCAAGAAGGATATGTATCCTGGCTCAAAAGTGGACAGAGGAATCAATCATCATGTGCAGCTAAAAATAATTTATATACCTTGTAAAAGAAAAGCCCATGGCTCAGTTACTGAAACCTGTGCCTGTACTTATGACCGTAATTCTGTTTGCCTCAGTACGGATTCTCCTGTTTGTGAACAAAAAGCAGAATGTTTAATTTATTTACTAGGTATGCAGCTGTTCCTGATGCTGCCATTAAACTACATACGTAGCAGCACTGTAGCGCTTGGTTGTGATATTGCTACCCAATACGGTAACATCGGTTGTCCTTTTCCATGGCAGTAGCACCACCTAAGTACCCTTATTGGTCGTACCAGCCGTGTTATATAGGCGATATAGGCTCTCTCGGGTCTGACATCATCGGGTCTCCACACGACGCATACCAATAATACCAATACCCATCGAGCCATTGCTTTTCAAACGTCAATCGTCGCCAGAACCTTCCCCACATCCAGTCAGGTCCAAGCAACAAAGTGCGCGGCAGCAGCACCGCGTTTGCACAAACAAGCAAGACGGGAAAGGATGAGTACTCGTATGAGTATCTGTCGTCGAGGATGTAGATCCACGTCTGGCCAACGGCGTGCTGCGCTAGGTGTGCTAGGTGTGCACTACCTCTAGTTGGTTGGTGTCGCTCTCGTCGGCAGCAGCCATTCCATGCAAGCCTCGTGGCTTCGTCCAGTTCTGAAACTCAAGGAATCCCTTCCTACACTAACATCGCACACTAGGTGCACTCTGATACCCTTTTCTATTTACATTGGGAATCCTGGCATCTGCAAGATGAACTCTCGTGTCTTCTTTTCTTCGTCAGCTGTGTTGCTGTTCAGTGACAATAACCACCTTCCTCGCTCGTCGACCCTCCCCGCCTCCTCTCTACTCTCGCTTGAGCCTTGTGATCGGCATCCAACCCCCCGGAAACGTTGCCCGGATCAGCCCAATCATTGCATGTGGCCGGCTTGTGAAGACACAGTCATCTTCCAATAAGACCATCGTCACTGCGCCAAGACGAAGTCCACTCCGTACCTAGCTACCTAGTGTGCACCAGATCATCGCGGGTCCTCCGTACTTACACACAAACTCCCTCGACTCTCTCGACTCCGGCTCATCACCTACCTTTTCGAGCTGACGATCGTTTCCCACCATTCTGCCACTCCGCAAGGCGGGTGCTCTAGTTGCACCCAGCCTCGGTCGCTATCCGAACTTGCCTTTTCCAACTATTATCTTTGCTAGCCTGCCCACCTATCTGAGGCCTCAACTGCTCAGCCATCCAGCTTGCACTTCACCCGCTCTGTGGTAACCATCACTTTTCCTGCACCAGGAAACTTGGAGTGACACCTATCTTCCAGGCTGTGATGGCCCCTTCGTGATACCCATTACTTGTCATTCCTTCGGTTATTACTAATTTGTTTGTTGTTGTATTACCACTACCGCTCCTGCGGATCACACAGTCGCTCCTTGTCATCGCCAACGCCAGTTTCGTCACCTGGTCCAAATTCCTCGCGGGCGCCAAAACTCACATCTTTACTATACTCGAAGCTCATTCACCCAACTTTCGACGAGACAGTACGACGACAATGGCACCGGCTATGGACGGCACTCATCCTAAGGTGATGATCGCTCCTCCTCGGCTGAACCTGCGTAGAGCTGCCTCGTACCAGGGTGAAAAGGGTCCCAAATCTTCCACGTCATCACGCTTCAACTTCAACCATCTTAAATTCAACTCACCACCACCCTCACCCGGCCTGCCAGCACTCGTTCCACGAAAGCGCAAGTCATCGTCGGCTCGAGCAAGGCCCAGCCGAGTTTTCAAACTACTGGCTTGGGCCGCAATATTAGCGACAGTCCTACTGTTGGTAAAGGCACTCATCTATGGAGGGAGACAGATACCCGTCGCCAGTTGGGTCTTCCAAGACCGTGAGGAATATGAAACGGTCCAGCAGGATGAGCTACCTGAAGCCCCAGCGCCCATTGTTGTCACAGATCGGCGGGGCAAATCGAAATGGACCGTCTCTATACCACCAGAATCAAAATTTCCTTTGTCGATGAATGAATATTCAAGTCTATGTGCCAAATGCAATGAAGCCGCTGCACATGTCAAGGAGCTACATGGGAAGTCTCAGCTCCCGCAACAGACGCCCCATGACTACTATCACGAGGATCCTTACTTCATAGACGTCAGGGATGCCGAGAGGAAGGGACTATTGCCAGGCCTTGGGGGGAAGGCAAATGCACAGGGCGGACATCTGGTAGGAACCGGTATGGCAGATATGGAAACTTGCAGTACCTCCATGACATTCGTGCTCGAATCATCCGATGCGGGATTAGGGCCTACCCTCATGATGCTGTGGACGGCTTATGGTCTCGCCCAGAAGGAGAACCGAGCATTCTTCATCGAAGATTCTCGATGGGCCTATGGTCAATATGCGGATATGTTCAAGTCGTGGCCCGTGCAAAACTGCAAGCCACCGCCAAGGCACCAAATGATACCTTGTCCCCGAAATGCGAAGCATCTCATAGTATCCGCCGCCACGGCCTCGACAACCTTTGGTGACAGCTTTATGGCTGAGTATGAAGGTTACAAATCGTCTGGCATCAACCAAGAGCGAGGGGTATATGATCTCGCCCGCACTGGATACGAAGCGCTGTTTCATCTGAACGATGATGACCGGCCTTATGTGACGGATCGTGTTAAAGAAATCAAGAAAAAGGCAGCCGTGCCGCAGGGCAACTATAACGACGGCACTATCGTCGGAGTTCATGTCCGACAGGGAGACCTACATCCACTCGAATACCAATACAACGGCGCATACGTCCCGCTAGACCAGTACGCGCAAAGATTCCAAGAGATCATCGAGGAGCGCCACAACCACAGCACGCCTCTGGGTGGGGAGGACATTATTGCAAAGCAGTACTCTTTCATGGTCGTCGCATCGGACAACCCAGATGTATACGAAGCGGACGAGTTTAAGAACTCTCCTCGTGCTCAGGAGCTCATCAAACTGGCTGGGAAGCAACACGCCGAAAGCGCCAATATCGACCGATCGATGATGCGCAAGTTCGTGGACGAGGCCTTTGGTTGGGAAGGCGGCTTCTTTGCGAGCATGTTCTGGAACCTCGGCCGCACAACAACACATAACGAGGATGGGGTAGAGGAGAAACCGGACCTGCCAGACGAAGTGTCGGCCGACGCCATGCGGCTTAGAGGGCTTGTGGGGCGCGCCTACACTATGGATTTGGCCGTGCTTGCGGAGGCTAGTGACACCGTCATCTGTACTATGAGTGCGATGGGTTGTCGACTGCTGGCCGTGATGATGGGCTGGGATAAAGCCATGGCACAGGAAAATTGGGTGAATATAGATGGCGATTACACGTGGACTGGTATCACACTCTCATGAGAAGGATGGGCACGGCGTTCCGGTACAAGAATACCATTTGGGGCGATGAATTGAATTTACATATTGCATTGATGGGCGTTACTGGGACAGGCATTGCTCAGTTGGAAAGATAGGTTATTCCAAAAGGATGACATTTGAAGTTCTTGTGGGCTGTGCAGACTTGGCCCGAGGATAAATACTGGATTACAGCCTCCACAGCTGAAATTTGGCCATTTGTTAAGTTGCCTAACTATTTAACAACACAATGAGGTAAAGAATAGAATCAACATCAAGGCTATAAATATGTAACAAATTAAGTGTGAGATGTCCGCAAATAACGCATGTGTCGTTCAAGGTACACTATTAGATAAAGAGACGTAGCTGTCTTGAAATTGGAGGAGGTCGGAGGACCATTCATGATGGTGTGAATCCGGGCGGGGTGAAAGCAACTAATACCCCGAACTACCACCTTGGCATGTTTGGGTGCATTTTATCCACCATTTTCGGCATCCCGTTCCAGGTAGACTATCACGAAGCCAAGCATGTGCAGCAAGCAGTTGGCCAACGGGATGATGACTCTGCATTTCTTCTTTGATCAAGCGATTGGGGACCCTTAATTTTGAACAAGCTAGAGCGGTCCGTTGCTAGTCTGTTCTTAGTCCATCGACACGGATGCGAATACTACGTCAACTCGCGGGTAGATCCGCTCTCCCCTCACTCACTCACTAACACCACTAATACCACTTACCACTTTGCTCGCATAGCAGACCGTACCTACTTACTTATTCAGATGAGCTTTCCATGCATCTCGTGTCCAATTTGAATGACCGCAAAGGTAGAAGATAAGAAAATTACCTAATTAATCTGGAACCATGGGGGACTTCAACATTGAGACCGTACGATCCCAATTCCCCGCGCTCGCAGCGGAAGATCAGATTCTTTTTGACAATGCGGGCGGCAGCCAGACGCTCGGCACCGTCATCGAGTCGTGAGTATACCCAGCTAGCAAAGAGGCCTACTACATGGTCTCAGCTGGATCCAACCGAGACACAGAACTCGCTGAGACGAGATTGACTAATTTCGTTTTGTTTTTTCAGAATCCGAGATTACCTGCTTCGCAGCAATGTCCAGCTCGGCGCTACCTACAAGACGGGGAAGCTGGCGACGGAGCGGTACAACGCCGGCTTCGAGGCCGGGGCACGGTATGTCAATGCCGAGGTTCCTGAGATAGGTAGGTTCAGTGTACGAAGTTCGCAGATCGCGGGTTTTTTTCTGATGGATAGATGCCTTCCATTCGTCTATCCAAATATAGCCCCTTTCGTTTATTCCGCTGCATATCCATATTCATCTGTTTCCAACCCGATACGGGAACGAGATCGAACCCACAGCCACTCTCGAAAAAAGTCCACGATCCAACGAAACATGGCCGCCGACTGACTCAACACCTACTAGTCTTTGGGTCCTCGACAACCCAGCTCTTCCGCAACGTCTCTTTCACCCTCGACTTCGCCGAAGGCGACGAGATCGTCGTCTCCAGCATCGACCACGAGACCAACATCGCGCCCTGGGTCGACCTCGCGCGGGCCCAGAAGCTCGTTCTGAAATGGTGGACTCCCACTCTTCCCCCCCCGTCAGCTTCTCCCGCCACCACCACCACTAACACTAACGTAAACCCGCAACTCCTCCCCTCGAACCTGACTCCCCTCCTGAGCCCGCGCACGCGGCTTGTGGCGTGCACGCACGCGTCCAACGTGCTGGGCACGATCCATCCGATCGCAGAGATCGCGGCCGCCGTGCGCGCGGGTCCGGCGCCGGATGCCCTTGTCGTCGTGGACGGCGTCTCGTACGCGCCGCATCGGCCGGTGGATGTGAAGGCGCTGGACGTGGACGTGTACGCGTTCTCGTGGTATAAGGTCTACGGGCCGCACATTGCCATGCTTTACGCGAGCGAGAGGGCGAGGGGGGTGATGAGGTCGCTGGGACACTTTTTCAAGAAGGGGGATACGTTGGAGGAGAAGGGTATGTTTTCTCAATTCCTTTTGCCCCTTTTCTCTTTTCATTCTCATCCCTGACCTTTTTTTATTTTTCTTTTCTTTTTGAGAATGGTTATGTAACTGACCACCTTACTTCACAGTCGGTCTAGCAGGCGCAAGCTACGAGCTCCTACACAGCATCCCCCTCGTAACCTCATACTTGAACCACTCCTCCTCCTCGTCATTCTGGCCCCTGGCGCGCTCGCAAGAGGAACTGCTCCAGAAGACGCTCCTCACATACCTGACGTCGCGGCCCGACGTGACGATCTACGGCCACGCGTCCTTCGACCCGGCCGTGCGGGTGTCGACGATCAGCTTCCGCGTCGCGGGGTACGACTCGAAGGACGTCGTCGCCATTGCGGAGAATAACGCGGACATGGAAGTCGGCATCCGCTGGGGCGCGTTCTACTCGGAGAGATTGGTCAAGGAACTCTTGGGCATGACGGATGATGGGATCGTGAGGGCTAGTATGGTGCATTATAATACCGGTAATTAAGTCGTTCTTTGTTCCCCCTTTTCATATTGAATGAATGTCGTGGTTGTATAACTAACGCCTGTGGATACCTCTAGTGGATGAAGTAAATAAGTTCATCGAGGTGATGGAGAAGCATGTGCCGAAGAAGTAGGCTTGGGTATATATAGACCTGCTTCCTTGCGTGTTTTTTTTTTCGCTGTGTACTCAGGTTTATGAGTCGTGGATAATGAGTATCAGCCTCTGTTTCAAGGGCTATACATTATCGAACCCTGCATTGGGTATGAAAAATACACAAAAAGATTCAACATCCCTCTAGTAGCTAGGCTTTCGCTTAATCATATAATAACTATCGTATACCTAATGAACTGCTCTGGCATAGGTTCCGTATAATCAGATAATAAACAGTAGTTCTAGAAAGAATTAAAATATCTAGTAGGTTAGTAGATAGTGCTCTTATTTCGAAGCATACGATCATTTAATTTTCACACTATAAGCCCTGATCACCACGAGGGAAGTTCAATCTGATGCATCATTTTATATGAATCTTTCAGATCGGTAGATTGTATCTTGTATACTGAATTCCACAGTCCGAACTTCTAGAGACCAAGACAACGATGTGCGTATTCACATGGTATCTCCGACACTCTACGTATAGTATCATCATCTCATGGCATCGAACCTCTCTACATCCAAACCCTGCCTGCTCCACACCGTTTCCCCTAGATCCTCGCCGAAGAAGCCTTGTCCACGGAGCTCCTCAACAACGAGATGACCTCAGCCGGATCCTGGGCGCCAAAGACAGCGCTCCCAGCAACGATGACGTTCGCGCCAGCGTCCGCCGCCTGATCGATGGTTCCCGGCCCCAGTCCGCCGTCGACCTCGATGTTCAGGTCCGGGTAATTCTTGCGCAGGGCCTCGACCTTCGGCAGCTCCGACGCCATGAACTTCTGGCCGCCGAAGCCGGGCTCGACGGTCATGATCAGGATCATCTGTATGTCACCAAGAAGGAAGCATTAGCCCGGGACCAAACTCTGGTGTTCCCTCCCCCACCTGACAGGCCGCTGTTTGTTTGTCTGTGTGCGTGGCAGAGGAAAAGAGAAAGGGAGGAGGGGAGCAGGAAAACGTACATCCGGTCTCTCCTTCGGATCCTCGCTCTCCAGCAGCTCCGTCAGGACCTCGACGCCCGTCATGGGCTTCAGCGCGACGCCGGCGAGCAGGCCGCAGTCGTGGATGTAGCGGACGAGGGCCTTCGGATTCGTCTTCTCGTCGGACTTGCCCTCGGGGGACTCGGCGTTGCTGGAGAAGGCGGCCTCGTAGTGGAAGCAGTAGAGGTCGCAGCCGGCCTTCTGGAACTCCTTGACCCATTTCTTGGGCTATCATACCCCCCTCAGGAAGAGGGGAAAGGGGTCAGTCCTTCGCTCTGTAGAGGTAAAAGAGTGTGTGTGTACCTCTGCAATCATCATATGGCAATCAAAGGTTCCCCGTCCATGGCTCTCGGTCGGCTTGTCGACGTGTTTCCGGATCTTGGCGACGACGGGGGCGCCGAATGTGATGTTGGGCACGAAGTGGCCGTCCCTTTTGGAAACCCACGCAGATATCAGCTAATCGGATCTCCGAGATTCCTGTCTCCGAGGTTTACAAATACACCCGCGCCCACTGCGCATACGTGTATTCCTGTATATGCATCCTATTGCTGTCTCCCACTAGTGTTTGTTGAGGGCGTACCGTACATGATATCGACATGGAGCCAGTCGGCACCCTGGTCCATCGTTCGCTTGCAGTCGGCGCCCAGCTGCGCAAAGTCGGCCGAGAGGATCGACGGGGCTATGATCGCCTTGGGTGCCATTTTGTCTTTTGCCTTTTTGAGTCTCGGCTCTGTAGCTCGATAACGCGGTCACTTGTGTTTGAATTTCTTCGAAATTATTCTTCGTTCGGATGCCTTGCTGGTGTGGGTATATTCGTGACTGTCTGAAAGGGAGCTGTGGGCGTGGGTGTGTCAGAGAGCACAAGTTATTGTAATACGCGGGTTGGTTGGTGAATAGGGAAACAGGTAGCTCGCGGTTTGGTCACATTTATCCAACGGCTCGACGTCACAGCAGATAGTAGGCGAGCTCGGGCAGGACGAAAGCCAAGTCGGCACATGGCGGGGCAGCTTGATCGGCCGACACCTTTTCGCTCATGGTGGTGGGGGCGGGGTATTATTATTGTGTATTAGTCAGGGGACGGGCCGCTACATGCAACAATCTATGAGCTTGGGGAGAATTCAACAAATGGTATGCGGTTACCCGAATAGCTATGCCTTAATATAGACCGCATAACATACCAGGGGAGAAAGCACTGCTTTGATAGTAATGAGAATCCATCAAGGATACGAATAATAATAACATACTAAAATCCTGGCTTGTTTCCCTGAGGTATTGGTAGTTGTATGATTACAGACGAAAAAAATATGCCATTCACAGATAAAAAAGAGCGACCCCTTGGTTGTGGTCGAGTTGGGACGATTGCGTCTTAAATATAAACGTGGCTTTTATCTACCAACCCATATCCTCGTGCCCTCGTGCCCGGAACCTGTTGCCAACGGCCGAAACCTGCCTGCTCTTCATCAAGCATCGTAGATTACACCCGTTAGTCTATGACCATGGCTACCCAGCCCCCCTGCCTATTTCATTCCTTCTCCTTCGCCCTTCGGTGATAGGACTTCTAGTTTCAAGCATTGACGTCCACGTACCCGTCCTCCTCTCCGTCGTCGTCGAAGCTGCCGGCCGGCACCTCGTACAAGCGAAGGATGGACTTGTTAGGATCCTTGACGAGCACGAACTTGCCCTCCTCGCGCTTCAGGCACATGTCGGAAATGGTGCGCACGACACCCCAGCCGTTGGACAGCGACAGATTCATCTGGTTGGCGAAGTCCTTGGGCTTCCACCCGATCACGCCCAGGATGACGTGCTTGTCGTTCACCTTGGGGTTGGTTCGGGACACGAATCTAGAATTGCCACGTTAGCTCACATTCCACGGTAAAAGGTGATACTGGGTTGGAAATGGACTACGCACCCTAGCTTCATCACATCGGCCTTGGCGAGGATGCTCTGCACGGTCCAGCGGGCGAGCTTGACGCTGTTGTTCTTCATCTCGGTCGCCACCACGGCACCACGCTGGCTGACCAGCTTGGTCCTCCAGTCAAGAGCACCACCACTGCCCTGGGCCTTGTTGTCGAACTCGTTGAGTGCCTTGAGCGTGACCTGCTGGTCCTCGCCACCGCTGGCGCTCTTCTGGACCGCATCGATCTCGGTTCGGACAATGAGGTACATGGGCTCCTCGTCGCTCGTCGACAGGTCGAACTTGCGGTACTTGTAGATCTTGCTCGCAGGAGGCTCCGTCTCCTCGGCCTCGTTGTAGAAGGGGTTCTCGTTGGATCCGTTGACCTTGGACGACTCGCTCTCCTGGATGACCTGGTTGGCAAAGTTGTGGTTGATGTAGGTGGCTTCCTCAGAGAGCGCAGCGGGGTTGTTGATGCTATCCTTGGCGCCCTCCGAGGTCTCCAGCGGCGCATCCGCGGCGTTCTCGTTGACCGTCACCATGTCGAGCGTGGCGTTGTCGCGCTTGTCGAGGAAGATCTTGTTGCCTTGCCTGACAATGACGAGATCCCAGGGGTACACGGATCTCGTCGAGCACATCAACATGGACAGAATGCTGTCCGTGGCGAAGATGGTCGCCTCATCCCTCTCAGCCAGCTCCTGGATGATGGGGTCTGAGGTTGTGGTGACGTTGTAGGTGGCGCGGTCGATGGCTGTCAAGCGACGCTCGGCCGACTTGACCGGCGGCTTGTCGTAGGACCGGTCGTAGTAGTATAGGAAACCGTAGCTGCCGAGATCCTCGCCCTCGTCGGCGTCGAGGTTGAGCTTGCTCAGGCGGTTGAAGTCAATCTCCTCCAGGAGCTGCCACTCGGGCTTGATGTTGATAGAAGCATCGCGATTCCGCTGCGGCTTGTCGTAGTCTTTCCAGCCGAAGCGGCGACCGCCCCGGTTGTTGTTGAAGCGGCCGCCGCGGCTATCGTAGCCACCGTAGCCGCCTTGCTGGCCACCACGACCACCCCGCGTGAGAGTGGCGCGGCCGCCGCGAGTCTGGCCGGCGCCTCCTCTCTGGCCACGGCCGCGGGTGAAGACGGCGCCTCGTCCGTATCTGGTCTTGGTGGGTTCTCTGCTCACGACGGAGAAGGTGTTCTCGTCGGCCTCGGCGACGGGGGCTGTGAAGAGGGCGGCACTGCCAGCACCGTAAATCTGTTGATCTGCGCAACGACGGCCCGAGTCAGCACCTCGACGGCATTCCTGCGGGGAAAAGGAAGGCAAGAGCTCCCTTCCCCTGCCTGCGATCGCTTACCTCTGTAGTTGCGGTTGTACTGCTGTCGTCCACCACGGCCGTCTCTGCCGTCCTTGCCGTCGGAGGTCCAGTCGGCCATGCGCCCCAGCTTGTCGCCCTTGGAGAAGGGCGCGTAGGGGACGCCATTCAGAGTGGTGTCGGTGGTGGTGGCCGGGCCCCATCCGTCCCCATCGGGGAGGGCGGCGATCAGGTCAGCCAGAGATCCCATGATGCAGAGCTGTCGACGATGTGTGTTGCGATGACAGCGAGTAGCACTGTGTGGATGGAACGGGATGGGTGTCGGATTCTCGTCGTCGCTGGCCTGAAGTGGGCTGTTCAGTTGAAATTTGAGGGTTGCCCGAATATTTTGGCTGTGGTTTGGTGGGGTGTGGGGCTATCGGTACCTGTATACCTACGTACATACACTGTAGATATTCTATACCAGGACTGTATGACGTGCACTGTGAGATGTGCTTCCCCACTGCGTGGGGCAAGCTTTCGCAACAGTCCCCGACGCTTTCTTGTCACGATATCACAGCATCACAAAAGCAAGTCAAGTCCGGCAGTATAATGTACTCAATGAGAGCAATTTTATGATGTTGATTTAGGTATTGTGATGTTACAATTACAATGTATCATTCGAGTACAGAGACGTGTTTGAGGGTAAACCACTCCTTATTATCAAAGTCCCCTGCTCAGCACCAGTTTCAAACCTTGAGCTGGCTCTTAGATATGCAAAGGCTGTAATGCACACTTTACCGTCTACTTCTAGGAAGTTTCAAGCAAGAGAGACGATAGCAATAGAAAAGGGGGGGGAAACTTAGCAGGAAGGCTCCCTTTCAAAGCTTAGAAGACGCCTCCATTTTATAGAACCACCAACTCCAAATTCCCACGCCGAAAGAAGCACTGCATTGAAGTAGTGTTTTGACTTAGTATACTGATTGATTTATCAACCCAGCATCGAATGATTCTTAATGGCCTTGGGGCCATTCTCGCTACCATGGTGTCAGCTCGGATTATTGTTTCAAGAATGCACAGAGGTTCTTACTTGTAATCAACACGGTTAAGACTCATAAACCGCTGAGCCTCCGTAGTAGCCACATCTAAGTTATGGATACAGAACGCCAGGCGTGCAGCCACCAGCGAGCCCAGAAACATGGCCTCTTCAAACCCATTCTTGGTCCAGTCAGCCAGATACATCGGCTGCACAGCCTGCTTTATGCTCATGGGCGTCTGCCCATGCGAATGGTGGGTCAATGCATCACCTGCATTCGAGCCCGGCGCATGTGCCTGGCCAGGAATACCCAGAGAAGCCGTGGTGGCCGCCTGCAGCAGAGGATTGACGGAGCTCGTTGTGGGCAATTGACCCGTGAACGAGCCAGTAGGCGTCTGCGAACCCGTCCCCGTTGGCGTCGCCATGTTGGAGGGAAGCTCCGATGTGAAGATGGTCGCAGTGCTAGGTGAGATCAGGTGTCGGGCGGTCAGCGTCTGCATGATGTTGTCTTTGAGACCCTTCAGCCGGCTGCCGTTGCCGACAAAGATGATATTGTCCCAGCATGTAGAACGCTTGTAGATCTCGTCAATGCCCTGGATGGCATAGTAGATTGTGTCGGTTATGCGGTTGATCTCATGGCGGTCTGCGAAAGTAAACCTCTCAAGACCGACTTCAATGTCCTTGCGCACTCGTTTGGTTCGGCGTTCTGTTACTGTTTTCACCGGCTCAGCGGGTTTGTTTTCACCTGCTGGGACATTTGCTTGTTCGCCCTCAATAGACTTGACATCTGCTTTAACCTCTGTGCTTGTTGACCCAGCGTCCGCCACAGCTGGTGTCTCGCTGGGCATCGTTCCTGCATTGGCTGCAATGAGAGCACCAGCCCCGGGCAAACCATCTGAGATAGGCACTTGCACATCCTCGTGCTCCAGATCTTCGTAGTGGAATGTGTTTGTTTTCCGCTTGTTGTTGGGCAGCCGCACAAGCTTGGTGGCGGCAGCCTCAGCCTCTTGACCCTTGCCTTGCTTTTTGGCCTTCGCCTTTTCAGCCTTCTCTTTTTCTTTTTTGGCAAGGAATTCTCTTGTGTTACCGGTAGTAACGATGTTGGCCACGTCTAAGACTCCTTCAGCCTCTCCTTGGATCTCGCCATTCTCAGCTTCGGCTTCAGGGGCTACGGCCGGTTTCGATGCTTCTGGAACTACAGGCGCCTCCATGCCAGTCATGGCGACATCCTGCGGAACCATTGCTCGTGTTTCTGTTGGGAGCTCCATAAGATCGGACTCCTCAGGTGCGTATGGCAGGACTTCACATATCGGGCTCTTCTTTAACTGCTCAGCCATCTCATAGGTCATGTCTTTGTCCTTCAACAAAGATAGCAGCTTCTGTGTAAAGACCTCACCGCCAGAGATCTCTCTCTGCGGGCACAGAGCCCCCAAGTCCTTGTGACTGACAATGTTGTGATCGTAAATGCATGTGACGTCGACCTTCTCGAAGCCAATGTCCACAACCGTCATGCTAGGCCACTTAAGACCGTACTGTGATGCAACAGCGCTGTTCAAAAGACATAATGCTGGCGTTTTCGTTTTCTCGAATATGTACTGAGCTATGGCCTCGCAATCGGGGCGCGTCCACTGCGGCGAAGCCATCAGGACGATCGGGGTGTTGTGGTACGTCGTTGTCAACTGTGCGTGTACATGCTCGAGGAAGGCTAGGAAAGCGAGCATGTTCACTATGCGCCCACCTGCAATCCGATCGTTAGCAACTTTTATCCATTGCGATCAATAGCACAGGCTGCCCGGGTGATAAGCAGCAAGGTGGTTGGTATCCGTGGATAAAAACATACCCTGCATAGGATAGATAGCGCCCTCGACACTGTCACGGTCCTCGACATACTCCCACTTGTCATCGTCCTTGGCGCCGTGCGCAGGAGGCGCTGCGGTGTCGGCCTTCTTGCGCTTATATGTGTGGTACGGCATGTAGCCTTCGCCGTCCTCGTCCTTGAACATGCGCGTGGGTATGCGATGCGCCGGCGGGGTCAGCTCGCTGCAGCCCAGCTGGGCCAGGGTGGTCTGGCTGCCGGGGCAGATGACGAGGATCTGGTCCTCGCGCCATTTGCCCTGCTGGCCGGACATGGTGGCGGGGTCGTCGAATGGCGCACAACCGGGGTCGAGGTCGAGGTCGAGATCGAGGCTGAGGTGGAGCGCGGGCGGCTTGTCTCTGGACTGCTTGAGCTCGCGAAAGATATCTCGGCGCAGAGCGCGCTGTCGGCGCGGCGTGGACTCAACAACCCTACGAGCCTTGTGTTGGCTGGTGGGTGTTTGGGGGGACGCGAGCGAGTGGAGCGAGACGCTGTGGTTTCTGTGGTTTCTGCGACAGTGACGGCTGTTGTGGCTTTCGTCGCAATCACTGTCGTGCTCGTCAAGCAGTCCGCTGGCGTCGGAGGATGCAGTGGTGTCTTCGGCTTCGGACGAGGTGTCGTTCCAATGGGGCAGTCGAATGGCCAAAAGTTCGCGTATACCGACGCGCTTCTAGGGGCCGGTATAGGTGCTGCTTCCAGCGGACTGGCTGGTACCGATCTTGCAGGTGGTGGAGGTACTTTCCTGTACTTCCTCCTGTGGAGCTCGATCCTGCCCCTGCCCCTGCCCCTGCCGTATGAAAATCATTAAAGTCGAAGGGCTTCAACTTGGTAGGAGCAGTCCTGTGAGACCCATTACGAAGTTGTTAGTATTTATTCAGCGGTATTCACCTACCAACAATAGAAAATCTAGGTGGAACGGGGTCTGAAGTCGGGGCCGGCTTACAGGGATTGGCCATTCACAGCTTCCACCGACTTGGCCCGTGTTGCTGAGCGAGACCCGCCCCGGACGCTCTTGCGACGCCGCGCCATATTCACTCCGTGTCGTTGAGTAGCAATGATACAACGTTGATTCTTTGATGAGAAGCTGTGACCAGACCCAGGGATTGATGCGGAAGGGAGTGTAAATTTAGTATTTAGGTAATTGTAAGTAGGTGGTGAGGTGGGGTAAGGTTATCTCGGCCGGCGCTGGAAGAGGTGAGAGATGATGGTGTTGAAAATGGGAGCATTACCTACCTAAGGTACCTAGGTAAACAGCTGGCACTGGTCAAGGTGCACGGCATGGCATACGCAGTCGTGGTCAAGGTGATGTGCAATGGACGCCTGCTCTAGGCCTGACCTAGTAGGTATTTAAGTACTTGAGTATCTAAGGTACATACCTCTGCTAAGTATGTACTAGTAGGTATATCAAACCACCTCGCATCCAGCTTCAACCCGACCTAACAGATCCGCATCAACGCAAAATCTGACGAACCGTGACTGTAAACCGATTGTGCCAGTGCCTGCTCTCATGACTGCATGTAAACCCCCCATGCGCCCACCCATAATGTTCTGTAAAGATTAAATGCGGTTTGTACAGTCATGTAAATAATAAACAAAGTAGAAAACATCAAACAACGCTGACCAGGGTATTGTTAAATGCAGCCAACGCCCTAATGCGTCAGTAAGCCTCGCGTTGGAACACCAACGTTCCAGTCCCGAGGCGCACACAGATGCCGTGTCCTGATAATACGCCAACCCTTCCCGATAGCGCCCATGAACGTCTCTTCTGCATTCTCGTAACCTTCCCACCCATGCATTGCTCAAAGTGGCAATAAGTCGACAAAAAGCATTCGTAAAAACACATAATCCAAAGCGGGATGTGAGAGCCCACCCATTACGCAACAGAGAGTGTTGCCTTGTGGCCAGCCCTTACTCTGGATGTTTGATCAACAGTCGAACTTGGCGGATGATAGCTGGCTCTCTTCGCAGTCTTGTCTTGGTCTTCGGGTCTAAGTGTAGTTTCTGCATCTATTCCGATCACGGGATTTTTGGTACCAGCCACATCACCGGCTCGGGTTACCTCGTTCGCCGTAGGGTCCAGGATCTGAGACACTCGAGGCGTGGCATCGCCCGATACTTCCGTCGTCCCAAATTCCTTCCTCAGAGGGCTGTTGACCATACTGGCGACATCGGGCATTTGGCTCCGCCTCCGCGAAGCGCGAGCAGGGCTGCGAGTTGGCAGAGGTGGTGGTACTCTCTTGGGAATGTTGACAACAGCGCCCTTGGCTTGCACCATCTGGGTTCCCACCATAGCCACCCGAGCTGGAGCCTGTGCCGTGGCGATCTCGAAGACGACTGCTTCGTCGTCGTCGTCGTCAAACTCGTCGTCAGAATCGAGTTCGCTCTCACTGCCTATATCATCGTCGTCGCGGTTGGAAATAATGCTTTCCCCATCCTCATCATCCGCATCGTTTGTGTCCCTGCTGTCTGTTGTGGAAACTGGGCTTCGGTTATCCTCTTTCTTAGTCTCGGAATTTTCTACCTCCTCGTGTTTCACTTCTACACCGGGTGTCACCGATGTATCGCTATAAATCGGTGACGGATCACGCACTGCCTCCTCTAGATCGGGGAAGTTGGAGAGCATACGAAGAGAACTGATGTCAATCTTAGTGTAGTCAACCTCGACTGGCTCCTTGGGTTCTTGAACCTCATCCGACAATGGCTGATGGTTGCCATCTTCGCTCTGGCTCTGGCTATGTGTTGGTGTGGTCTCTGGCGTGGGGGAAAATGTCTGAGTGTAGGCATCTGTAGTTTGGCTCTTTTCAGTCCCAACGGTCCTGCTGGACATGTAGCTACCCCGATTGCTACGCGACATAGCTGTGTCAATGCTGCCCCGCTTGCCCTTGGGGAAGGCCGGGCTTGTCGGGCTTGGATGGAACTCAAACTGACTACTATCGGGTCGTAGATGCGTTCCGGCCTCACGAATGCCAATGCCAGCCATCTCGAGAGCCATCACTCCAAAGGGATCCGGATCGGGGGCAGGGTGAAGTCCAAAAGCAGGCCCCAGAACCGGCGTCGTCGAGGGCTCTATTGTCGCATCGCCCGGCGCTGGATGAAACGAAAGAGAGTCGACTAGAGCCGTGTCATAATCTACCCGTCCCTCGGCAAGCTTGAGTACTTCTGTCAGAGCCCTTAATTGGGGCAGGCTTTGGTTGATATCCCCTGATAATATCTTTGCCACGCCCAACGTCATGCCGTAAAACCTTTCATTTTCGTCCTTCCGCTCCTGGAGGATGGTGCCTTCCATTTTAGCTTCCGAGAACTGTCCTTTCGCCTTTATATATGTGGTCGCAGAGTCGCTGAGATCGGTCCACGTTACATCATTCTCGAGCAAACCCAGTGATACCAGTGGGCCAGTAGACAGCGTGACGTCCGTGCCCAGCGTCAGCTTGGGCCGTGCAAACACCTCGAGAACCGTAAAGTTGTTGATAATCAAGACACAGTCGTAAATATCAACGCCGAGAACGAAGCCCAGGCTTGGTGTCTGCAGCACCAGACCGGATGGTGGTGACCAGGTGCCATCGGTTTTCCGCGCAATCAAGATGCCGCTCCCTCCCGAGCCCGATGTCCATAGCCCCGACCGCATCGATGTGAAGATGGCCAACCCGACCGCATTTTGGATTAGCTTTGGAGGAATTTTCTTCAATATTCTATTTGACGAGTGTGCACTCGAGTGCGTCGATGGGCTGCCGGGTCGGTCGTCAGGTATGGAAAAGCCGTCGCCTGTGAGACAGAGTCAGTCATTAGGGGATCCATCAGAACCGTGGCAGGAGGCAGGAGGCAGGAGGCAAGAGGCAGGCTTGCGGGCGGCGGTGCCGGGTGCCAGACATACTGCAAAAGGATTTTACTATGCGAGCAGCCTTTTCGCATTCTTTATCGAGGGTGGCAGGCCAGAATGCCTCGCGGCCCATTCGAGAAGAACGGGAGGAGCGGGAGGAGGGGATCTTGTCAGCCCAGCCGCGGACCTTGTCGACGCTGTTCTTGCGAGCATGGTTGCTGGTGTAACTGCTGGCGCTACTCGACCTATTACGTTCCCAGCTCGGGAGGAGGGAGGAAACCCGTTGCATTGGAAGCAAGCCGTCGAGCCGGACGGGCAACACGAGCGGCGGTCGCTAAAAAGCGACGAGAGGTTGGCCCAAGACAAATTACTGGCCAGTCGTTCTGAATCGGCGGAGAAGTGATGGTTGGTCCTGGAGGCAGGAATTGGCATCCAGGCCGGATCTTTGGGTAACTTAGACCAGACGGACTGGAATGAGAGAAGGACGGTCGAATTACGTGTAGGCACAGGCAGGCGGCAATGGGCAATGTAGGACAGGGCAGGCGGAATTGGGTAGGTAGATCGTCCAGACTGTCTAATAGTATAGAAAGGTCTCAGTGGCCTGAGTCAGTCTGTAACGAGGTTTCGCTTACGCTTACGCTTTCGACGCTTTCGACTCTGCTGCGACTCTGCGACATGCGCCTCCTTCGACCTCTGCGGCGTGGACTGACTTTCTGCTGCGACTCCGAGATTGTCTGTCTGTTCTTCTGTCTGGACAGACGGGGGAGACCATTAAGCACGGACGCCGGGCCTTGTTTAGAGGGGGGGCAGAAAGCTTGGGAGGGCTACGTAAGGATGGGCGTGCAGATCGTGGATTCTGGTGGCTGTCCAGGCTGCAGATGAACCCGGACGGGGCAGCAACGGGACCCCGGGGCAATAAGTGACGTTTTTGCGTTTTTGGGGGAGGAGGGCTTGCCAGGCCCGGCGAGCGCGCCAGTCGTAAGACCTACTTTAGTGTAAGGTTTACAGTGGGTTAGTTAGCGTGCGAGGTTGCGAGGGTTGAGGGTTGAGGGTTGAGGGTTGAGGCCCAGGGTCGAGGGTGCTCAAAGATCGAGGCAAGGGCTCGGGGGACAAGGTACGAACAAGGGCCAGGCGCAACCCCTGGTCCTACCCTGGCACGCCGAAGCTGGCGGCGAGCTGGTACCTAAGGTACTATTTCGTATGCAGTTCTGTCGGGAGGCACCTTCTTCTGCCGACTAGCAGATCCGTTGCATGTTACAAGCAGGTACTAGGTAGCACACATAGTTATTGTTGTGTTCCTGAAATAAACAAATGAATGAATTACAGGAAAGTTCAGGGCGACTTTAGATAGGTACAGCCTCGTCGTGCACTTTATACTGAGCTGCAAAGCCATCAAAAAGAGAGTCATTGGTTATTTGAGTACGATTGATTACATGGGCGATAAGCAATGAGGGGGACAATTCGGCTCCTCTGAGGCACGCCTTTTCGTTGAAGGCGCAGTAGCGGATGTCCTAGAATGCAGGAGCTACAGGACGCATCAGGCCGGCCTCTGCTGAACATAGGTTGAAACAGGGACAAAATGCGGAAACGCATTACAATTCGATACATACCATCGATATCGTACTACTGCATTTCCGCATCTGTACGATTTGGCAGCAGAATCTAAGGTCTGGCGCAGTCTGTTGGCTTCGGATAGAGGTCATCCATTCCGTGCCTCAGCCAATCTGTGATACTCTCTATGATACGAGGAATCTACAACGAGTGGTCATGGATGTGGTGGTACCTTGTAATCCACGGCATGTATACACATATACCTACGCAATTATTACGGTTGTTGATGTGAGAGGTGGTAAGCAACATCATGAACCAGCCTATGAAGAGACTACTCACACTCGAAACTGGAGCTACACACACGAAAGAGACGAGACACACAACCCAACATCTATAAAAACAACAATAGTAAATCGCCTTATTGCACAAGGAATTTCGAGGCGTCTGAACGACCGAGGTATTGTCGAAGACCTGCGCTAGCGCATCGACGTGGACGAGGACGAGGGTCGTAAAAATTGTTAGTTTGGTGTAAGTACAAGCCACCTACTTGCGGTTCACGGGCGAGACGGGTTTCCCCTTAAACCTACATCAGCGACCTGCCTTACCTGGCGGGCCTGTTCTGTCTGGCCCGCCTGGGTGCCTGGGTAGCGCAAGCGCAGCTCGAGTGCGGAGAGGAAGCGCGGTCATTCCTTGGAAAATTTCAGGGACAGCTCGTGGTTCTCCACAGATCCGTGAGGATGGCGTGGGTTCTAACTTCTGATGGCTGCAACGGTGGATGGCCGAGGATGGAGGAGCGGGCAGTGCGTCGTTGGACCTACAGCAGTGAGGTGGTAGTGCTATACTGTAGTATGCTACCGAGCCTACCTAGTCCCAGATACGAGTAGGTGTCCCAGAAGTGCCAGACTAAGATCACGGTCCTCGACGGTTCTGCACGGTAGCCGGAAACCTGCCGTAGTGCAGAAACTGGAGGGTGAAACTAGGCGCGGGAGCAACGGAAATGATCAAAACACTACCGAATGTCTGCGCGCCTTAGACCAATTTCTTCAAGGTTACTTGGTATTGGCTATTTTTAATGTCCATTGTTCTGGTCTGGTGCACCGTCACCATTGCTCTGCTGCAGTCTGGAGTGCTTTGTTTGACATGTGGTGCAGCTGGAAGCCCTCCGAGGTCGACAATACTTTATGATGCGCTGTAAGCATGCCCAGCTGCGCTTGTAGTGGCTTACATTGACATCTGCGATCTTCAAGATCGTCTGTTGCGCCACATAGTACCTAGGAACCTACTAGTACTTCAACAACAAGCTGTATGATAATTACAGCAGTGACATATCATGATGTGATAGCTCGGCGCCACTTGGACAGAGACATACGATCGTGGTGAGCTACGAGGATATTTGCCCTAGATCTCAACTAAACGGGAGAATGTCGCCGCTGCTTTAGAGCCATGCAATTAATCGCGTTGCGCCACTGCCGGTGCCAATGACCCCACTAAGACACATACAGATCAACAACAACAAACTCATGTCTGCTGTCTCAAGAGCGCATCCAACATGCAGCCACAGTCTTCAGCACCAGACGAAGAAAAAAAACCAAGAGCAGCAGCTGGGCGCAGGCCTAATGTCCCTGCCAAGCCCGCTGTCTTACACATTCCATACCATTTGATCCGATGTGGAATATGTGAAATTACCCATAAACATTGATTATACACACATACAGGCCGGAGTTGCTAGCACGCCTCATGTCAACCATCACGAGCCCGCATGACTCGGACTCGTTCGCATCAGCGCCATCGCCATCGCCGAAGCCTGGATGAGCACGTTGGTGAGAAATTAAATGAGAAGAAGAGAATCCCTGCGCTTCTATCCCTGCGCTTCTATCCCTGCGGCCCTCAACCGAAAATTCCGGATCTACGGCTTAGGGCGAGGTTCTCCATTCATAGATACTTACCTAGGTAGTATTCTCATCGCTGGCCGAGAGGCGAATGCCTACCTGAGGTCTGTATGTTGTATCGTATCTTACTCTTACTGTAAGCAAGGCTCAAGTACTACTCGTAAGTATGTATGTTGATGCTGCGATGAGCCCCGACAATTCGACCCCAATAAAGCCATCGTTCATTCTTGGGGGCTAGCTCCGATGGACATGGAATCGCGAACATGAACGGCGTTTTATTGGAGAAGGGGTTATAGCTCCCGGATTACATCACATATAGCCGGTTGTCTTACTCAACCACACCTTGCCATTGCCAGCCTGCTAAAGCCTTGCCTAGCTGAGGGCTTGTTGATGTTTACATGCCTCAGATGTACGTGACCGACTGACTGTACACGTGGCTGTCGGTTCTGAATATGCTTGGCAACGCAGAACCACGGGGGCACGGGTCTGCACGGTATCCGAATTCGAAGAAACAAAACGAAGAATCTGAATTCATAACCGAGAACCAAGGGTCCAAGCGGCCCACCAAACTAACGAGATCTGCCCTGCTTGTCTCTGGTCAATCCACGGTCTTGGGACCTCCGACGTTCCTGATCTCGCCTGATGTGTTTTGATATTTCCTTGCGTCGCTCCGAGGCGAGCAGGGCCAGGCATCCAGGCTATGACCCCAACCAGCGATCCCGATCCGGGCAATCAAACACTTCACCAGTGCGATCTGCTGCTGCTCCAGGCTGTCGTTACATACTAGTAGCTAATACACCCAGCATTAATCGTGCAACAGGCGCTCTGTCTACTCGTACTTGTACTCTTTCTGTCGTAGCCACTCATTCGCGGCTATTACCGAGCCTGGCCTCACTCACCTCACCGACTTTACCATGTCTACCGTAGCACTACATTCAAAGGGTCTGCACTATAGTATAGGTGTCGCAGTGTATCATCGCTACCACCACATACTGCCATAAACACCAAACGGGAGAAGAATAAAGGTGCTTGATACTACTGTTCGGGTTTCTCTTCTGGACGCCGTGGACCTGCGGATGACACCCCAATATTGATCCGCCGCCCAATGGGTGATTTTCTTACGTCGCTACCATCACCTAACAGGCGAGACAGGCTCACCTCACCAACCTATTGACTCACGACCTATCAATGCACCAGTCAATCACCTGATAACAGGCCAAATCACACACGCTCGGACGTTTCGCTAGCGATGCAATGCTACCATCAGATATGTCGGTATGCGACGCAGTGTGTACATGCACTAAAGCAGCTTCGCCGCTAAGGCAGGCCAGATATCACAAGATATTTTTGATTGCCTACATACATTGACTGGTTTCCTTCTAATTCTGTATATGCGCGCCTCAACAGCACGGATACCGAGACCACATTACCTTCTTACCTTACCTAGGCTGTTCAAACTTCGGCCACAGAAAATCCCAAATTACTGCTTATCCAGTCGAGTCGTCCACACATCGAGCCTTTCTCACCGTACCTACCTACCTAGGTATGTGAGGGGGGGGGTCGAGCCATGCGTAAGTACCGTCTGGAAGGGATAGATTGTTGTTATTGTTAGCCTGATTAATTTGCTGACTGCGGCGTCAGCAATTCACACGCATATTACCGTACCCTCTACCCTCCCCTGCCCTGCCCTGCCTCAGCCTCATGGTTGACATACATACAGTATGCACGGCACTTCGTGAAGACGAGGTGGGCCGCTATGCCCTACTGCTGCCCTATCTTATCTATCTCCTCAGGCAGCCAAGTTGTCAATTAATTACCGTAGTCCGGCAAATTCGGCAGCGGAGGGTTTGGGGCTGACTGACTGACGGACGGACGGACGGACTGACATCATTCACCCCAGGCGACGACGAATGCAAATGTTGACTTCTCTTCGTGTCTATACCTCCCTAACCTAGGCACCTACATACTTTAGCCTACCATGCAGGCAATTCTACATAGTAATACTGTACAATATTTCCCGTGCTTAATTCTCACCTTGAACAGCCCCAATTTCCCAGCAGGCACAATGTACGTGTAGGTGTAGGTGTGCGCATATGTATATGATAATGTAAGTATGTATGTAAGATCTGGTCTCGTCCCCACAGTTGCCGTTGCACCACCTTAACCTGCTTTTCCCGGTTGTCAGTGAGACAGAGAACAAAACGGATACAGGTAAAATCAAGGAATAACTCAACAACCACACCGAAAAGCTGACTACGCACGCACGCACGCACGCAGACTTAGTTACTTACTTCCCGCAACACATGTAACATAAGATCTACAATCGTAGTATTACTAACCTTCCGTGCCCCAGCAAGGTGAGATATCCGGACCGTGACGCAGTGGTGCCCGCGGGCTATACTGCCTGAGACGCATGAGCCACCCCGCCACGTCGACATGGAGTAACAAGGTGTCCAGCAGTATACATGAAGGCAAGGTAGGTACATACAGTAAGTAAGATGTGTCTAAGAAAGTACGTACCGAGTAGGTAGGTTCCCCAAAGAGCGGAAATTGAAGCTTTCCAAGCCCACTCTTCAAGTTCCAACGGCAACTAAAGTGAACAAGTGTGTCCCGGCCGTAGGGTACGTGGCTCGCATGGCTTACCTTAACCCTACCTACCGGACCTACCTTACCCTTACCTGACCTATTCCTCACCCATGTATCTTCTTCTCACCGAATCAACGCCGCCGAGAAGGTGTCAGCAAAGCAGCAGGCAAGCTCAGCTGACCTGGGGTAAATCAATCAACTAACAGCTAGGGGAACTAAACTAGCTGCCTAGCCAATCCATATACGGCGGAGGATAATAGTAAAAGGCTAGAGGATGGGGTGTGTACTACCGTGAGCCGCAGAATTATGGTCTGTTAGGTGAGGCGATCGGACCATGCTGACGGAGCTCCCTCTTTTAATCATTTTATCCCTTCCTTGAGTTCGTTCTGTATGGTGTTGGTAGGTCATGTCATCGTATGGCTCGGTCAGTAGTAAGTTAGCCAACCCAACCTAAACCTACAATAAAGGTGAGATGCAGCAATGCATCCCCGTGGCACGGATACCGAAACAAATGCAAACAAATACAAAACCGGTAGTAGTGGTAGTGGCAGTTGGGTAGCAGCATGTGGTCTAGTTCCGAAACACATCATCGCCGTCCGAACTCAAGAACCCTTCTTCAAGTTCCAGCCATATACATAGTGCAGTATAGACCCGTTTCCACTTCCCGTCCCCGTCCTCCTGATGAACTGAATCGTGTCCTTGCCGCATGCTTGGCTTTCGTCCGTTAGCTTCGCAATGTTTGTCTCGTGTCTTCTCGTCTCTGTGTTCGTCTGCTTTCTTATGTATCCGTTGTCCCCTTCCCCATTCGTGACTGTACTACTCCCCGCGTCTCTGCTTATGCCAGTGCTTGTGCTGAGTTGTGTCTGAGGTGTCCTCTCTCAAGATCTCTCACCTAAATATGTATATACATACATAACCTCTGACGTATTTCAACACGTTTCAGAATCCGAGCATCTGACCTTTCCTTCGACGTAATCTCACCAGCGCCCGCTTGCAAAATTCAAAATCAAGTTCCACATAACACACACGCACACGCACACGCACGAAGAGAGTTCCAACGACTCACGTGGGGCCACGCTGCTGGTAGTCTACAGTAGTGTACCCGGGCACCTAGTTCCATACCTAAGGTGTCTAGGACCCTGGGTAAGTTGTGCCTGAGTGTTACTTGTTAGTGTAGGTAAGTAGGTCGTGTATGTATTATGTAGCTATGTGTAGCTAAGGTTAGTGCCGTGTAAGGCTCTTGCTTATCTCACCGCTGCTCTCTCGCTCATTTTGCTCAGTCACCCGCGACATACCCATCTACAAAGGCGGACTTGGGCACAATCGGGCGAGGGGCCTATGGTTATAGCTACGTTCACTACCTGACGTGGAGAATGAGTATCACGAGGTGTAATTATTCGACCAGTCAGATCCTATTAAGCTTGGCCCATCTGAAGTGGGAAGTAAGTAGACACAAATACTGCCAGGTAAGCAGCTAGTCAGGTGGGGGGCCAATGATAGATTGGAGAGATACAATTTGGTCATTGCCAATAAACGCCGTTATATTGAAGTGTTTCACAGTCTAAGTAGTATGCTAAAGGTCCTGAATGAAAATGCCACGATTAAGGATAAAGTAGGTAGTAGGTCAAGAAGGTATACAGTCGATCAATTTCACAAGCTTCCATCATTCCCTCCTCGCTCTTCATCTGTTCCCCCCCCTCATCTCGGTAAGAAATAAGCAGAATTCTATGTTCGTGATCGTATCTTATCCGTGATCTTCCGTACGTATGTATAAGTCGTGAAACCAGAAAAGTGCCCAAATGTAATGCAACCGTAGATCCTTGAGCGTAGATGCAAGTAAGAAAGGGAGAGTGGTGTGTAAGTAAGCACAAACCGCCGATACAATCAAGTGTTAGATACCCCATCTGCTTTGTCTGTGTATGTCCTACAACAAGTGAAGATGAAGTTCAAATGAACATGAAAAGTCGATCGGTTGAGAATGAAACATCAATTTCCCTGTATGAACGCCTCGTTACCCGTACCAATCAATCCCTGAGGAAGGTCGTGCAAAATCGGTCTATAAAATGAGGATTTGGCGGCCGTTAGATCATCAAACGTGCAAAAAAAAAAAGAAAAAAAAAGTCGTGGTCCATTACGTTCCCACATGTAGGGCAGGAGGCTGACATTCTGTGCCTTCAGTCAGTGCTGACATGCCGATTGTATCCTCGCATTCGTATTCAGACATGATGTGATGAGAAAATAAAAATAAAAACGCCAACCGTTTGGCACATGAGTGCCTCGGTGATGCAAGACTGTTGTCGTGAAACAGAAGATTGGGTAAAAGCGGTGTGGTCAAAAGCGGATCTTTCCGTGGCCTCCCTCGTTTGGGTCCAGGCTTGGTAAGTATCCGTTTTCCATGTAACACCAAGTGGTACTGTGGTTGAGGCTGCATAACAGTGATCGGTCAACTAGCCATGGGGCCCATTATTCGTTCTCTGGCATCAATGCGCTCCCGCCAGGGTACATGCCACCTTTCAATACGTATTGCTCGAAAGGCTCGCAGCTGATGGTTTTGCGAGACGATTGGACCCATCCAGGCGTAGGGACCTCCTCCCAATTTTCATCGGTAAGAGGGTAGAAGTTGTAGGTCTCGTGCGTAGGCAGGTCGTGGTGCTCGCAGTCGAAGATGCCCTCAAGATGCATACGCTCCAGCTTGGGTAATCTGGTTCGCAGACCGGTGAATAGCGACCGGAAAGTTCCTTCGTACATATGTATACCCCCGTGCGACGCCTCGAAGGGTTTGGCGAGCCCACGTCCGCCTAGTCGTAGTCTCACCAAGGTGGCACCGTGTCGCCCTAGGAATTCCTTGAGGTCCTCCTCGTCACACGACACCCCTTCGAGGATCAAATCGGTGAGATGAGGGTATGTAAAACCGAAGAACAGCTCGCCAAAGTTGAGCGCAAATCTCGAGTGTTCGCTCGTATAGGGATGAAATGCAAGCCTTAGATGTGTGACATTCTTGGCGAGTTGAAGTATACGACCGAGTCCATTCACAGCCCGAAATGCCGACGTTGGTCCTCGAAGTCCCGAAGGGTCCAGAGTCAAGTCGAGCTTAGTCAGACTATCGAAGGATTGAGCGTGGGTATACCAATGTTTGGCGTGGTCTTTTAGCCGGAAGGTCTCGAGCGGCAGCCTGTCTACTTTGAAGGAAGAGAGTTTGATCCCATGCAGAGCGAACATGACCGCATCTAGATTCTTGTAAGTCTCATCTCGGTCCAGCTTCCTGCAGTTGGGCCAGAAGAAAGCCTCTCTGATGAAAGTGTTCTCAACTGTGGATGGACATCGCGCGAAGGAAACCTCGAGGTCACGGAGATTTGGCAAGGCTGAGCAGGCTTCTCGAAGATCGTCAGCCCTCAGATGGAGGGGTCCGACCGTCTTACGCCCTGCTTCGATCTTGTCGAATTCCATGCGAGCCTTTGTCATCAGCTCGGCACGCTCCTCTGGAGCGATCACAAAGTGCTGGTTCCTACTTGTCTTTGATTTAGCTAGAACTCGGCCAGGGGCGAAAGAGGAAGTGCGAGTCGAGGGCCCATCCCCGTGCGGGTACACATTGCTGTTGATAGCGAAGACATGACGTTGCCCGTAGCTAAAGTGAAACTTACCATGATGTGCTCCATGCATCGTAGTAGGACAACTCTCCGAGAAAGAGGTTGATTGACTGGACACTCCCTCGGAGGCGTTCGTGGAGTGCAACGTTGTGCAGGCGATCGATGTCTAAGCGCCAATTGAGCGCTGTGAAGCATGGCGATAACAGGTATTCATAACCCACATCTGCCAGTGTCGGGCTCACGGCGCGCAGATTGGGGACCGACTCGGAATCACAGTAGGAGTAGATGAGCCTAAGGAGCTCTACGGGTAGAGAATCCATTTGGGGGGGTGAGAGTGAGGAGCGAAGTCGAAGGATCCTCCTGACGGGTACCAGGAGGTAGGCGAAATGGTGGTTGTGGTTGTGGTTATTGTTGTTGTTATTGTTATTACAAGACAGGTTGACTCGCAAACCCGCCAACTCCGCCAAGTGGTTCAAGAAGACACGAGATTGAAATCACACGAAACACCGACAAGAGAGCCTCGGGGCAGTGGTATATATATAGAAGAGAGGGCCGCCTTCAGGTCCTCGGTTGACTGGTCAGATAGGAGGATGCACAACTAGGAAATATATACCAGACAGAGCTCGAGAGAGGGCTGAAGGGGGTGGGGGGGGGGGGGTTATGGTTATCACTTGGTGCAGCTCGTGCAGCTTCGTGCAGTAGCAGCAGCAGCAGCAGCAGCAACAGCGTAAGGTTGTTAGTGAAGGGGCGGAGAGAAGTGCATTTGTAACTGGCTTTTTTTTCTTTGCAGCAAGGCCTCTCCGAAATAGGACAAAGGGATCAAAGAGGAAAAGCCTGTAGAAATATCGGTGAGCGTGAGACACACGTAGGCACGCACAATGCTGGTATACAATCTGACGGAGGGCAGCAGAAAAGAAGTTTTCTCGTGCAATGACTGGCGGGCTGGGCTCGGCGGACTGAGCGGACTGGGCCCTGCGGTATGGATCTGAGGTATGGATCTGACTGACTTGACCAGGAACTGACCAGGAACTCTTCGAGGCCTGACCTGACAGCAGACGCCGCAGTACCTACCAGGTAGCGAGTTAGAGCAAGTGTGCGCGGCGTGCGCACCTGAACCACGAAGAGGCGGGCGGCGGGCGGCGGGAGATACCTCGATACCTTGAGACCCAAAGTAGCGGTATAGCAGCCGTAAAGCGGGTGCACTTGTGTACCCCGTCAGGTCGTGTGCCAATGCCGCGGGATCCCTCTGGGCAGGCTCTTCACTCGCAGCAATCACCTCACTGCTCCAGGTGCTACCTACATGTAGGTAGTGCTGCTGGCTGGCTGGGTGTCACACCTGCAGCGACCTTACCTACCTAGGTACCTTATGGACTGCTGCTGCTTGTCGGACGTGCGGTATTGACCGTGGACCATGCCCGAAGCAGCCTAATCTGCTGTACTTAATCCAAGAGCTACGAGCAAGAACGATGATGTTACGGTGAAGAGAGGCTGCAATGTATTCTGCCTACATCCTGGGGGCCCGGGTCGGTACCCTAGCCCCCCGCCATCCATTGCCTCTACAAAGTTACCTGGTACATGTACCAGGTAAGGTACTATTACTGTGGCCGCCTCGCCTGCGCTATTTCGAGTAAGTAGCTGCCAACTCTGCCTGCCACTATTAGTACCTGCATTAGATCCCACGAGGCAGCTTGACACTGTGATTCATTTTCTCGGTGAGCTGGGAGGAGCTGGCACAGCTGGATGCGACCGGCGACTACTGATGCGACTACTGATGCGACGTCCTTCCAGAATTCCGCCCTTGGCCTCTGTGATTCGTCTGCGTCTACGGCGCTTGTCAGGGATGCCTGGTCGTGCACCAGCTCGCCACCTCACCCACCCAGCCCGCCAGCCCTCGGGTCGCTACCCAACAAGAAGGCTTGGTAACTAGCACAGGGGTTAAGGGAGAGAGCAACGAGAGAAAAAAAATTGTTAGAAGAGAGAAGTAAATGTGGAATAGAGTGAGAAGACTTGAGAAGGAAAAAAACTCAATGTGGAACAAAGCACAACGCTTGGCATCTACGCAAGCCTGCGAGAGCCTGCTGGGTCTGCTGCATGGCAAGGTTGGAACCTGGAATCTACGATCACTACTTATTCGCTACTTAAAAGGTCAACACTACAACGTTTTCCTAATCTCTGGGCTTCCTACTTACTTACCACCGTGAATATATAGTCCCATGTTTCATTTACACCAAAGCGATTGAGGTATCATAAACGAACGCCTGCCCATGATGAGATGTTGCCTTTCTCGCCATACCATATACACCACATTCTGTGCGTCCAGCCAGCCGCCCAGCAAGTCGTATAGCCATAACACATGTGAGTGACTTTGGCATCACATCATATCCACTAGCCTGCCACCTTTTCCGCTCCATAGATTCCATAGACGATTCCGATCCAGATCACCGTCAATCCTGGCCCGAATAGGTGATGGCCACGCCGCCAAGAGGGTCCTCTTTCTTTTCTACACGTCACGAGACCTAGCCTATAACTTCCCATGCCGTGCCCGAAAGAGTTCCACTTTGTCGTCGTAGTAAAGAATTTCACGTTGACGCAGCCGTGGGAGTGCATTAGTTGCCGACTCGTCGGCAAATGAATCCGCCTCTGATTGGCCGTCATCTGACGCTTCCTCCGCAATTTCATCCTCGGCGTCCATGAAGGGACCGAGTTCTCCGTCATCAGTCGCCATATCGTTGTCGCTGAGCTCGTCGTCCATCTGATCTGCGTCGTTGGTTTGTCCGCCATTACCATTGTCATCTTGGGAGCGATTGCCTTCGCTGCTGTTGTCTTCCACCTCGCTGATTTCGAAGCACTTTTGCCAGAGTCCTACATACACAAGTTTGATCTCCCTTCTCAAAGATATGATATCCACGATCTGAAGCGCAAGTTCCTTGGCGTCCGGGCGTGAGGCGGTCTCGGGATCTCTGTCCGTGTCAACCATTTCCGGGATATAGAGAGTGCGCAGATCTGATAGTTGAGGAAGACGTTGGAGAAGCGTATGCTATGCGACGCAGAGTGTCAGCGCGGGACGGCGGTAAGCCAAATGAGGAATTTACTAACCCAATCTTTGATATCAATCACCATGCCCAATTCTCTCAGATTCGTCATCCTTCCGCTGGTGATGTACCCTAGAAGTTCGCCCCTTATAGCCCAATGCCTCCAGCGCTCCCTCGTCGAGGTCGACCGCGGCCCCTCCGAGCTGTCGATGAGAAGCTTCTTTAAGCTGCTTCGATGTCGCTTTACTGCGCTCTTGACAACCTGCCCGATAGTAACTTCAGGCTTGAACGAGCCTCGTCGATCGAGTAGGAATAAGGTTTCCAGCGTGTTAGGTGCAAGGGTCTCCTTGACGAAGCTGAGCAGGGCATGTGATGCCAAATCGGTCGAAAGATGTTTCAAGGACAACAAATACCGTGTCGGTGCTTCTTGTGGAGACCCGGGGGCTGGAGGCGTAGGCTGGAATTGCCTTCTTAGTGCCTTCCACAGAGTTTCGTGGTGTTCGCATCCAAAGATAGTAAGTCCTAATTCGGTAGTCAGCAACATAGGCCGGCAAGGAATCTGGTTGAGGCTCGGAGGGATCGGCTCTATATACGAGCATGCGTTCTGCTAATTCCATAATGTGAGAACAAGGAAATACGTACTAGTCATTTGGCTCCAATCAATAGCACGTGTGCACACGGCAATCGACAAAGTTACCCTCTCAAGTGCCAAAGTTTGCAGCCTGAGTTTTCCATCCAGGCGTTTGCTTCCCGGAGATGGAATATGGGGAGTTGTACCATCAACCCTGGCTTGCGGCTGAGGGTTTTCATCCGATTCACTCGCAGGCGCCAGTGTTGTCTCGCCGTCACGGGCGGCGGGATTATGCCCAGGGATCGGTGCCTGGTGATTTTTCGAGTTGGGTTTTTTACGGACTGTTCAATCTCGTGTCAGTAATTTCAACAAGACCCGTAAACTTCACAGAAGTTTTTGGCAGCGCGGTGCAGCTCAGGCAGAACTGCCCGACTTTTGTTGTTGTTGTTGTTGTTGTTTGGGGGGGGGGGGGGGGGCAATTCGAACAGACATCACAATTATGAAAAGTGGTCATTATGCTTACTGTCGTGTATCCGACCAACTAGCACTCCCAACACACCTCCTAGTCTAGCTGTGGGAATTCGGCTTTCACCTGGCCACTTTGCATCGTGATCAACCTGCTGGAGATCGGCACTATCCCAGGGCGGGGCGAAATTTTGAAGTGAGTATGCCCTAGTAGATATTCCAACTTGAAGTTCACGAAGCTGAGACACGGAACGCTCAATAAGGACTGCCATCTCATCCAGGTAAGAGATGTGATCTATGTCTAGGACAGTTAAACTGTTAAGGGGGGGCAGAACACTAAAAGTTGGATATTCTACGCAGCTCTGGGCGTACGTCTTCAGCTGCGGTACCGTGCCGTTGGAGCCGGCCTGTCCATAGTACACAGGGTTAGGGTCGAAGGTGACCGACGCGGCGCCTGGCAGAGGCGGGAAATTCTGAGGTGGGAGTGGTGGCAGAGGATTGGGGGGAGGGAGTGTCGTTGTAGGGCTAGATGCAGGTGAAGAACCGGGGCTCGTTGCTTGGTGATCGTGCCAGCGGACCCAAACCTTTTCAAGTTTCGTCTGGCCTTCGTCATCTTCGTGCGATGCGAGGGCCATGAAGACATCAGACGAGACCCCTGTCGGCATATCCCACATGAAGGTTTCCAAGTTCACCATCCTCTCAACAGCAACAGCAACCAATGTGCCTAGCATCTTGCCGCTCTCTTTGGTAATAAGGTACTCTGAGGTCCAATCCTGAGGTCCGTCGCCAATCGAGAACTTTCGGATATATTTTGCGTGATCGTTGTTTGCTAGTCGGTGCCGAGTCTTGGGCCGCCCGGCTCTAGGTCCGCGCAAACGCTGAGTGGACTCGGCAAACCTGCTCGGGAGACATAATGTGGCCAAGCCATACGAGAGGGCATCAACGCTCTTCGAGTTCAGCACAGGCGCAGTAGAGTCCGGCCACACAATGTCGAAGCGAGAATAGATGTTGGGCACAGCTAGCTTGTAGAGCGCAGAGTGGGTCAAGGCAAGCGCGATCAAGTCGTTAGTGTAGCACAGCTGTCCATATATGTGCTTGATTAGCATATGGTTCGACTTTACTTCACTTCACTTCACTTCATTGTGTAGGTGCATATCCGTGGAAGTCGGAGCCACCAGTAGTACTTACCTCGCTCACGATCAAGTTCAGCACATCGACCGGGAGATCCAGCAGGTTGAGCGGCATCCCCTTGGTCTTGATATTCCCCCATTCGCGAGTCTTCTCTTTCCAGAGTTGGGCTACGCCGAACGACACAATGCCCGAAATGCGGTCCTGGCTCGCAGATAGTTCCGGCGACCCATTGTGATTTGTATCCTGTTTTGTATGGGTATGTGGGGTTAGACCATCCTTCGTCTCTGGCGAATCTGCAGCTGCGTTGACTGCCATTGCTGATGTAGAACCTTGTTTCGTGTATCTGATTCTGTGTAACTTGTATGTTGTAACTCTAAAATTCCTGCCAAGGGCCGACACGATCGACAGCACTGGACACACCAGCGCGTTATGGAGCCTCAACTGCAGGAGCGATAGGCGACAAGTGGCAGGAACTCGGATGTCGGACGTCGACTCGTGTACGTACGGCGCAAGCAGCACTTGCCTATTGAGCACGGATAGCAACACGATGATGCGGGATGGAGTGAAACAGGAAGCAAAGCAGCTGATATCTCTTTCGATTTGCTTCCGAGGTTGCGCGGTTCGGGGTAGGGAGACACAAGATTGGCGGGGGGCTCGGCGTGGAGGTAGGACGGACTACCCAAGCACTCGAGATGGGGACGCCGAGGGTGGAAAGCTGCGTGTCCGGTAGTGTGTTGGTTGTGTGTTGCAGCAAGGTCTAGTACCTTTGGTTAGGGCGTTGGACGGCTGAGACGCCTCACGGTGGCTATGTTCAAAGCGTATGCTGGCAAGCAAGAATGGAAAAGCTGGGGGTTGATGATCTGGGTGCTGGACAAAGCAGGCGGGAGTTCAAGATAGTTTGGAAGTAGGTGGCTTAAGCAGATAAAACACCACGAATGGCGCCAAGAACTAATATAGATGGTGAGGCACCCGACTATTCATCATCAATAGGTGTGCAGAGATATGGCCCATAACAACAAAAGGCACATTACGATATTATTCGCTTCGAGATCGTCATCCGGTATGTAGGAGGGATGTATGCGAAAAATGAGAAATGGAGCAGCAAGCAAAAGGTGCTGAGGTTTGACGCATCCGTACATACCTACAGATATCTGTAGGTATGTCGAAGCTAAGGTACCTAAGGGAGGTAGTCGAGAGCTTCCACTCTCCCATGGACCGGTTGGTGGCTTGCGTGATTGGGTTGATCAGGGGGAGGGGGCTAACCTGCTGCCTGCATTTCGTTAAGCCCCATCGGTCGGAGAAGTACTTACATTCAGGCCCATCACTGGTGTGCCAGTAGGTACCGTAAGCGCCGCCGCAGGGTAAGGCTGTTGAGTGGAACGCACCGCAACCCCGCTACGGGTAGCAGCACTGTACTTGGACCCTCCCGAGGTCCTACCTAAGGTATTGTTAATCAGCGATTTTCCGGGGAAGCCCTTGATGCCTAAGTGAGTGTTTACCTACCTAGTTACCTACCTACCTAACAATGAGGCTATCTGAATGGCCTTCCGAGGCTGTTGACACTTCCTACAGCACAATATAAACCTCAGGCTCTGCTGATTAGGTACTTTCACGCCCAAACATAAGCTAAACCCAAGACAGCCTGTCTTCGTTCAATCTTGTCGTATTAATCATTATAGTCATCTCCAACCGACCTACCTACCTAAGCAACTGGTATTATCCCGAACAAGAGCTGCCGTTTCTAAGAATGGCCATGGACTTCTCTTAATACTGCTTGCTTAAACCACGAATCATGGAGTTGCCGAGTAGATCCATCCATGGGGAGGATGCTTGATATTCTATTAGTTCTGGGTTTCGATCAAGAGGGAAGGGACGCTAGGTAACAATTACGGTTATATCAATGATGCTATCTTCGAATCAGACTACCGGTGATCTAAGCTGCGGACTTTTTCAAATACCCGGACACTATTGGTCGCAAGATTACCTATACCATCAGGTTGGCATGGAGGTGTATGAAATGAAGCTCGCCAGCCAACTTGAAGCTATTCCTAAACCCTGGCCATGCCTGACTTCCCCATCTGCAAGTGGAAGGTACTCCACCCAAGCTTAGGTACGATGTACCAGCCTAGAGACTCTCGAGACTAGAGGTCCCTTCCAGACAGCCTAATTCTGCGCAGTATGTTAAGAGGGGCACACGCGAGTCGGTTTTCAACTCCACTGGCTCGACTGGGTAAGTAACGCCAAACCGCCTGTACCTAGGTAGGTGTGCCCCGCTCACTGGACTTGGGATGGTCTTGGTCTCCACGTCGCGATTCTGCGTCGTCACTTGCCTCTGTGACTGTTCGGCTTATTTGTTGTCTGTCCTTTCGCGTCCAATACAAGACTGATCATTACTGCCTAAAGTGCCCTCTGGGCTATATTTTGCTGGCAAAACAAACACCAAAGCAACATTTCCTGTTCTTGAACCACCTTATTTTGCCAAATACATTACTGCGCATCGCCTACGACAACGTACATATTGCGACTTCTTACACACACCCCTTGATCACTGTGTGCCGTACTCCGGTGCACATACACATAGTACGGTCGCATACTGTCATATGCCATCGCGCAATACCTGGGAACACTCGCTTCAACCCTGACCGATAACGCTCACGCCCAAAGATAATATGGCGGGCTTTGTGGAGCAGCTCTGGGAGTCCATCTTCACTCCCGGTCCGACCCCGACCCTTCTGATAGCAACAAATGTCACCTTTGCTGCTCTGCAAGTGGTGCTATTCATACTTCTCATCGCCACGTATAGCGCCCACTTCATTGCCTTGTCTGTCTTATCTGGGGGCTTATGGTGGTCTATCAACTGGTTTGCGAACGAGTTAAATGCGGCGAAGGCAAGGGAAGAAGCTGAGCAGGCGCGATCTGGGCGAACACTTGCTCGAGCAGCCGAGGACAGCGAGACTGAAGTGGAGACCATCATACCCAAGAACAACACGGCTTCGACAAGCACAGAGGTTGAGCCAGTGGAACAAGCAGGAGACTTGAAGCTCCGCGCCCCAGCGCCTCAGAGCTCGTTCGAGTCGAAGTCCGCGGCGAGCACTGAGGACGAATGGGAGAAGGTGTCGGAGAGCGGCAAGGACAAGTGAGCAATAAACTGATAGGGGCACTCCTATTAACGGAAAGAAGGCATGTACATGAACCTGAACGAAAGATAAGATGACGTGTGTATACACTTAAGATAGCGACCGAGCGACTTGGGCATCATTAGATAAACCAATGGAAGCGGTTGCGGTTGTGGTTCAATGATAGTTCAGGGGGGTCTGCACGACCACGCTGGGGTCTCTAGGTAGCTACAACTTAATTCATATCTACCTCCTACCAAGTGACTCCGGCATTCTGCAATCTGCAATAGTCATGAAGTCTAATGGCTATCATTTGCCCATCGTGTCATAGTCTCATAGTCCCATTCAACAATATTGTCATATTTTGTGTATTAGGTACCCAAAGATGTTGCTGGCAACCCGCCTGGTGT
Source organism: Astrocystis sublimbata (assembly GCA_022453515.1). Taxonomy (NCBI): domain Eukaryota; kingdom Fungi; phylum Ascomycota; class Sordariomycetes; order Xylariales; family Xylariaceae; genus Astrocystis; species Astrocystis sublimbata. The sequence goes on along the minus strand of JAJNNY010000058.1, from coordinate 126,594 downwards.
GATGGCCAATAGGCTGGACGAGCAGACGTATCACGTGATAATGTACCACTTCGGTACCTAAGGCGCATCCGTGGGCATTGTAGCTGGGTGTGCTAGGTATGCTGGGTACCTGCCTGTACCTCTGAATGGCCATGCCTGCGGGCTTGAGCTCTGGCTGCATTTGGCACTCCAGATTTCTGAAAAGTAGCATGGAGCTCAGAGCCTCACCGTACAGTCCTAGTCCTACATTATTCAAGCAACATATCAACACCCACCAACAACCACTCCGTACCACATAAATAGCTGACCAACCAAACACCTACCTCACATCGCCCCGACAGCGAGATTGTCGACATCCGCAAATATGAAGCTCGTCAGGTAAGCTCTGCCCCAGCCATTGCTGCGCAGCGAAGTGCTGAAACCAATCCTGCCAAGCTCCTACGCCCGCCGCGACATGCTGATGATGATGCCCCTCCAGATTCTTGATGAAATGCCAGAACGAGACGGTGACAATTGAACTGAAGAATGGTAAATATGCCCTTAGTCTTCTGCTCAGCCCCCCGGCTTTTGAAGTCGCCAACATACACTCTCTCGCGCCCGCATCTTCAGGCCACGCCCCAACTGTTCCACTAATACGCACTGACTGACTGGCGGACTGACGAACTGATACAGGCACAATCGTACACGGCACGATCACATCAGTCTCGCCGCAGATGAACACGGCGCTGCGCACGGTGAAGATGACGCCGCGCGGTCAGGACCCCATCACTCTCGACACCATGAACCTCCGCGGCTCGACCATCCGCTATTTCATCCTGCCCGATTCGCTCCCGCTCGACACCCTCCTCATCGACGACTCCGTCAAGCCCAAGAACAAGGCGCGTAAAGAGGCCGCCGACCGCGGTGCTGGACGGGGTGGTCCTGGTATGCGCGGCCGTGGAAGGGGACGCGGTAGGGGACGCGGCCGGGGCCGGTAAACCAGAGACTACGACTACAGCCTACCATAATCGTCATTACTTGTTTGTAATCTGGTTTTGCTACTGGCTATGAAGACGGAAACGAGGACTGGCGCGACGGGGCACGCGAGCAGATAGTGTGAAGGATGTACTTGGGGTAAAAGGGCTCAGATGCCAAGTACAACCTCCTCACACGCTGCTGGCTATGGGAAGGTCATGATATCCAAAGAATCCTGTTCGGCGAAGAAAAGGCGCTGGCCGATTGTTGCTTAATGGCATCGTGTCACTACTGTTGAAAGAAGCCGCAAGGGGACACTCCAGGGAATGGCGGCGTTCGAGGATAGGAAACTCCAACCACGTAGAGAGAGACCCAAAATAAAATCTAGTACGCCAGTAAGACGGCTTTGCCAGTTCTCATGTGCTCATGTGCTCTTGAATATATGTGTATGTGAGAGGAGCCGCACCAACAGCATCAAGACAAGAAATCCACGTAGCAAAGACAGGAACCAACACGTGGTGAACCAACATGTGATGCGTACATCTCTCGTAGTATGAGATTTCTTTTCTTCTGTATTTCGAAAACTATATATCTTTCCATATCCGTACTATCTGCAACTTCTCCCATCCCGCCTGCTTCCCACTCGACCCCACCGTCTCGGCCCTCCATCCAGAACCTCGCAGGCGCTCCTTGACTGCCTCGGGCTTATTCTGCTTACAGAGCAGCACGTACGCACACCCTCTCGCCGACAGCACGCGCGGCAGCTCGTCGAGGAGGCGGTCCGTGGTCTCCATGCCATCTATCCCGCCCGCGTACGAAAGGGCCAGGAGGTACGAGTCCTCTTCGAAAGAGGTCGTCATCTTCTCCGTGTCCTTGTCCTCTCCATCTCTTTCGCCGTTACCAGCTTCGGCATCGTTGTCAGTCCTAGCCCCATCTCCTGTCCAAGAGGGCAACTCGGCCGTCGGCACGTAAGGCGGGTTGAACACCAGCACGTCCACGCTCCTGTCGCTGAGCGGCGCAACAAGGTCTCCCTGCACAGCGCCTAGGAACCTCCCCGCCGTCGCGTCTTCTTGCGACGATGAAGAGTTGTCGGCGACGGCCCTCCGCACTGTCTCTGTCGTAGCGGCGCACGCGTGCGCGTTCAGATCTACGGCCCCTGTCAGGATGTCGGGGGTTCCGAAGATGGTTTTGGCGTGAGCTGTCAGGAAGGCGATTACGACGCCGGAGCCGGGGCCGATTTCTATTACGAGGGGCTGTCCTGATGGGGATGAGAGGAATAATGGGTGTGAGGATGAGGTTGGTATAGTTGATGATTGTGGAGGGGGTGATATCGTATCAGCGGGGGCTGTGGGGGTTTGAGATGATGTAAAACGCTTGTGTAAGAATGCCGTCTCGGATTCTGACGAGAGGACGTCGAGAAGCAGGAAGCTATCTTCCGCTGGCTCGTACACCCGCTCGTAGGATACGTGTGAGGTGTCTGGTGTTGGCAGCATATCTGGCTCTTGTATTGCGATGCTGACCGAAATGTGCGTGTCTATTGTTTGGTGTGTTGGTGAAAACGGTCATCGTGATGATGAGGTTTGTTACTCTTCATTCGTGGGACGCAGTTTTCGTATAAAAGTGGGCACGTGATGCTCTAGCATCTTAGCATGTCAGAGAAAAGGCATGCTGGCTTCCCCGAACCTTGACGGTCTCATGAATATCAGAATGAGCTGTTTTTGGGTTTTTATAATTAAGAAAGTATCGGGGCAGTATAAAAACTGTTAAGGAGATAGCCTGGTAAGTATATGAGTGAATAGGCAGCTCCAACTAACACGCTAGGCATGTCAAGATACACGTCTTCATAGTAACGGTGATGATAATTCGTGATTTATCCGACGCAGGAGAAATGCAGCGCGGTTCTTCTGGTCTGTCATGATGATCTCGCGACACGCGCTGGTGCCGTCTGTTTCCGGATCCTCCAGGTAGTGTTGCAGCCCAACAGGCGACTCAGGCTGTCCATCATCCACAACCAGCTTCGCCATCACAAATCCCGAAACCTTCCCAGGACTCCTCTCATAGCCATCCGTATTCCCAAGTAGTCAGACTCTCATTGCCTAGGTAAAATTCCTTTTCACATAATAACACATTCGAATCCAGGCTCATCCCTCGACGGACCTGCTCCCCAGCGGCATTTCTCGCGGATATCGACAACCATCCTGACCAGATTTCGATCGTAGTATCCGCCCGGGCTCGCGCACGCCGGACACAGGCCAACAACCTCATACTCGGGCGACGGCTCTCGCGCCACGCCGTCGCCGAACACCCCGCAGTACGTGAACCCGTATCCCGGCCAGCAGGCCTGCCGGATTGCGAGCCAGTGATGCCCGCAGTTGCGGCTGATGTAGTGCGTTGCGAAGCACATTTGAACCTGGTCTCTTCCCTTGGTGGTGGTGGTAGTGGTGGTGCTTGGAGTATATTTGGTGTCCGTGGTAGCTAGTTGAGGCGCGGTGGGAATGAGGGTTTTCGGGCTTAGAGTATGGTGGCGACAATGCGACGTTGCGGGATCGTCGAGGACTAAGGCGGCTCGTAGTGTACGCAAGGAATCCCGAGCGAAATGGTCGAAAGGGACGTGTGCGTACTTGGGCCGCTAGGTGTCACACACTCGTAACATCTGATGTAGTTTGGCGTTGGATTGTCCGCAGCCGATTTCGTGTGAGCTTGTCGACAACTCTGTGTACCTTTACTAGGCACAGGCGGTCTCGCGCAAACTCGATATTTCGGACCTTGTTCAGCTGTAGATAGGCAAACAGGAGGTAGGTTGCGCCTCGGACTTCCACATACAACGAGGACTACCTATCTGTACCCAGGTAGTGAATAGCTTTGCAAACTTGGTACAAGCTCAAATAGCAAAGATGCTATCAGTGGAGGGCTTCAACTTTGGGAAGAGAACCGTGCATCCTACCGAAAATAAGGCACATTTGATAGGTAATTAGAGCGACCGAGGATCAGGTAGAGAGAGGGAAAGAGCACTCCGAGTCACACCTGGGCATACAAACCTCAGCTCCTCCTAAACGATGGTGTCACGTTTGACTACTGACGTATGCCGAGATTCGATGCAACGCCGTATGATCGTTGATCGATCTAACGTATCGATGGCAGTGTATGGTTGGAGTGTCTAGGTTCAACAAACAGGAATAGCTTCCAAGGGAGGCTTCGTGTGTGACAACACAAATGTTTGCTTTTATTGTGATACAGGTTCTCGTACACTCGCTACATAACATGTTCCATTCACTCTTGCTGCCCATTTGTCTAACGTTCGTCCGCTGTATGTAGTCGTTATTATATCGTAATCATAATGCGAATCAGGATCGCTGAAACTTTTCAGATAGTGATGTTTTCATGATGCTTCTTCCTCGTCTGCTTCCTTCTTGCCTGCTATTTCCTTGCCTGCTTTCGGCGCAATCGCGTCTCGAAGGCTCTCGAGCATCTCTTCGATCCTCGACGTGACAAGCTCAAGGTTTTCCAGTCGCATGGTCACGTCCTCCGTTTGACCAGACTCGGCCAGTATGCTACGGATTTGCTCGGGTGGCACACCACTGCAACACGATGGGTTAGCTATCGCCATGAAAGTGTGGCCGGAACATTGTGATACGTTAGGGGCTTGGAGATCAAGTCGGAGCCCGAACATAGGCCTGCATGATCTTTACGTAGCCAAGCAACATAGAAAGAAAAAAAAAACTTACAATGGAGCTATCGAATCTCGCCGACTAGGTGTCTTGATAACTGGCGGCTCATCCTTGTTTTTGCTCGGTTCACCACTGGCCTGCTCATGTCGAGGCAGTTCTTGCGAGGTAGAGCCCTGGTGACGCAAGAACTGCCTTCGGATCATATGATGCGTCAGCTCATCATCTACTGCAATATCCTCCTTCACAGAATCGGGCAGAGGAATATCGAATACTGTCTGGATGTCGCTGTGACTCGTGATGCGCCAGTTCTCCCAAAACCGACCCTTGCCTCGTTGTCTCGTTTGCCCCAGCTCGCTGGACTCCTCTACATATTCCGACCAGAGCAGACGGCGTTCGAGAAGGGCAATGCAGAGGAGCAAGGGTAGGTTGATGGCGCGAACGGTTGCCACATGGATCTTATGGAACCAACGGGGACTGACGAGAAATTTCATTGGAACCAGTAGAAGAAAGGCGAGGAGGTTGAACGGTGGCTGGTAAGCAAAAATGGCATCGCTTTTGACACCTTCAAGCGTCAATACAGCCTTGCGGAAGTGAACCTCTGCGGAAGCATTCTTGATGACTTTGGCAAAAGTGTTTGTGATCATCGACACGAGAATGGTCAGGAAGAGGGTATTGCCGAGGAATGCAAACGTGATCATCAAGATCGGGCCAAGAAGCCAGTGGAAGTCACCCTAGAAACACCACATATCAGCAGGGAGTCGATCCAATGTGTCGTCTGGAGGAAGACGCTTACAGATGCATCTACTCCACTGCCATCTAAACCAAACCATATCCATAACATCCATTTACTGATGGTACTATTGACTATTAGCTAATACCTTGGCGTCATGGAACATGTAACTTACATAGGATTATGGCGACCTCCCCCGAGCCAAACCATAGACAGTAGGAAGCCACAAAAACACCTATGTACGTCCTAGTTAGTCCAAAGCCTAGTTATCATGAAAGTCTGCAAATTCCCAATCAGGGGCAAACTGAACATACCAGGCTGCTATGAATGTGAGCAGGGCAAAATCGGCCATCATAGCTCGCAGGGATAGGAATACGACATTTCCAGATAGGAGGTTGAAAGCGAGTCGTGGGACGAGAACTGGCGCCCCCATAGCAAGGACATCAAGACCTTGTTGGCCAGCGAGTAGAGACGCCGTCCTCCAGCCGTGAATGCGCAGTATGAGATACACCCAATAAACGAGAATGAACATGACGTCTAAAAATGACCATAAATTCTGGGTGTAAACCGACCTTGTAGTCCAAATCAGCGACTGATCGGCAGCGAGCGTTTGCAGGAGAACCTACCATCCGTGCTCTAGTATTGTGGCAAATTGGTCAAGCGCCCAGCCAAGAGCATAAACAGCGAATGCCGCCTCGAATATGCTTAGACGCTCTGGGTTTCGTTCCGCCATCGACAGCAGGTATAGGATTAAAAGAACGATGAATTGCACCGTCTCGAGGAAGTTCCTCGTCCTTGGCACGATCAACCGATACTGATTAAGTAAGGGTTCATTTTGCGGCTGATAAAGCGATATAGGCTTTCGTTTATACCGATCTGGAATAAGATTTAGGAATGTCGATGGAGTGTATACAATCTGACCAATGTAAATAGCGTCGACCCTGTGCTCGTTAGCCCTATAGTCAATGTTGGAGGCAAGGGTAGGAAGACGTACACTGTTTTACAGTGCGTTGAGCTCAGGAAAAGCCTGCTTCCCGTGAGGATGGCTATCTCGAGTGCGGGTAAAGTCCTGTGAAAGCTCATCTTAGAGTCCAGCGAGGCTTCCCGGCGAACCTCTTCGGGGGCGTTTTGGAAAGGCTCGAAACTAGCGACGAGGATGTTGGCGAGGAGCAGTAGTCCATCTGAGCCCGGGTTGTCCTCGCCAAAGCGCCGCAGTATGCGAGTAGCAACCATTTCACAGAGCATAGCTCGCGTAAAATGGACATTTTGTCTGTTACTCATTTTTTCTTGCTCGTGGAGAAATTGTGAGCGGTTGACAAGCAAACAATACACTGATGACAAGGTCAGCATTGGTGGAATCAGAGACGGGCCAAGGCGGCATTTGTACCTATGGATATATCATCTTGCTCATAAAGCTTGTCAACCAAGGGTCGGACAACCGATACATTCAGCCGAACATCATTCAACTGGTCTAAAGTCAGGTGATCCTCGACTATGCTGATAACATCTCTGCGTATTCTATGTATGTTCGTATACACAGGCAAGTGGTTGTGAACATCGGGGGTGCAGCTGAAAAAGCCACCCTCGTCCGCTATGTGGCTGTACATGGCGCGGTTGAGGAGTGGTCGCCGCTCCTGCGCCCGAGACGTGCTCCTAGCTGTGTCTGTCATCTTAGGTAACTTTGCATTGGCCACTGCGCAACTGCGTGGGATGGCCGTTGAGACGTGGGCCGGTGATTCGGATATGAGGGATCGAATTCTGAAAGGCAAGGCAGCATTTGAGTAGATGGATGTATGTACACACACAGCTCGACAGGTACCGACGCAATGGACGCTTAGGGGTCCTCACTAGCCTGGCGAGGCCCGCGGGTGCTGGGAAAGAGGTACCTCCTTAATGCTCCCTAAGTTCCTACCCAACTGCATTGTATGCAGGTGGCACTACACTATTTTGCTTAATCCCGAATACCTAGATCATCACAACCTTAGGCTAGAGACTGCTTTTAAATAAGTTCTACCGGATAAACAGATACTTCGAGTAGTAAACAGTCCATATATATGGAACTTGATAGATAATTCTCTATGTTATACAAGTAGAGTACTTACATTTATGTTCGCATGAGGGCCGTGTACACTTACACTGAGCCTGCCTGTACATGTGGTTGTTGGCATTGGCCACCTCAAAAATCGATAGGTGGTTTGGCTTAACATCAACAGTATTTTCTGTTTATTTCCGACATCGAAAACAAATATAACCACTCAACATGACGTACATGACGTCGGTTCTGCATGCGCTATGTGCATCAAAGCTGCAAGTATCCCGTCTGCTCACATGCGATGTCCAATCCCAACCACGACAGGACCAGGTAGCTGGGGTTGCAGTTGCCGCATATGGGGTGTCTTTCGTCGCTCCTGCGACCCCAGACAGTGGCCCTCAATGCCAAGCTTTCCTGCTCAGCGCAGCTCGGTGCAAAGCCTGGGCCCGGCCCGGGGCAGGCAGACAGTGGCCCTCAATGCTAGCCCGCAGACCTGAAGACCGCACCTTTGTCTTGCCCAATCAAAAAACGCGAATGAGCCAGCAGAGTTCAACCCCACCAACCACCACCTATACTTTCAAGTTGCAGCCCAGCAGCCCACCACCCAGCACCTGGCAGTCTCCTGAGCAACCCTACCTACTTGTAGGTACCCGTGTTGCGCATAACGTGCAGCAGATAGGAACAGGCCCGACCACCGGCCGTCCTCATCTTTTGCACCGTGACGATGCCATGGTGGCCGTTTGGCTCGAGCAAAGAGTCTAATTCGAGCAAAGGCGATGGCTCCCGCTCGCCCGTCTCGTGGACCAGCAGCCTCAACCGCACCGACTGGGACCACTACAAAGACCCCAGCAACTGGATACAGACGGTGCTAGTGACAACAACTGTCGTGGTTTCGCTGCAGATCTACCGTTCGTATCTGCGCCGCATACCAGGAACCGTCTACGTCCGCCCGAGTTTCTATCGAAGGAGGAGCCTGTTTGGCCACGTCACGAGCGTAGGCGACGGAGATAACTTCCACCTTTTCCACACCCCAGGCGGCCGCCTAACTGGCTGGGGTTGGCTACGAAGAGTTCCCTCCAAGAAAGTAGAGCTCAAGAACCGGACGGTATGCCCCATCTCTTCCCACCCAGCGTTTGTGTCGGAGGAAGCGCTTGCTTGGTCTGAGCCTCAGATCGTAGCTAATATCAACCTTTGAAGATACCGATACGTCTGGCTGGTATCGATGCCCCCGAAGGCGCCCACTTCGGCCGTCCTGCCCAACCCTTCTCGACAGATTCCTTAGCTTGGCTGTCCAACTACATCCTCGGCAAGAAAGTGCGTGCCAAAATCTACAAGCGAGACCAATACGACCGCGTCGTTGCCACGGTATATGTCAGGCACTTTCTCTTTCGACGAGACGTCGGTCTAGAGATGCTCAAGTGTGGTATGGCCACAACGTATGAAGCAAAATCGGGAGTTGAATACGGCGGTCTGGAAGCGGAATACAAGGCGGCAGAGGCCACGGCCAAGGCCAAAAAACTTGGCATCTGGAGTGGGAAACCAGAGCATTTCGAGAGCCCTCGCGACTATAAGACTAGAATGAACGCTTCAGAAGTGTCATAGGGTTAGGACACCCGAATTCATGGCAGTGCCACCAGTAGGGCAAAACCCAATGTTTGGTCCTAGACTGTTGTATCGATCATATATTCGGTGACTACCCTTCGTACTGGATCTGCATTGGTCAAGTATGTCTCAGGAGGGCAATAATACTTGCCAAATTGTGAGAGTATATAAAGTGCAGTCAGTCTATGGTATCGGTGGTAGACCTACCTGTGCTTGGACAAATTTTCGGGTAAGAACTTGTACTTACCTAGGCACATCAGATTTGAGTCGGGTGCTGTTTGATCAGAAAATGAGAACACATACATCGTTACCGTCTGCATATGGAATGGATGTAATTGCTGTACTAAACGATTTTCTTGCCCAGCAATGTTACGGCCGTCAACCCAGTTATGTATGTTCCACTTCGGGTTGTCAATGTCATGATCTTCCATTGAGTGGGATCAGCCGTGCGCATAATATGTATAGTGCAGTTGAGTTACCCGAAGTCTAGAGCGAAATACGTTATGTATTAGAAGAGCAGTTCACTTTGTGTACGATCATACATGACCAAACGAATAATCGTTTGGTCAACACTACATACAGATCCATTTGTTTCAGTCTGGACTGTTGTAGCGCTTATGTCGCTGTTTGGACTGTGGCGTATTCTAGTGTTCGAAGCTTGACTCAGGTACGATTGCAAGTCTTAGAACATGCAGGAGTGATGGGCTAGGCCAAGAGACGTGTTTGTCTCAAGATAGAATTATTGACAAAATTAGCCCCATGTGTGCTCAGCAAGTGATCAGCATAGCCGTCCGCTGTGTTGTACCAAAGATTATCATGTACTGAAATTCCCATTCAGCGTCACCATCAACAATCTCCAACTCTCGAGATGACCGTCACTTTATTCGGCAGAACCTCAGTGTGGGTTACTCCCAAGTGCTTCCCATCCCGTGGCATGTCGGGAAAACCTGTAATTGCGTATGTCGGTATCCAAGACATGAATGAGCCTGCACCTGCACCAATATACCGGACGAGGTCTGTTACCGTGCGACGTAGCAACAAGAGTGCAGCAGGTGAAACAAAACAGATGGCTGTACTCATAGCTCCCTCGTACTAACCCTCACTATCCTGCTTCTCTTGACTCTCATCTGGCTTTCTGTCAACTTCCACGATCACTTCTCTTCATGCTGATTGATGCCCATGATCGATGGTAAGAAGGATGCCTGGATGCTGCCTGCGTCTCGATGTGTTGGCGAGTTGGTAAAGCCATGGACACAATGCCTTGAATGGCAGATTAGATACCGGCGCCAAGCGTTGGAGTGGCACAACGCGGGCGATCAATTACCGGGGATGACGCTGTTCTATTGGGAGGTGTGGCAGCAGAATGGGAATTAGCTCGGTTGGCAGTCCAGATGAACAGCTGCTCAGACCCGGCCCCCTGGTCAGGCTACAGGAAAGACTACTCTTACCCCTGGATCTGAGCCCACCCTAATCATGGCAGTGCACCAATCCCAGCTCGTGTCAGACGTGTGCCAAAATCTGTAGCTCCCTCGTTTTCCTCCGTTTCTTTCACACTCTGTCCGTAGGCTTCCTCACCCAATCTCTTTTTCTTGTCTCTGAAAGGGAGGGGAGAAACGGGCTTGATATTGTCGCTCTTTTGATATCATCTCGTGACGTCTGTTCCTTTCACGTCGAGGTTGAGCTGCACTCGTTCTTAATTCTTAATCAATTGTGTAAACGGCACGTGTTGGGGTCGAGCTGTCTTGTATTGTTTGTCCATTCCTTTGTTTCCGAAGGCCGGTCAAACCAATCCGACCCCTTTCGCACATCCCCTGATCTGAGGCGCGCGGATCCCGGCTGGACACATCTGTGACAAGATCTCGAACGTACAGAGCAACACCTGGAAAGAGAATACTGGGGTAGACCATCACCTTAATCGACGTTGTTAACCCCAGCAACTTGTTGCTGTTCGCAGCTTGCGGCTTCCTCTCGTTACTGCCAATTGTCGGATGCACAGTTCAGTTTGCACCAGTCATTCATTCAACAACACTCGTTACCTACCCTCGGCTATCACAAGATCTCCCGATCTGCACACGGCTACGGGATTCCTCACTAAGCAAAACATCGCTTAACAATTCACTCGTTATTAGATACGGATAGGCAGGATTTGCCCACTGTCATCAGCACCAGAGAGCTCTGAACGGCAACACTACGCCATCCCTCAGCAGCACTGTTACTACCTCGCCTACCTACCTAATAATATTCATCGACCAACATACTGCTGGTGAGTAGCAAAGACCCATTTCCCTAGGTACTCTCTGAACCACTGTGGCATCCATCCTACTTTCTCTCGCCATGTCAACTTCCTTTCATGCCTACTAGCATACAAATTTCGTTTCATTTTTTGTTTTGCCCTCTTCATCGAAACAGCGACTTCGGTAAGTGCATTGCTTGTATGTTGGGATGAGGCCTGGGCCTGTGCTACCTGCAATCGAATAATGGAAACCCGCGGGCAGTCACCGTTGGCCACCTGAAGACGCTATCTTGTCCAAGCCCATCACACAGGCGTCGACGGGCTGGATGGCTCGGATGACTGGTGCCTCCGGGAGAAAAGCCGCTAAAATGCATTACCCAATCTGTCACTAGCGTGGCTAGCGTCCCTGCGTGGTGCCTGGCTAAGCCAGTCTAGCGCGTCATTTTAACCTTTCTGAGCAAAAGAGGGCTGGTACATTTACTACGCAGCTCGTGTTTCCTGGCACACGGGCCACCCGCACCCAGTCTCCTGCTGTACCTACACTCACCTATCTATCTACCTATTGTTTCCTTGTTCTCCAGCCGCCTGTATCTCGAGCAACTTCGTGACTCGACGGCAGCCCGTCGGTCATGCTGCACCCCTCACAATTGTTTCTATCGTTATCAGACCGTGTGTACGAATTGGCATCGAATCCTAATAGCCGTTTAGTCACACACAGGTCATCACCAACCGAACTCGATCACCTGCCTTTCGAGCACGGCGACCACAACGTTACAGAGTATCCATTGTCGAGCGAGTACTTCGATTCAACTAAGACATCGCGTGTTTCTGCATTCATCGCCAAGGACAACCAAACACGCCGAATCCGGAATACCGAAATATTGTTTACAGCGAAGCCAACATACACATTGAATCGCTCAAGGCTATGGACCAGGTGTGATATCGGGTGTCACGGCTCACTTTCTAACAGACCGAGGCGACCATCTCTGTTGTGAACATAGGTGTGTCAGTCTTCGGTCATCACCATGCGCGCAAGAGCGTCCCGCGGGCGTGCTGCGTGCAGCCACGGGCGGATACTTTCTCCATGGCGTCTTGCGATAACCTCATTTGCGACACTATCACGAGCTCTCGCATTTGACCCTATACCGAACCCAAACTTCGACCTCAGCAAACTTGGGCAAGTGGGGATTGCAGGTGATTTTAACGGTATCTCATTCTACGAATTCCAGGGTCAGACCGAGGAGCCGTCCAGCTCTAATGGCTCGCAGCGGCTTATGAGCCGCCTGCCCAATGGAGTCTTCGTCGACCTCCTCAGTGCGGACGCGTCAATCACGAACATGTGTGTATTTCAAGGAAAGGTCATGTTAGGCGGCAATTTCACAAGCGTTGGTGGCAAGCAAGCCGTTGGTATGGCTTCATACAATCCAGAGACTTTCGAGGTCACACCACTATCCGGTCTCTCAGGCCAGGTCAACAGCTTGTTCTGTGATGATGACGCTGGCAAGGTTTATGTTGGTGGCAGTTTCCGAGCACAAGATTCATTCAACGCCATAACATGGCTTGACTCCTCCAAATGGGCAAGCTTACCATTTGCAGGCTTCAATGGACCTGTCACATCCATTGCCAAAGCTTCCGACGGGCACATCATCTTCGGAGGCAGCTTTACTGGTTTGGGCAATGCCAGCACACCAAGCATACCAGATGCTCAGACGATCAACCTGAACACCGCAAGATTGACTTCATATCAAGGCGCCAAGACAGCAGGTTTCAGTGACCCCAAGAATGTCATATGCAACACAGATGGAACTGATGGCCCAGACAAGACTTGGCTTCTCGAAGACAATGTTCCTGGTAATTTGGCAGCTTCGTTTGATTTCGGGTTCCAACCTTCCAAACTTCGACTCAGGAACACGCATCTCGATGGCCGAGGAACCCGTACATGGAGGTTCACTGCGCAACCGAATAACGGAATCATGAACTTCACCTACATTCAACCCGGAACTGGCAAAAACATTAGCTGTACCAGCGAATGCCCTCTGAGCGACGACCCTAGCGTTGACCATCAGGACTTCCACTTTGTCAACATGGTCGGCATGAACGCTTTCAGAATCGATATATCAGACTGGTATGGTCAGGGTGGTGGTCTAAAGAGCGTCGAACTTTACCAGGATGATGTTTTCACGTTCGCGATGAACGATTTCAACGAGCCGCCCTGTGCCAACTCCAGCACACCATCTAAATCCGAGTCCACCGGGCCTTGGGATGTCACTCCCTCAGGGCAAAGCAACTCTCAGTACTTGTCAGCAGCACTGTCGAAACCAATCACTGCTGATGCTGCCACTGTGACGTTCTTTCCGGATATCCGAGAATCAGGTGATTATGTCTTCAAGCTCTACACGCCAGGCTGTCTTCAAGACGGTACATGCGCAAGAAGGGGCCAGGTCGACGTTTTCGGTACCTTGAACACCACCAGTGGAAGGCAGCACCTGAATCAGGGCCGTTCCATATACCAGACAAACGAGTTCGACAAGTACGACCAAATATTTTTTGGCAATGTCGATGTTGCCACCAACTCCTTCCGCCCAAGCATTACACTGGCTCCGGTAGCAGGACAATCGCTTACTTCCGACGACATGCTTATGGTGGCCCAGAAAATAGGCGTTGAACGGATGAACACCACAGGTGGCCTGAACGGACTATTCGAATACGATCCGGCTAAAGCCAAAGTAGACACGTCCGACTTTGCTAGCTCTGCTATTAACAAGCTTGGCTCGACATTCGACTCGGAATCTGCGGTCTCGTCGGTGATCTCCACTGACAAGCGCATCTATATTGGTGGCAACTTCACATCACCGACGATCAGCAACATTGCAGCCATTGACACCGATGGTCAGACTCGACCTCTCGATGGCGGTCTCAATGGTGGTATTATGGATATGTACGAGAGTGACGGACAGCTTTTCGTTGGTGGTTCTTTCGATAATATCCAGAAAGGCGGAGCCACCGGGCTATCACATGTCGCCGTTTATGATGAAGAGAAGAACACATGGACTCCTCTCGGTGCTGGTGTTGATGGTACAGTGATGCATGTTGCTCCCATGACACTGAATCTGACTGGTAACGCGACGGAGGAGGCGATTGCCTTGACGGGCGATTTCTTGCAAATCCTTCCTTTCGGAGACAACGAGGCCCTTAACACTACGGGGTTTGCAGTCTGGGTGAAATCGCGCAGCAACTGGCTCCAGAATTTAGATGGACCAGTGCCACTTCTGAATGGTCGACTGGCCACATCGCTGCTCAATGCACCTGATCACGAACTGTACGCCGGTTCGATCTCTTCGCAAGCCCTCAGAGCCTTTGGTGTAGCGTCGACCAATGGTTTACTAGGCAACTTCCCCATCAAGATCTCGCCCCCTAGCATGTCTTCCAGCAAACCAACTAGCAAGGTCTCGAAACGTGCATCCGTTACCAACAACACCGACGCAGTTTCGGGCATAGTGACTGGCCTGTTCGACACATCTAACGACAGGAATCTTACAGTGCTTGCCGGCCACTTCGCTACAAAATCCACCAACGGTTCAATGATCTATAACCTTGCATTCATCGATAGGAAAGATTCCGATTCGGTCACTGGTCTTGGTACAGATTTGCCCTCAGGGTCTGTGTTCCTGACTGTAGCTGTTCAAGGAGACACAGTTTTTGCAGGAGGCCGAGTGAACGGTACCATCCTGGATTCCGATGTGAACGGTCTTATTTCTTACGATGTTAAGAGCGGTTCTCTTGGTACGCAGCCTCCTGTCCTAGCTGGAAATGACGTCGTTGTGTCCGCCATTGGAGTTCGGCCTAGTTCTTCTGACTTGTACGTCGCTGGATCTTTCGATACAGCTGGGTCTCTTCCCTGCCCAGCCGTCTGCTTGCTTGACACTGGCAGCAACCAATGGACTCGGCCAGGGTTTGAGCTGAGCGGAACTGTCAACACCCTTCTATGGCAAAGCAGCTCCACCCTCTTAGTTGGTGGGCAGCTAAAGGTCGGCGATGCGGATGCTTTCGTGGCATCTTACGATGTCTCCGGCAACAAATGGACAGTGTTTAATGGCGCGTCCGACCTTCCCGGCCCAGTTGACGCACTAACTCCTGCAACCGAGAAACGAGACAAGCTTTGGGCAGCTGGTACTCGAACTGACGGGTCCGTATACCTTATGAAGTATGATGGAGGCTGGAAACCTGCTAGCATCACGCTTGAGCCCGACACGGTGGTCACCAGCCTCCAGATGTTCTCTCTCACAGAAGACCACGACAAGTCAGATCTTGTAGACCAACGCGAGGCTCTGCTCATAACTGGGTCCATCCAGATCCCCGATTTCGGTGCAGCATCCGGTGCGATCTACAACGGTACCACTCTTCAACCCTATATTCTCACCTCAAGCATGAATACTACCGTCGGCGCTGGCTCCCTCTCCAAGTTCTTCGTGGAGAAGGAGAATTTCTTCAAGAGCTCAACCAGTAAGTGTCGACCCAAACAAATACTGCATGCAACTTTCAGACTAACGTCGTAATTTCAGAACATGGTTTGGCTGTCGGTTTCATCGTGCTCATAGGTCTAGCCATCTCCCTCGGCTTGATCCTGCTCATTGTTGTTGCTGGTCTTGCGCTCGACCGGTATCGCAAGAAGCGTGATGGCTATGTCCCAGCCCCCACGTCGATGATCGATCGTGGCAGTGGTATGCAACGTATACCACCACATGAGCTCCTGGATTCATTAGGTCGTGGAAGACCTGGAGCACCAACTGTGTGAAAGGATCTTTCTGACGCCTAGACATACCAAGCCATGATCTCTCACAATCTGCTTGGATACGACGGCCTAATGATTTGCACAGTATTGCCTCTATTACGCACCAGAATATACCCGAACAGCCGAAGTAGAAGAGTGCGGGAGGATGTTAGACTAGGGAAGAGAAACTTAGATACCCCCGACTTGTCGAAAGGTGCTGTTGAGACTCGCAAGCAAGGCGAGAGCAACGGCATCGAATTTCTTACGACGAATCACGACTGCAAAATCAGCCTGCATAATGTTTATATGTTTATTAATTTTTTCCAACTTCACCTTGTATCACACCGTTCTCATGGCCGTTATCTGTACATATTACCGCTCTCGCACGTCTCGTCCCCCGGCGCGTAGGACTTCGATGGCGAGGATGTGTATTTGAGGAGGATGAGAATATTCGGAAAGCCTACAACTGGACCAGCAGTTATTTCCAAAGACGCGATAAGTTCGATTTGACTTGTGGAAATAAGACGATGGTGGATTTAGTAGGGAATGGCGTATTCTTTGAGACAGAAGGTGGTTTTCTCAATGCAGATTCAGCTGCGTCTTTTTGCGGAAATAGGTAGTTGAGCTACGAAATTCAATACTACTTAGGTAGTTACTCTGAGCAGGCATGGCAGGATGAAGATATTTCCAGCTCCTTTTGTGCACCTTGAAGAGAAGCTCTGTGTGCCTTTATTCTCATTGTGTGCAACCAGATTCTTGATTCTCTTGTTTTGTGATTGTAAGTGAGTGAGGATGATAGTATGTGTACCATTGGAACTGAGAGTGAGGTTGGGGTTGTACGACGTGGGTGTGCACGATGCTTCATCAAACGTACCATTGTACCGTACATTCATTCATATAGACAGTTGACTGCCCTTGAGAAAACAGCAAAGTCCACAGCAAACAATTTTACCTTATTAACCGATCGTTTCATTTACTATCTAGACTCAACACGGATGGAAAAAGTTATGAGAGGCGAAGGATGTGCTTCATAGCTGTTTGAGAAATGAGAAACCCATCAGTGGGCGGCTCCAGCCACAGCTATTCGTTCGTATCTGCCAGACGTGTACAGGCGGCCCAGGCTGCAGTGGTGCAGTGATCACTGACAGCATTAGGTACTAAGTAGGTAGGTAGCGCAATGACTAATGGGCAGGCAGGAAACAAGGCGCCCATGCGCCCCATGATTGGCTTACTCTATCTTTTCACGCTAGAACCGGCCGCCTATTGTACCCAGGTACTTACCCAGGACTGTTCCAGTTATCGCCCCAGCTAATCATTCACTTTGCTTTGCTTGCTCTTTTGGCTCAGCCAACTTCTTACTCACTTCATGCCGCCGTATCCATCACTTTTCGCACCATCTCGCCCTCATACCGTCCGTCCCGCCGCCGCCGAGACATGGTCAACCGTGACTTCGGAACAGTAGCCCGTCATGTCGGACGCTGACTTCGATGCCGTTCGAAAGCTCCAGGCTGAGCGCAATGCTGCTTCCGCCGCCAAGAAGGGAACGCGATCCGCTACCCAGCGCGCCGATGCCCCAACCAAGGCGAAGCTGACCGATTCCTTCGACACCGACCTGTACGACGGAAGCAATGGAGGCGACAAGTATGCTGGCTACCTCACTTCCATCCCTGCCGGCGATGGCGAGGACGAGGAGATGGAGGATGTCGACAGCTCCCGCCGCCTCGTTGGCCAGTATACCGCCACCCGCACCCAGATAGACGAGTTCGCTCACGGAAACGGCGTCGAGGAAGACGACCCCTTTGCCGGCCGTGGCGAGAACAGCACACGCATTGCCGACCGCGAGACTGACTACCAAAAGCGCCGCTTCGATCGCGTCCTCACTCCGACCCGCGCCGATGCCTTTGCCGCCAACCGCCAAGCCGGCGCAGCCGAGGATGGTCGCACATACCGTGACGTGATGCAGCTGCAAGAACTCGAACGCGAAGAAGAGCGAGTCCGGCAAGCCATCAAAGCCAAGCAGAAGGAAGGCGCCCTAGATGGTGGCGAACACCAGGCAACCCTGCAAGATGGCGACAAGGAGAACGGCGACGCTGGCTCCACTGAAGCCGTGGCGTCAGGCCGGAAGCGCAAGAAGAGATGGGACGTATCTTCGACGGCTGTCGATGAACCCACGCCTTCTTCCACCGAGACCGAGACCAAAAGCAAGCGTTCGAGGTGGGACCAGGCGCCAGCAGCTCCTGGCAGCATGGAAGCTCCTAAGAAACGGTCGCGATGGGATCAAGCGCCGTCCACGACACCTGTCGGAGGCAGCGGTCTCGCCACCCCGATGCACACCTCGCAGATCAGCGCTGGCGCTGTGCCATCATTCGGGACAGACATATCCGGCCCCACTGGCATATTGAGCGATGAAGAACTCGACACGCTGCTCCCCGGTGAGGCGCAGGGTTTTGCGATTGCGCAGCCACCACCCAATTATCCTACCGGTCATGCGCCGATGCACAGGGTCTCTGCCACACCGTTGCCCGCGAACTACGGTGGCTTCATGATGCAGGACCCCGAGAGCAACAGGCTGAGTGGAAGCCAGATGCCCAAGGAAATTCCCGGTGTCGGAGAGCTGCAGTTCTTCAAGCAGGAGGATATGGCGTACTTTGGCAAGCTCGCAGATGGCTCAGACGAGAACAGTCTCAGCGTGGATGAACTGAAGGAGCGCAAAATCATGAGACTCCTTCTCAAAATCAAGAACGGAACGCCTCCTATGCGAAAGACGGCGCTCCGACAGCTTACGGACAACGCGAGGCAATTCGGTGCCGGCCCTCTGTTCAACCAGATTCTGCCCCTTCTCATGGAGAAGACGCTGGAGGATCAAGAGCGCCACTTGCTTGTCAAAGTCATCGATCGTATTCTCTGGAAGCTAGACGATCTGGTTCGCCCCTACGTTCATAAGATCCTGGTCGTCATCGAACCTCTACTCATTGACCAAGATTACTACGCCCGAGTGGAGGGTCGTGAAATTATCTCCAACCTCAGTAAAGCCGCTGGTCTAGCCACCATGATCAGTGTCATGAGACCAGATATCGACCACGTCGACGAATACGTGCGAAACACGACAGCCAGAGCGTTTGCCGTTGTTGCGTCTGCTCTCGGCATCCCGGCCCTTCTCCCGTTTTTGCGTGCTGTGTGCCGCAGTAAGAAGTCATGGCAGGCTCGACACACCGGCGTCAAGATTGTGCAGCAGATACCCATCCTCATGGGTTGTGCCGTACTGCCTCATCTCAAAGGGCTCGTGGACTGTATAGGGCCGAACTTGAATGATGAGCAGACCAAGGTGCGAACCGTCACTAGTTTGGCCATAGCCGCTCTCGCCGAGGCTTCCAACCCGTACGGTATTGAAAGCTTCGACGACATCCTCAACCCGCTCTGGACTGGTGCGCGCAAGCAGCGTGGCAAGGGTCTCGCCGGCTTTCTCAAAGCCGTCGGTTACATCATTCCCCTGATGGACGAAGAATACGCCAACTACTATACCTCTCAAGTAATGGACATCCTACTTCGAGAGTTCTCATCACCCGACGAGGAAATGAAAAAGGTCGTGCTTAAGGTTGTGTCTCAGTGTGCAGGGACCGAAGGTGTGACCGCCGGCTATCTCAAGGAGCATGTTTTGGACGAGTTCTTCAAGAGTTTCTGGGTCAGGAGAATGGCTCTTGACAAGAGAAACTACCGACAAGTCGTGGAGACGACCGTTGATATCGGCCAGAAGGTTGGCGTGAGCGAGATCCTCGAACGCATAGTGGTGAACCTCAAGGACGAAAGCGAGGCCTACCGCAAGATGACGGTTGAGACTGTTGAGAAGGTTGTTGCAAGTCTTGGTGCCGCTGATATTGGTGAGCGCCTCGAGGAACGACTGATCGATGGTATTCTTCACTCGTTCCAAGAACAAAGTGTCGAGGATGTCATTATGCTCAACGGCTTCGGAACTGTTGTCAACGCACTGGGCACGCGATGCAAACCCTACTTGCCACAAATTGTATCGACTATCCTGTGGCGTCTGAACAATAAATCAGCAACCATCCGTCAACAAGCTGCGGACCTCATCAGCCGCATCGCCATGGTCATGAAGCAATGTGGTGAAGACGCCCTGATGGGTAAGCTAGGCGTTGTATTATACGAATATCTGGGTGAAGAATACCCCGAAGTTCTGGGTTCCATTCTCTCGGCCCTCCGTGCCATCGTTACAGTTGTTGGTATCAGTCAGATGCAGCCTCCTATCAAGGACCTCCTTCCCCGCCTCACTCCTATTCTACGTAATCGTCACGAGAAAGTACAGGAAAACACCATTGATCTCGTCGGTCGTATCGCCGATCGAGGACCAGAAAGCGTCAACGCCAGAGAGTGGATGCGAATCTGCTTCGAGCTTCTGGACATGCTCAAGGCGCACAAGAAAGGCATTCGACGAGCGGCCAACAACACCTTCGGCTTCATCGCCAAGGCCATTGGTCCGCAGGATGTCCTCGCCACCCTCCTCAACAACCTCCGCGTCCAAGAGCGTCAGTCCCGTGTGTGCACGGCCGTCGCGATCGGCATCGTCGCCGAGACTTGCGCGCCCTTCACCGTCCTGCCCGCCCTCATGAACGAATATAGGGTACCCGAGCTCAACGTGCAAAACGGCGTGCTGAAGTCTCTGTCCTTTCTCTTCGAGTACATAGGCGAGATGGCCAAGGACTATGTCTATGCTGTCACACCGCTGCTCGAAGACGCGCTGATCGACCGTGACCAGGTCCACAGACAGACGGCCGCGAGTGTAGTCAAGCACATTGCGCTCGGCGTCGTGGGTCTAGGCTGCGAGGACGCTATGGTCCATTTGCTAAATGTCATCTTTCCCAACATCTTCGAGACCTCGCCACACGTCATCGATCGTATTGTGGAAGCCATCGAGGCCATCCGCGTCGCGGTCGGGCCGGGCCTCGTCATGAACTACGTCTGGGCAGGCCTCTTCCATCCCGCGAGAAAAGTCAGGCAGCCATATTGGAGGCTCTATAATGATGCGTATGTGTACCAGGCGGACGCGCTGGTGCCGTACTATCCGAACCTCAACGAGGAGGGGATCGATAGGTCCGAGTTGGCGATTGTGTTGTAGTAGAATTTATATCAAGTGAGGAGGGTGGAGCGGGGTGGGTGCATGCATGTGTGTTTGATAGCTACCTGTTTCCTGCTTTGGCTTTACGTTTGGCTTCTTTTCGATTGATAAAGACGAAACGGGACATTAGGCGTATGGAGTGCGTGTCATCATCATCATCCTAAAATCGTATCATGGATGCTGTTGTTGTATTATACGATTAGGTACAAACACACGTAGATTGGACCTAGTTTCTAATAAAATTCAGAAGGAGCATACCCATAGGTTTCTTATCTTGCTTGTCTGTGGTTTTGAACTGTGGTGTCTGTAGGTGTGTAATATGTGTCTGCTTCGCTTAATCTGATGTTCTAGTTCACATATTGGTTGCCCATACATAGGTACTGTATCAGAGGTTGGACGTCAAGATATGAAAGCTCGGAATATTCCTTTTTAACGCGATGGTAAGAACAAAAATCCAGCAATTATGTAGCTGTCCTCGACCGGACATACATACTGTAGTCTGTGGTTTTTGCAGCTTCTCGAATAACGACATTTCTTCAATATCTATTTGATGACCCTGGATTCATTGAAAGGATACCATGCTGTTGGCCAGGTGGTCCCGCGGATCTGAATTACGGTAGCCAAGCAAGTAATTCGACCCAGAGCTTCAAGGGCATCTCCTATACTCTCATTTCGAATCATACATCCTGAGCTTTTACTGGTATTCCGGATAACTAGGGTATCGCCGCCTTTCCACGGCGATTTGATGTAAACTTGACAACAACAACCCCGCGGGGCAACCTTCAAGACAACTCCGATGGACAGATTGTGCTCGAAAGGGTCCAAGAGTAGAAATAGCAATCGGTACATTTGGCGGGATGGGAAAGCTTTTCGAGAAGCATGTTATCAACAGCTCACATGACACCAATACGACCATCACCGAGCCTCAAGTTGCTGAATATTTCTAGAATGACGATGCAAAGTCTACAGCAAGTAATGTTGTAAACACATCAACTGTTTATATGGTCGTCAGTCCTGGCAGTGACAACCTCAACGCGACTACTGTCACACGGACGAGGTTTGCTTTTTTACCAAGTCCAATGGCCATGGCTATTCGTGTTGCTCTTCGAAACACTTGTCATCAGCCTACTGTTTTTAGCCACCATTGTATCTCACCAGGGGCTAAGTACTGTTCAAGAACTCGCTCAACAGACTCCTCGTGCACACGAACCCAGGCTCGAGGGAGAAGAACTCCAGGGATCTCGCTCAGAAGATTATATGGAGAGATGGTCCGAATACTCAAGAAAGTATGAAGGGGAAACTTGGTGAGGATACAAAGAGACTGACGAAATTTCGCCAGGCTGTATTGAAAGATGGAACGGCAATCGAAAAGACAGTAGTTCAGACTGGTCCCGGCGGTATGTATATTCAATCGCGGACGCATAGCAACCACCCAACTTATGTTTTACGGTATTGTTCCCATTCTCCTCGCCTCGTCATCTCAAGTACAAAGGATATTGATGGATTCAAGATACCGTAGCCTTCTTTCAGCAACTTACGTCTATGTACACGTAATGCCAGCTATTCTAAAGTCGGGCCGTCTGTACCGACAATAGTGATCCTTCTCCGCGAGTCGGACGATTTGGGCTAGACTTTCGCAAACGAGGAATCAATTGTATTATTTGGATCCGCATGGAACAAACACTGGCTCGGATGATGGCCGGTACAGGATGCTGCGGAGTCTTGTAGTCATACCTATTGCAGTCATACCTGACCGGATATCGGCATGAACATTTGACATCTTCGAAAGAGATGGCACAGGGTTCTGGGCATGAGACATTGTGAGTACCTAAGTAGGTAGTATTGATCCTCTTGATCTGTCCCAACAGCTCGTTTCGCCATAAACAGCCGATTCCATCATAATCGAATACGGTGCGCTCTTCGCCTCTCTTGTGGTATGACTTTGTTTGGTGCCATGTCCATGAGGTGCCAGATAGTAGGCTATGGAAGTTATCGTCAACCAATATGACAACTACAATCAATCATCGCAAAATCTCGTATTCTATTAGCAGTATGGCTGAAGGCAGATCGCGGGTCGAAGAGTTTGGACGGAATCCAGGTAAATATGATTGAGCTTATTTCTGTAGAACTTATACAAGTTTTACACTGTTGGGTAAGATTGTCAACACATTCACATACTTACTGATGTGTTGTTGAAAATTGACAGGCATAGCCCGCTTGTAAAAGAAGCCATGGGTTTCAAAAACCACCGGGCTTTACTACTGCAATGATTTCTTCAACTTAAAGCTGGGTGATTTAGATCCTTTGGTATCGATGTGCCATGGCAGAATTGGTCTCGTTCAAGATTCAGTGCAAATACCACGCTCTCTTTTCAACTTATAGAATGATGTGTTTGGCAATTCACGGTACTTTACATAGGTTGACATTAATCTGTCGTCATACTGCAAGCGATTATATGCTATTTATGTTGGTAGACACTGAGTTATAGTTTGTTGTTCCTGCAATTGCCGTTTAACTCGGTAGCTTATGTCACTTGCTGTGATGCCGCAGCCATACGGGAAACGCCTTATGGGTTGTGTATAATCCAATTTACATATATGTAAGTAGAGTCGAGGTACTTAAGTGCGATTTGGAAGGAAACAATGATTATCAAGTCCCCATGTAAAGTGCTTCGTTCCCTAATAACCCGCGATTGACACTCCTCTGCCTTCTAATTTTTAGAAGATTGTCTCTAGAACCTACAACGCCCTTCAATTACTCGGCATGCTCCGGATCATTGCCATGTAAGTCATCATCAGCGATCAACCCGGCTTTATTAGTAGCGATCATCACTGTCTAATCCTTCCCTAAGCAGACGGTCGTTCCTTGAGGACCACGCGACAGACCCTGGCGATCAGCCGCTCTACTTGCTGTGGTCAAAATCTTACAATTCTTAGATAATAAATACAATTGTATGTACACAATAGTCACAGGGTATCGTTCACCCACCTGGGCCAAGTGTTACCGCCTGAAGGCTAGGTAACTATCTACTTGTTCATCTCACAGCAGCGGACGTGAGAGTACCTAAGTGAGTGGTCACGAGCCCGTATCAGCCAAGATTCCGGCCGATGGTGCCACTGATGGGATCATGCCAGCCTCCCTCCCTGCAATATTTATTCAAGCCCGCCCACCTGGATCAATCAGCAAGGTCTGTCTGTTGTCCCAGCAGGTGCCAGCTTCGTCGAAGCCCCTTTCTGATCTCAAAAGAGGGCGTGAAAACGCATCCCAACCACATCCTACACAACCCACCAACCGCACCAGCTGCGCGTGACTGACTCAGACATCCCAGGCTCGGAAGGGGAGCGATAGCGCGCAGGTGAGGCGAGCAAAGCTAGCAAGTACCTATACGACGACTAGGTATATTGCATGATAGACGCGCAACGCACACAAACAGCGCGCGCAACATACCATGTTCGGACCATGTTAGCTACCTGCTTAGCTAGCATGTGCGTACGTACTATGTAGAATTCCACACCTTCACGTGCCGTACTGGTACTGCATTACGGCGGCTTGCTGCGAAGAATACCACCCTAGGTATGCGACGCTTACCGCGGTAAGAAGGGATCGGCGGCCTTGTGCACGATGGTGGGTAAGTAAAAGCAGGCGCAGGATAGGGAAACCGGGTGTCATCGACGCTCCTCCCCCGTCCACTCGAAGAGGAGAGGAACAAGTTCCAGGACCTCGCAAAACCCGAAAGGTTGGTGTCTCACTACATACCCTCGATATCTGCCCATAATGCGATGCTGTCGAGAGGGGCCCGTAGGTAGAGTGCTACCATTATTACTGTATGTATGTATCTATATCTGTATGTCTGGTGATTGAAGAGCGGTGAGGTTTACGAGGCGGCTACGCTATCACGGTCTTTCGTCACCTCGTCCTCCTTACGCATATACGAGCAGTGGCTCTTGTTGCTACAGTATGTACTCAGGCCCCCAGGCTCGGCCGGAAGGGGGCTGGCTGGATGGCTGTGAATGATTTGAGACATGTATGTCCCCGGTTCCTTAAGTTCGTTGATATCTCACGGCAGTTGAGCTTCCCCATCACCCACTTCTTAGCGTGCGTGCCTACTTAGTTACTGCCTTGGTAGATGATGAAGAGTATATTGCCATGTCGACTAGTAGGCTAATATTCCTCGAAGCTAGGCAAATTTACTTATGGAATTACACCGGTAGTGTTTTGCGTCTCGTAAGTGTGTGTGTACTAAGTGAAATTGCACAATTACTGAGCTGATTCCATATCGCGGCAACTACAGTAGATACTTGGCGAGCTAGTTATCAAGCAGAAACTAAGTACTCAGTGTCTATTCGGCTATTCCATTTACTCAGCAAACTGGCTTGCCACTTCACAAAACTCCCTGAAGTATTTCGGTAATACCGTGATGTAGTATATTCACGAATCACAATATACAGTAAGTAGTAGCCTGATAATTTCGTGCTTGTATGTACATGAGAACTGGAATCAGATACCCTGAAAGTTGCCCCGTGCTCAGCTAGCCGGATATGAGAAATGGCAGCACATATGCATGAACAGAAACGCAGACGGTACCGGTACCTGTAGCCTGTACTGTACCTGACTGGGGGCTCAAACAGGGGAGGGGGGTGTCTCGAGCGATAATGGGGTGCCAATGGAGAAGCTGACTTTCCCATCGTGGGTTGGAATGGTATTGTCACCAATGTCCATGGCATCAAAACCTCATTCACTTGCCGGGCAGGCACCGTATAGTTCCATTCTGCAACGGCATCGCAATCAAAAGGACCCTGAATGATGTAAAACCCGAATCTAGATGTTGGCATACCCTTGGATACTGGGCCGTATTCTATACTTCTTCACCAGGGTTCCTGGCCGTTGCATCACAACTCTCAAGGCGGGTTCATTTAAGTAGATTGCCATTATATCAACTTGCCTCTTATCTATCGAAACAAAACAAGTTGCACGCCGTCTGAGGCAAAGACAGGCCGACTTCAATACCAGTTCCGCCCTTGGATTGGATGCTCCACAGAGGGCGGAACTGGGAGGCCCATTGTGCCATGGCCATGTATTGCGACTTTTCCCATGTACGTGACCTTCTCCAGAACTCGGGGTCCAGCTAGGAACTCGTAGTAGGTACCTACCTCGCTACCCGCATACTTATTTATGTATGGATGTAAGTATCTACGTACTGTATACAGAAACTGTGCGCAGTGTACATCGGTACTAGCCTGGAATTTGCGCTGCGGATTGGGCCCTTGGCACGTTAAGCAAGGTGGCATGGGCATGGGCTGCTCGCAGCGACGAATCAGATGTCCAAAACGGTTGGTGCGCAATGACATCATGTTCTATCTCTAATCCCAGCTATATCTCACTTTATTTCGTCTCCCATCGTCAGGGTTCAAGTACAACATACATAGTACAAGATCGGTAGCGCCCCTGCCAGCTTCACAAATTGGACACCACAACAATGCAAATTACGTGGCGCTTTCATTCACATGTGAAGAAAATAAGGTTACATACAGGACACTATCGAAATGAGCGAGCCAGTAAGCCCAAGTTGCTATGCGTACGAGTACGAGTACATTTGTACCTGCGCGCACCGTTTTCGTGGAGACGCATTTTTAACCTTAATAGGCAATTACGGACGTGTACTGAGGTCTTTTGGCTCAATTCCAGTGCCAAGTGTTGTTGTGGACCAGCCGCGCGTCTTGCTGGAGATCTTAGTAGCGCAGATATCGGGTAGAAGATGGTTATGGCACCCTACCTACCTGTACCTGGTACCTAAGGTAGGCAAGTATTTGGCAGCAAGGGAGCGAGAAGGCGTACAGTCTCCTTTGGCAAGCGCACACTGTCCACCATCAGTAGCCTATCCTACGAGTACTCGCTTACCTTGGGGGCTTGGATGCTTAGATGTCGAAGATGCGAAATCGGCCTTGGTGACAGCTTCAACCTGGATTTTATCCACTGTACTTTACCAAATACTTATTCAAACCAGTGCCCTAAGAACATATTCGGGCATGCCGGGGCACAGGATCGAAGGCCCTGTAGCGCTAAGTACCGAGGACGGTAGCACCGTAGCCTGTATACTTACTTACCTATACAGTACGGATTACCCGTCTTGGAACAGTTCGTGCTAAATTCCAACAACAGCAACACCCTCGACAACCAGCCGCATGTACTCCGTATGAGGTACTGTACCAGATGGCTACCTAATTCCATCCTAGTCTGAGAGACCTGGCACGCCTGGTCTCCCCTCAAACCATGACACGAACGGCCAAGGGCAGTCCACTTCGGTACGACAGCCTTGTTAGCATGATACCGCAGATTCACACACTGCCACCTCCAGATGCTGCTCGAGCTGCTCTAACTAAGCTGACGAGAGAAGGGATGGCATGCGAGGGCATGAATCGCGGACCGGCTCACCAGCTTGCCGCGCCGTCAGCTCGTCCCAGATGCACAAGAAAAGGGGAACAAATCGGGCCAGGCACCAATGGCTTTTCGATCCCGTTCGCGGTGGCGAATTCTGTGTGTATCGCTTCCATCTTACTGCATTGGTAGTGCCTCGCAGATAGATCAAGTGCGCCGCGACAGAGCTACGAATAGTAAGGAAGATGCGATACAGTACGTGCGTGGCCTCCTCGTTGTTCGGCGAAGAAGCCATACCCCCCGCTTGGGTTGGTCATTGGTCTCTGGTCCTTGGCCATTGGCGCAACATCGCTGTGTCCCGTCCTGTGCCTGTCCTGCGCCGCGGACTGTACTCGTAGGATGGACGAGTGTGAGGAAGCACACTATCGACTTGTACTGGAGGTATGTGGGCGTAACGCCATCGTCGAGGACCCTGAAGATCTTACAAAGACGTCGTATGTACTGTACGATGGAGTCTACACATAAGCTGATACTTCCCCCCCCATATGCTCACCTGATAATACATGGGGGTTAAAACCCCACTTATAGCCACAAGAGTACATACACATAAGCCACCTTATATAACAATATACACATTCCAAGAACCCAAACACTAGATCTAACCCAAATACTAAATCTAACCCAAACCCTAGATCTAACCCAAACCCTAACTACTAACCCTAGATCTAACCCTAACCCTAATAGTAGGTGTGGCGTAGGTGTGGCGTTAAGTACCTACCCTGTTTCTAGGAGTGGGGTCTCTAACCCTTTCGGGGATGTATTATCAGGTGAGCATGGGGGGGGGAAATATCAGCTTGTCTGATCACTCTGTACGATGCGACAGATCTTGGCCGTGTGCTATGTGCTCCGTACGAGCAGTGTTCGCCCAGGACATCCAGACCAATCAAGCGGTCGTGAGCCCTGCGCCAGATGTCCACTTCCCCGGTTGGCTGATTCGCCCAAACCACCCGCCGAGCCAGAGCGAAGGCCGGCTGGTCGACCCCCCGGCGCAGTTCAACGTCATCGGTCCGTGAAACGAGACAGCGCCGTGTCGTCATTGGGGATGGGGGCCAACTTCGCTAAAAGGGTCCGGACAGCCAGCCCAGCCCAACCGACCAACCAACCATCGACCAACCACTCATGCCAACCCATCCGAAACAAGCATTGCGATGGCCGTGGGCGACGACAATGGCCATGAACGCTGCTCGAACCGGTCGTGCCGAGCATCGTAGTTAGATGAACCCTTATGATTTTATTAAAAGAAAAATTGTGTTCCGAGCAGCGGGCTTAATGTGCTTTGATATTAACCTATCGATCGCTATCTCGCGATGCCACCTAAGCGCCTCCTCCCCTTTCCCATCGCCTCGCCGCCCGCCCCCGGTTCGTCATTCGCCCACGCAAACAGCGGTATTGAGGCGGTAAGCATCGGTTGTAACATTGGGCGCAAAGTGATGACGGCACATGGCCCTCTAGTCGAAACCGACCTAGCTGGATTGGTGACCCTCTTCCATCTTCAATCTTCTCTTCTATTTCTTGTCTGGGACGGTGTTGGGTAGGATGGGGGAGGGGTTGGAGAAGGCTGCAAGCTTCTGACGACGTCGATTGTCTGTATGTATGTGTGTGTATCGATCGTCCCGGTCCTTCAACCCATCAAATAGGGTTCGCCGCCCGACCCCTGCTCCCGCAAGTCACCAGTCACAAGAACCGCCATCGGGGTCCTTTTTTTTTTTTTTTCTTTCTGCTTTTTAGTATACGATCATGGCTATTGGGCTGAGTCTTCCAACAAACCCAAGATGTTCCTTGCTTCTTCGGAATGGGGACTTCGCAGACATATGCAACCTTTGTAGACACAGCTACACCCGAGACACCATCCCAGTGACCGACCGACTGGAGACTTCGTGACGTTCCAAGTGTGGGGAAGCGTGATGACAACAGCAGCAGCAGAAGCTAGCGACTCCCTGCCGACTCCATGATCCCGCTTGATCCCACAACCTCTGCAGGGCGGCGCGGCTCGATACAGCCAGCAAGGCGGACCAACCACACGTTTGTGGAAACGTAACCGACATGTAGCAGCAAGACCAGATCTGGTAGCATGCTCGTAACTTTTCCCCCCTCAATGCATCCAGCACATAACATCATGACATGATCACAGAACCTGCGTATACGATCGCTTGTAATACAGGTTTGCGCTATCATGCTCTATGTAGCGCCGATGGCTCCATCACGTGCTTCCCATACGGCAGCATCATTCACCGACTCAAATGCCTTAGACGTCCACTTCGGCTGTTCTTGCACCCTATCAGCCTCGTCAATGCCGGTGGTTGGCAAGTCAGGTCATCGTGACCCGTCTCGCTCATGCTGCAATATATTGCATATTGGCCTGCTGGTGACGCTCGAGACGAGGACTGTATGGGGCTCTCTTGCCACTCGGTAGCGGTTGGGCGGCGAGCCAGTCACCTCGCTTTTGTCTTGTGTGTCTGTTGTTGGCCACCATGGCTCCAACCAATCGAGCCAACGTCCTGCCTCCGTGTAGATATCTGACTACATACAGCAGATGACTGTGGTGTACCGTACCTGCTCGCCTGCTTTCCTCGTGGCGACATCGTTCCTGGCGCTACTACTGTACCTCTCCCTGATGCTGTCTTCGCACCCGCGGACTTCCCTGACATGGAGATAGGATAAAATAGGCGTTATCCTAGATGGCGAGGATGGCTCATATCCATTTCGGTCCCCGTGCGCTAGAACACGTAAGCTTCTCAAGACAAACATGGATAGAAATAGAGTAGCTAAGGGCTAGAGACGTCGGTAGCGCGTGGCGATCACCGCGGAATCGAGAGAGGCGAGCAAAACCCAATCTGTGGCCGCATGCTTCTAGTGTGGTGGTAGCGCCCAACGCTAAACCTTAGCATCTTAGGCAAAGGAACAGAATGAAAAAAGAGTTATACTACACATAGTATGCGAGGCATGTCGCAAGCAGCAGCAGCAGTGCGGCGGCGCAGAGCGTGGTCTGGCGTGTTTCATGTTCGAGCTTCATTGTCGATTCGGGGCCTAGTGAGCGTCGATCACCGCGTCCCCGAGTGAGCAGGCATGCGATGTTGCTCTGTTCGCCCAAGCCGTTGGCGCCGTTGGTCACTTTCTGCAGGCACTTTTGCTACCATCCATCCTATCGATCACCACGCTTACCCCTTCGTTCCCCCCTCCTTCCCGTCGGCGTCTGGATGTCTAGCGTACGAGAACTTGGCGGGTGAGGGCAAGAATTCCCATTGGGGGCCTCTTGTTTTGTTTGTCTTTGGCTTCCATCAGGAACACCACATCAGGCGAAGGGATCGAGTATGCGAGCCTACGGAATCCTTCCTCGATTTGTGGACTCCCTTCCTTCGCCTTCCCCGTCCCTGTATGTATGTATAGTACGAGTACACATAAATGAGCTCGCTCCCCAGGGCCGCCTCACCAGGTTCCCCCTTCTAACCACAACCGCGGCTCTTGATGATGGCGCGTCCTCGCTCCATAATGCTATGCAGCTAGCATCTAATGACAGCGGGGAGGCGTACGCCACATAGCTCCGTAGCCTAATGTATGATCTGAGTCTAGTGTTAAGCCCGCCGCGCGGACTCGGGATTGTAAATTGCTGAAACCGACTACTGCAAAAAAAAAAAAAAAAAAAAAAAAGCATTACTGTAAGGCTCATCGACGGTCTGGATAATGTCATTTGATTTAATCAGTACCATTCGGCAACAGCGTGTGCTAGTGAGCATGTTGAGTAGGTTGGTTAGTTAGTCATCGTCTGAAAACAGACGCTCCGGTAGCTGTGACGCGATACCGAGAACAGGGGTACTGCAAGTAACACGACGCAAAACGAGCGGAAGCAATAACGGGCTCGAACGGGGGGGTTGACGGGGTCGCCTAATCAAAAAAGTTGCGAGATACCCCAGATCAGCATTGCAGACCCAATCAACGCGGCACCCCGTTGTGGTGTCTTCACCTTTTCCGCGATTGGTGATAAGGC
The DNA here is from genome assembly GCA_022453515.1 of Astrocystis sublimbata. NCBI lineage: Eukaryota > Fungi > Ascomycota > Sordariomycetes > Xylariales > Xylariaceae > Astrocystis > Astrocystis sublimbata. The sequence goes on along the minus strand of JAJNNY010000058.1, from coordinate 95,074 downwards.
TCGAGGGGGACTCGGTTCGAAGCGACGCCTTCCAGGTGAGGAGGTCGCGGCGACGATCCGTCCAGGATCTCGACGGTAGAGTCAGCCACTAATATCTCCGGAGGCATCGAAAATCTCTCACATGAGTTACTGCACCAAGGCACGAGACTGACAGGAATTGAAAGTGAAAAAGAGGGGAAGAGGGGGCTTGGGTTGGGCATGGCATGGAGTTGTGTATTCTCAATAGCAACAAGCGCGGCATGTGATGATTCGTCTTAGATTGCAATTGTGTGACTGATCTATCATATCGTCTAGTTGAGCAACTTAGGCGAGTTCACGGATTGGGACAGGAAAGAATGTTTGATCATGCAGAATCGTTATTGAGTCCTCCGTTTATCTGCCGTGCTGTTCAAGCACCTATTTGTTTATTGTACATGGCATAGCGTGGGTCGACTTCCTTGCCCATCTTCTTGCCTCTCCTCAGGGTATACGCTTAGTATGACTATTGGTACAAAGTGGCCTCTCACCACATGCTCAACAACGCTTCTGTATTGTTCGAAGTGTAAAAATCGTAATGCCGTAGCCGCCAACACTCGCAAATGGCACTGCTCTCGTCAAAGCCCGCGTGGATGCAAATGGTGCAGTATATGTCGCCGGCCTTTAAACTCCTGAACGCCGCGACGGTGAGGGTATCTCCTCGCAGAAGTTCCGAACCCAAATGTAACCGCCGTGTTGTTAAAAAAAATGACCATGACCGACCAGCGAGGAAGGGTCAATGCCGTCAAATGAATCTTTACGCCTGAAATTCTAAATGGCAATCAATGCCCCCAAACAATACCACATTCGTCATAACGATTTTCCTCACTTGAAACCAAGCTTATGGAATAAGATGTCATTTTATCCCAATTGCGCCAACATATGTGGGTAGGCGAGGTCGTGGTCGGTATTCTTAGATTTTCCCAGAGCAATTGGTATGCTAGGCAAGGTCGGTATGCAATGGGCTTGGCGCAAGCGTAGTTTGTGACCCGAGTCAAACGTAGATATGTTCAAACACCCAAGGCGATTTCAGTCGGATTGATCATCTTGATGATCGTCCGATTCAGCCTCGGATTTCATCTCCATTTTGTGGACTTTTCGGTGTCGTCGTAGGTTGGATACGACAGAAAAGTGTCGCCCACAGCCTTCCACTTCGCAGCAGAACGCTAGTCGAGATTCGCATTAGTACCTCATCGTGCCCACAGCTGGAGATATTGGTATACAACTTACGTTTTTCACCCGTATGGCTGTACATGTGTGTCTGGAGAGAACTTGGCCGTGTGAACCTCTTGTCGCAGACTTTGCATTTGTGCTTCTTTTGCGTGCTTGAAGAGACCTTGGAACTGAATTGTCCCATCATGGACTGTGGCGCCGGGGGCGGTTGGGTCATTAGGCTAGGCCGCGGTAATGTTCGCGAGGTGACCGACTCGATATCTGATCCCGCAGTCGAGTAATCACTGACAGAGCCGACTGATGCGGCATAATAGCCGCCATCGTAGTTGCTTGCCGACGATATCGACGAGCTTGTCGAGTGCGCCGACGGAAATCCATAGGAATCTGCCGATCCTCTGCCACGGTTGTTAGGTGGGTAAATGGCCCGAGGTGTTTCCTGGCTCATCGCCAACATTCCCTGGCCTGCATCAATAGCATCTGCAAAGCTTCTCCGATCGTCTGTAGGCTGCATGCCTCTGTGATCTATGTCAACCAACGAACCCCGGTGGGACCTCATGTAGCTGCCCGCGCTAGACGTGATTGACGGCAGTGAGGAAATTGACGATTGAGAATACCTTCGGTTGTCGGCCTCAGGTGCGAGAGCGAATGTCGAGCGCATAGGAGCTTGAGCGTACCCAGGCACGCTGTCGTAGGAGCTTGGCGATGCTGAGTAGGTCGGGTGTACGGGAGACGGTGTTGCCGTTGCGTATGACGGTTCTCCATAGGCGGCAGACGTTGTCTGCATTCGGTTGAGGCTCATGAGATCTTGGGGCATATTGAGTAAGTCTGGTTGTTCATATACGTCCGCCATGAGAGTGCTACCTGCTGCTGAAGAAGTCACGGGAATGCTTCCATACGGTGCCATCGAGGCACTTGTAGGGGCGCTTGGCCTGCTGGCGGGATGGTGCTTCGCCATGGAGTCGAGAGCGCCGAGGCTGGCGCTTATGGGACCTTGCGAATACATGCCATGGTGGCCGTGTTGGCTCCCAGAGCCCGAGGCCCACGGGTTGGTGAAATGGGGGGAGTTTGAGTAGGAAGACATGTGGTCGAAGGGTATAGCTCCGAGTCGTGATTGATTGTCAAGAGTCATAGTCATCGTCGACTGAAAAGGTATAAGTGCTTGCTGGCGGCAGGTGAAGCTCTTGACACGATGTCATGTAAACAATGGAACAATAAGACGATGCGCTTGTCGGTTCTCCAATATAACAAGCCCTTAGGGGGGAGTTCGCGCTGATCAAATGCAAGATCCCGAAGAAGACGAATTCTTGTCACACCCAGGCGATACAGTGAGTGACCTTTGTTTCAAGGGTCCAGTGAGAGAAAGACGTTCCGAGTGTGTAGAGGGGGGGATCAGCGGCCCTTAAGTGTGATTGTGTTGCGGTGTATATATGTGAGCATCCGTAGGAACCTCGCAAGGGACACGGACGGTCAGGAACCCTCGACGGTTGGATATAGACAGGTACAAGGAGGAGGCTAGTCTCACAAGTACGTAGTGTACTTCGCACAAGGTCAGAGCTTAACAGACTCCAGTGATTGGGAACGAGTGGAGCTGTGAGCTTGGCCTGCTTAGGCAGTTTTCAAAAGCCGTAAGAGTGTCCAGTGATGACGGCCCAGAGATGGATCGACAGTCCTAGTATCCTATAAGAGTGGCGGTCCTGGGGCGAGCTGGGGCAGCAGGGTTGAGGTTGGAGGCCGACTGATATGGTAGACTCGCGCCGGGGCGGATGGAGAGAAAACGTGATTAGATGGTGCCCAATTTTGACAGGAGCCGTTTTAGGTGACCAGCGATCATGAGAATGTGGAGTGTAGTGGCTCGTTTCAAGACCGAAGAGTTAAAGATCAGCACGCCCTGCCAGATATCTGGGAGGTTGAGGAGGAGCGTTCCGTGCTGATCTGGCGGGCACTGTACAGTGATCGAAGTCGTGCAGATATGTACAGTACGGTACGAGTATATGGAAACACTGGAGCGTTGGTGGTGGTAGAATAATAATGGCTCTGTGTGCGTCACGGACGGCGAGGCTGATATAGCGTGGTTGTGGTTGTTGTTGTCGTCGTCTTTGTTTATACAGCCAGGGCGGTGCTGGTGTTGATGACGATGGATCTTTATTTATTTTTTTCGTATAGGCAAGTTCACAATCCGTGAAGGGCAAACGAATAAGTGCCCGAAAGACAGAGCGAGTGCAAGGGGGACAGCAGGCTTAAGATATGCGCAAACTGCAAGACAACGAGCCGTGGGACCAGGCAAGCCAGGTAGCTCTACCTACGTAGGCTCGGTAGGTAGTAAGGTACTGACTGCTATGATGGAATGAACGGTCGATACGTCAACTGACAGATTTCACTAGCCTGTCGGCAATATGCCCATCTGATGTCCCAAGACTCTGTGTGCTATTAAAGTGGGCAAAAGGTTGTAAGGTGGCTCGGGTGGGAAAAGCGTCGAGGTACTGGGCCAGGAAGGGGTGTCAGTGGCAGGGGTCCACCGTCGACGCAGATGCGAGAATTGGCCAAGCTGATTGGGTGGGCTTGTCGCTGTACGTACTGTGTCCATAAAAGTGCCGGGACTAGGTACGCGGACCCCATCGAGCCCATCCTCGCCCATCTAGCAAATACTGGAGATTGAGCAATACCTTCAGTCTCAAGGACTCCTGGGCAGCACGCGGCTTCATGGATCCAGGATGACTAGTGGATGATGGTGGGCAGAAAAGAAAAGGGTCGGTCAACTACAAGACAGCAATGTACAGGGACTGCTTACATCTGAGTAACATAGAATCACGAGTAGTGAATGCGGCGGCGAGGAGGTGCTCCGTACCGTGCACTTTTGTTTACTCGCTGCTTGACTGCCTTATACTATGTAGGTAGGTGTACTTCGATGATAACAGGTACAAGAGGTACTCACTCACTCGTACATGTTTGCTTCAAGGTTGTCTGTACCCACCCACCCTCACCCTGTACATGCTGTACTTGTATGTTGTTTGAACAACAAGTGTGATTTCAAGGGTCCAGTAGTAAGTACACAATGAAGTCGACTTGCTGAGTAGAGGGTGGCTTGTTTGTTGTTAACAATGTGCTGGTAGCGGCTGTACCGATCAGGGGTAATCTACATCGCCTTATAGCCATCACTAATGTATATGTGCTCGTACTTTGTCATGTATCAGCCATGTAAGTAAGTACTGTTTCGTAGCGGTCGAGGTACAGCATACATACATGTAGTACAGTATGCAATCTCCGGGAGCTGTGATAATAAGACTCGCCGCAATTGAGGATGGCGAGATGGCAGCATACCAGCTCGCCAGGTGCGTGGCTACTACCTCGACATAGCACCGTCTCTCAACTGCAACAAATGCTAAATGCTACTACTCGTATGCGTATGATGGATGCATGTACAGATGCTACAACACTAAGTAAGTGTACACTACGTAGCATGCGTTATGTACACCCCTTGCCACTCTCACCCCCAAGGCTCGCCAATCCCGACTCGAGCTGCGATGATTTGTAACCGAGTGTGGGTGGGCAGAACAGGTGTGCGCCTATGCGAGCAGTAGCGTCTACTAGGTCGACCGACGAGGGTGACATGGCCAGCAGTGAGTTATTCACACGCAAAGTACGAGTATGGTTCCTACATATATCTGTTTATCCAGCGGGTCGGTCGACCAGCAAGGCTGGCGTTGCCAGACGCTAGCTGACGCCACTGATGTGGAGGATGGATGGGGCGCCATGCAGGGTCTACAGGTTCTTCTCTTTGCCTCTCTCCCATACCCTGTTCCTGCTCACCGTTCCTTAAAGTAGGCGAGATACGTAGGTAGTGAGTGTGTACCAGGTGCTTATTCACATAATGCCGCCTCAAGCGTGGTATACGTACAAGTCCCTTAAGTTCTTAGGTAGGTAAAGTAGGTACTTGGTGATGTTGCTTAGGTGAAGTGTCGCCTATTCGAAAAGACCCCCGAGATGTTGCAAGCCATGGTGGATGGGTGAGTTCAACAGATTGTGGTGGGACACACAACCAGGCGAGAGGCACGAGTGAGTATTTCTCGCTATACAGTACATCTTCACAGTATGGCTGGAGATGAGGAAGCTCCCCAGGCAAGCCAGGCCAGGCACCCAGGTAGAAAGCGACCCAACCTGGGGAGGGCTTACTAGGGGGGGCTTCCATCTACGTCATTCATGCTGTACCCGGTACATAGGCGAGCACAGGGCTAAGCATCATCCCTGTCAAAAATGACACCCCAGAGGAGCCAAGTACCGGTACTTGCCACGCCAGCCGACCATGAAAGGGTACCATGCCTCATTTGAGCATAGAGAGCCAAGAGATTAAACTGAACGAGGGAAAGAAAAAAAAATTAACGAAGCACTTACCTATCTCTAATACCTACCTAGGTAGACGAAATTGTCATCATGTCTACTCTACTGAGTTGGCACCTTAGCAGTTGTCGGTGGCAACCATGATGAGCCACCTCAACAAGAATCCATGGTACAATCGAATTCATGATTTGTTGTACTGAGCAAGCCTATCCGGTAGGTATGCGTGGGAAAAATGCACGGGATGCAACTAACGCATGATGCCATCGTACTTTGAGACACGGCCGAGTATATTTTTGGTAGGTGGCTATGCGTGTTGGTGGGTGTCCAGCCGCCAAAACACGGCGCGCCGTGTGTGAGACGGCAGCAGTCGTCATCGGAATGCCAGGCACGTCAGGGAATTGAAATAGCCGTCTGACTCTGGGACTCTGGGGATGCTCAGAACAATGAAGGGCTGCTGGGGGGCTGCTGGCGGCTGCTATGGATGCCGCGTTACATGAATGACGACGGTTGCAAGCCCCCGTCCCCCCGTTCGTGCCCTTACTTTCTTTCTTATTGTCTGAACTTACATACTACGAGTAGTACTTACATGCTCGACAAACCCTACCTATGACGACGCATGTAATCTGCGCTTCAACCGCACCCCCAGACCTATGGGGTTGGATCATACCATACACACACCCTCGACACCTTATCCTCCGCACCAGAGCAGAGGCGCTCGTGATGGTATTGGTGGGTGCATGAATATTAGTTCCCATCGAATCCTCTTGTCTTATTTCGCACCTTATCTCCATCGTGTCACAATCCTCCATATCGAGCCATGCGAGCCATGTCGACTACTGAGTATCCAGATTCTCAAATTACCATTCTTGCGTTCCGTCGTGTTTGAAACAGGCGTATCGGGAGAGCCGACTTGGGTAGCATCGACAGCCAGTTAGACATATGTGGAATTGGAATTGGAATTGCCGAATACGTGGTGGTCGGATCCTTTGGGTTTGGGTTTGGGTTTGGGTTTGGGTTTGGTAGGTAGCATGCATTCATTCGCAATCAACATTCGTGCTCCTCCGTCTTGACGTCGACGAATCTCCATTGTCTTGAATGAGGGTGAGGTTACTGATCAGCCACGGCGCGGATGCGGGCAATCCCTCGGTCGAATATAGTATCTTTGGAACGACTGACGCAGCCATTCAAGCAGCCACTGGATCAAGAAGAAAAAATACCTACACCTGTCTCAGTTCGCTCCATCAAAGACATATCAATACCAGAGAGTGAGTGCTTCGACTTCATGATCGGGCAGTTCGGTCCATGATCCGGTTCCCGATCCGAATATCACCGCGGAGCCCCGAGATAAGCCCTTATTCCCTGGGTGGTCTCGCATACGATAGTTATTAGTCGACGCGGCGACGGTGGCAGCGGCCCGTCTCATTGTCTTGGGCGATGACCTCATTGTGCGCGACCCTCCCATGGCCCCCCGTTCGCTCTCCTTGTCTTGCACCACAAGACCCTGGAGATGGATTTAACCATGGGGGGGAAAAGGAGTAGAATGCCTCTACCTAGCATAGCATACCCACAAGACTCCCATCCAAGTGTGTGCCACATCCTGCCTCGCCTGCCTGGACGTAATCTGACGATGGCATTAGATGGTCCCGAAGAAGAACATACGAAAATCTCCTAAATTGAGGTTAATCGGCTTATTACGTGCAGCTGCCAAAATCTCAAGGCTGTGGGGAAACAGCAATCTTTTTGGTCTTTATCTGCCGGTACATGATTACCTAGGTAGTACCCTAGGTACTGTTTACTCGTAGCTTCCATCGCCTCAAGTAGGCATACGAGTAATTACTACCCTATGTAGGTAGGTAGGTATGTAGGTTGTTGGTCCTACTCCGTACCTAGCATGCCTAGTTGACTTCATCAACCACCTTCACAGTAGGAGTTGTCTAAGTGTTAAGCATAACGCTACTAGTCAACCTTAGAACCTAGGCAAGTGCCTGATAGGAAGTGTAAGGAGTTTGTTGCACTATTCAAATATCCACCTCCGTTCCCCTAAACGCTCGACATGATGCTGGTTGTACGCGTACACATATAATGCAGCATACCTGTAGTATATGATAGAGAAGAGTACGCTACTGTGAGTTTAACCAGCCCTGCGGTACAGTAGCGACGATCTGTGGACTACTAACCTGGGTTGCAAGGCCTTAGAGCTTCAAGTGCCGAAATGTGACATCCGCAGCCTCTTTCCGCCTTCTCCTCTTCTCGAAGCAGACGAGCAGACACCACCAGTCAGAACCACCAGTCGCCAGTCAGCTAGTCGAGCCAGTGCACCGCTGATGACATCGGCTTCGCAGCCAGTGGGCGACTCTAAATTCGCTCAGGGGCTCCTTGTCTCCATTTTCTGAGCCTGCCAAGATGACCTGTCGCCATTCACAGGCACCCGTATCTGCCAAGGGACAAGGGAGTGTCTCAGATTTCTATCCACTTTCCATCGTCAGCATACAGGTCGAGCAGGTACGCTAGGTACCGCTAGGAACTAGGAACAGGACTACAGGCTGCTTATGGGTGATGGGTGTATAGCCGACGATCATGTCTCTTTATAGCCATCGTGGGCTCGCTAGCGATGCACTTGTTCCTTTCTGTACGGGCACAGCTGCCAGCCCCATACCGGACTCCACCCCGTTTAAGCTTACTGCTGGCTGTATTCCAACATATGCATATACAATCCAGGTTGAACAGCAATTTCTCTCGAGATTCCCAGGACCCTTGACGGGAACGCCAGCGGCAGAGGCGCCACGACGATGCTGTCCGGTCGAGCAATGTCACCTAGGGCAAAACTCGATCAGGCAGCCTTGTGGTGGCTGATTTATTGAAGCGAGAAAGAGCCGCGAGGCACGCAATGAGGTCGACATCCCAGCTCACGCGCGGCGGTTGGCTCGCCTTGTCTTGGCACCCTACTCCATTACCGACAGCGTGCAGTCTCCGCTTCATTGTATGGATGACTTTTACTTGGACGCACTACTTACTACTCGTACTCCGTACTCCGTACCTACTAGTACTGCGTACCTGTGCAGCGATTTGGCATGACACTATTTGCACGGCAGAAGTGCTACGAAAAAAACTTTTGCGGAGAGCTTACCATCTTCGCCGTCTGCACTTACTCCAGGTTCCTCCACTTAATAGACTAGATTACGTGGTATACAGTAGTTAGTGTACAGATGGTTAGGTTACCAAACTCCTAGTATAGTAGGGCGGGCCACGCTTGCACTAAAATCAACTACCACCGGTATTTGAATCTACCGCGCCTCATGACGGACAATAGCTCGGTATAACGATGAGGACGAAGCAGAAACTAGTCTTCTGACTATACTAACTAGTAGTGTAGTACAAAAGAGAATTGGAAAAGAAAAAGAAAACGCGGAAAACCATTCGTAGTCGCTGCTCGCTGCTCGCTGCCCACATAGTCAGGAGCCGGGGAAGGAAAATACGGGGCTTGGTGCGAAAAGTGGTCGCCGACCACCATATCATGTTGGTGGTTCAGTCTTGAAATCACACACAAGGATGGGCTGCATTGGTTTGATTACAGCCTCACACCGTGGACCTTCGCGCCATGAACCGCCCAAGACCTAATTAACGTTATCTCTGCCAAAAAGTGTCGAGGGTGTTGGCGATGGATCCATGAGCTGATGATGCCCTTTGCGATTGAACTATTGATGTGATTCCTACTACCACAGCTTGTACGAGCGCACACTAATCGAGCGCGGAGTGACGAGAATTTTGTCTCCTGCATGCTCGACCTGCGCAAGAGGGTTCCTGGACGGCATATCATGCAGATGCATCGTTCGAGCAACATTTTTGTATTTTTGTTTTCTGTACCAGGAACCTGATATGCTGACTAGATTCGCGGATGGGCTCTTCGCCACATACCTATAGTTGTAGTAGTGCTTTCAAGTAGCTCACCAAATTGCCAATACATCGTAATACTCCATTTGGACGTTACTTGTCCGAGCGTGATCCCATCGTGTAGGTAAGCAAAGTAGTTTAGGTAGTTAGTTCCTACACTGACCACGTCTCGCAGTAGTCTAGCCGGAGCTGCATGACCGCGAACCGGAGAAAGAACCGGAGGTAAGTAAGTGGATTCAACGTGTCTTGGAAGTCCACCCATTAGACACAATTCGAGTCCTATGTAAACAGCTGCACTAACCGGCTCCTTGCCTAAATTCCGTATTGACTGTCCCCGCCAACAATAACGACAACGGACTTACTCACGCTCAACTAGCTCCATAACGCTCTGCCTCTTACTAGTCAGACAAACACACGATCACGGCCTTCACCGGACAGCCAACCGGTTTCGATACCGGTTTTGCTACTGGTTTGGCGTTAGTTTCGGGATTACCGGTATCCGGATTGGAAGCGGCGGGGTGTCTTGACCTTCAGTCATGACAAAGAGCGATGTCCTATAGTCACAGTCTACATAGGTATGGTAGGAGAGAACCAAGGAGGGGCAGCCTGTACATACATAGTACATTATACAGATATAATGAAGCTGTCAAATATCTAAACTGTCACAAGGTCAAGCAATCAAATTGTCAACCCGAATTGTCGCTCAATTAAAATATCAAATAAACTTTATGGGCGACGCAGGCAGGAGGTACGTCGCCATGGATATAGCCATCCCTGTTAACATATCAAATGAACGTGCTACTCCTGCCCTTACAGTTACATCGTGTAAGATTGAGTGGACGGCGGGCTCATCCTTCAACAACATCCAAAACAGAAAGTTTTCAATTGAAATACATAGGCCCCGGCAATCATATCGAATTTTCCATCTGACACGCAGGGGGGGTGGGATTTCAACCCATGCGGAATCAGGCGCATGCATGCACGAACAAACCTATGCGTACATATGCCGAGATGCTGGCTGACCCTTCCTTCCTGCGTACGTACGCATGCAGGCACTTCAATGGCTGACCCGATTGAGTTGTACTTTGTATAAAACTACAATGTAACCCGCCTTCACGTGCGGTGAGGGAAAGTGAGAAAAGAAACTTACGTCTATAGCCCAGAGTCGGTCAAGACTTTCCGCTCGGGTCTCGCTGATTCCGCCATTTCGGTTTTGGTGTGGCTGCATATAATATGTGCAGCAGACATGTCGCAGTATACACGCCAAACAGTCGGGGTACATGTTCGGAGATCCTACGCAGAGAGACACAGTAGATGCTACTGCATGTTTCGTCGACATAGATGTAAATGTGGCGTTGGCAACCTATTCATGCTTCGCGTGCACAATTCGAGAGAAGGCCCAATCAATAGTTGGCAATCACCCCGGAGGCACCAGGCCCCGAGGTTAACCTGAGCTTCCTTATCGAAGGGGAGAATTGCTTGCATAGCTCCCACCCGCATATGCTGTGCTCTGTGTTATCTCCCTTGATCACTTCCATGAGCCATGAACAGAGGGATAGTGAAGGCGTATTCCCAGGGCCAGATGACTTGAGTGTACATGTGATTTGTGACATTGTTGAGTCACGCAGCGTTATTAGCGAAGAGACTTTCGTACATAACTCCTATTACGTACAAATTCATATACTGATATGGGTCACCTGTGTAGTCCAGTCCTACCAACTGCAGGTAGAGATCGAAAAGCAAAATATGAACCGGAAAGAATAGGTGAGAAAATGTTCACGGTAACTGATATGGGTATATGCACATTTGTAACATCACATGGGCTATTAAACTCTACCAGAAAGAAGGTCCCTTACATGCGCTACATACACGAAGCTGTCGATATCTACCTAGGTGCGTTTGTTGTGTCCAGTGTCCAATCCTCACAGGCTCTAGATCAGGTAACAGAAGACGTTATCTCGAAAAGAAATCTTTGCAATCCGGTATACATAACATCAAAAGGCAAAGTTCTGATACCTATCTGCAATATTGGGTATCCGTCACATCCATGGACTATAAACAGGGGTAAAATGAGCAGAAGAATACTCTCAAGCAATTGACCTAAACATGCCAACAACATGTAACGTCACTTCAATCACCCAATGAGGCCGACATCATGTACTCCTAGCAAGTGCACAATGTCACAGCAGGCACTTGGGCAGGGAATCTTGTCGTCAGAGACGAGGCTGAATCTATGGAGCATAGTCTCGGAGCCCATCGATAAAGGAACCATCCGCCACATTGCAAAGTATTCATGAGTTGAGTCTTCGATTTACTATGATTGATTGTTGCGGGTTACTTATATGAGAGATTGGTTCATATGAAGATCCTCTTATATAGAAACTATCTCAGTTCAAATTCTAGCCAGCTTTAGTAGGCGCGGCGACTTGAACAGCTCTGTCAGTCTCCTTGTTCATCATGGGGATTGAGTTCTGAGTATATCATATTCCCATATTAAATATGAGCAACATACCGACCTAAAAGTTTGTAATCAAGAGTTTCTAATATCAGAAACATCTCGACGACCAATAGACTTGACCTAACCAATGCTCTCATGAACACAAGCGACCCATGCCATCCAAACAGCATAAATTACCAGACCAAAGGAACTAGGACGGGGAGATACGTGTATGGCATGCATAAAGTATCTATGGTGTCGTTCACTCAGTCAAGAAAATACTCACCACAATACTCCAAGGCAGCAAGTAGTTAACACAAGACGGTCGGATCACTGTGCCAAAGCAACATCACGTTTGAATACTTATAGATAGACGGGCTAGACGGTACCACCAGCATCCAAGGCTTGACTCACGGTCCTTTAGTTTCATGAGTGATTCAAGAAAGGGGATTTGGGAGGATATGTCATCGGAACATACTGAGCATAGGTCACCACCTCTCCCAGGGATGTTAGGCTCAGCTTAACAATAGAAGATCAACGTCGCAGGCAATCGTCAGCAGTCTGCCTGCTTGAATTGCCCAGAATATTATCCTACAAGAATTATGAGTCTATGCTGTGCGCAACACGGCCTATGCGATCTCAAGTGGCTTCCATGAGGAGCGTAACTACATAAGTAGAAGAGCCGAAGAGATACGCCTAGGATAAGCTAATGTATCGAATCCATTGATACGCGTGTGTGCGAATATCAGATGAATGAGTGAGACTATTCTAGGAATTGTCACGATTCCGTGTAAATAAGTGGCTGCAGACGGTCGACTCTCCGAGTTGACAACGTTCTATCATTTGATAGGGTAGTGGCTTAGAGCTGCATGTCAAGTGCTTTTGCACCAGAGTGAAGGAATATAGCAGTAGCCACAGAGCCAAGTAGAACAGTAGGGGCTAGGTGTCAATTCTATTGAGTCATGGGCTCTCCCATTCAGTGGGAGTCGCCCAGTCCTTATATACACATATTTCGTAGCCCAACAGCCCTCTACAAGGGAGCCCTTGGGTCATGGCGAGGCTCTTGATACCTTGGCACCTGACACTGCAGACCTGAACTGCTACAGGAATGTGTCCTGTAGAATGTGTTCTGCCAACCGGACCGAATAAGAACGCCTGCGTGATACATACTAATTCATTGTTTTGCTCCTTACCGTCTTCCAAACTCTCATGAATTGATTCCATACAATACATTCACTTTCCACCTCACAGAAGGTAGGCGTAAGGGTCATCCATACGACTCATGTGATGCGATGGCAAGGTCTCAACCCGTGAGTAAGTCCAAGCCGAGGCCACCAACTCATATCTGTATATTATCTATAAATAAGTGTGGCATTCATTGCGTAATATGATCAGTGGCCTAAATACGTAAAATTACCTGCCTGTATTCTTTGCTACCTTTTCGGGCAAAAGAAGTGTGCAAATACAATTTGTTGATTTAAAAAGGAAGATATAGCTTGTCTTTAAGGCTCGAGAAGTAGATTCCAGCGTGGAATGACAAAGTCGGATGTAAATTTATATAATGCGTAGAGAAATGATGAAGCCAGGCGCCGAGTAAGTACTAAAGCCCATAATAATTTACACATTTTGCAATTCAAGATCAGAGTCGAATTCAGATCCTGTGCTCTTCAAAATTCCCATGTTTGCTAAAGGGGAGACCCCAGATGTACCATCAGACCCCTTCCCCAATCGCACCTCCTGGATCGTGACCCTAGTATTGGGACTCAACTTTTGGTTGGGCAGATGGAGAAGCAAGAACCTGGACTGCACCATCGTGAGGAACGACTGCAACTTTGTTTCCGCAAGATGTGCAGAATATATTGGCGTTCTCACACCAGCCCGCCGCGTGGGGAAGACATGCGAGACATATGCAGATGAGACAGCAGAGGACGCTTGCTATACTAAGTCAAGTGAGATAATGTTAGTTGGGTACTGGTTATTTGAGTATGAGCATCATAAGAGCAACAGAAAAAAAGTATACTCAGGGGTGATGTGCTGTGAATGTACCATTGCATGTCGTCCCCTTCTTTCGAAACACGAGTCATTGCTCTCCTGTGGCAGAAAGGGCAATCGATATATGTAGGTGAGTCGGTCAATTTATGGAGTGGCGTGACCATCCGCGGATTCTGTTCTTCCACGACCTTGGGTACGTTGCGGGCGACGGGGGCAGATACAGGGTCGATAGGACTATACAGCTGTCAGAACTTTCGACAGAGGGGGAATATAATCGCAATGATTGCCATCCTTACTCCACCATTGTTGGAGGTACCGATACTGGCGGTGCCGGGCCTATCTGGTTTTCACCATCTTCATCCGTGATCATGTTATTTGCACGTGGGGGTGCCAGGCCATTCTGTTCGTGATCGATGGTTGCGGGACCCTCGATCTGGATTTCGGCATCCTCGTTTGTGGTCCCTTTGGTATGTTGGGCTGCCGGACCTTTCTGCTCATGATCGATGGTTACAGTATCCTCGATCTTTTGTGATTCTGCCATTTTTCTCGGAGTGTACTTGTACAAGTAAATGAGTTTGTTGAAGAAACGACACTGGAGACGGGTTAAGGAAATAATCTACATGTATATGATTATTGGACGCGGGTATGTGACTCGAAAACTCAAGACAGGCGTGCGTGCACATTTGATTCTAATTCGTTGATGCAACTTGGGGGCCGCGAAAGTGTGGCTTGGTTTCCGTGTCTGCCTCGTAGGACTCGTTTGGGCGAATCATCTCTCAACCACTGGTAGCATCCCCGTGTGGAATGCAATGGCATTGACTCCGGAGGAGGAGACGAGAAGAAGGGAATCACCTTGCTTGTCTGCTTGCTCATAAAGCGCCTATGATCGGACGTCCATTGAAATCATAGCCTTACTGTTGCTCTTGGCAAGCGCGCATTGTTACATTGAGTTCACGAAAGACCGCTTCCAACCTGCGAGCATACTCCTCAAGATCAATTGCCGAATCAATCATTCAACGCTAGTGTCCTCTATTCACGATTCACGCCAATTCCACGTCCCTTCCGAACCTGAATATAACACCATCATGCGTTTGTTAAGGACGAGCTGTCACGATAGCCAGGCTCTAACCTTGGTGGAGAAGAATCCGAAAGAAATGAGTGGGTTGCTGTATGCCATCTTATCACACACATGGGAAGAAGACGAGCTGGTTTATGAAGATATCATCCATGGCACAGAAGAGAGCAAATCGCAAGCATCGCGAGACAAGGTACGCATGGCATGTACGAGGGCGGCAGAAGACAACTACGACTACTTATGGATAGATACGTGTTGCATTGACAAGCGGAGTAGCGCAGAGCTATCGGAAGCCATCAACTCAATGTTTGACTGGTATAGTAACGCGGCTGTCTGTTATGCATATTTGTTCGATGCTCCCATGGATCTGACTACGGAGGAAAACAAAGCCCAATTTTCGAAGAGCAAATGGTTTCGTCGCGGATGGACACTACAAGAACTCGTTGCACCGAGGGAATTCGAATTCTACTCCGGTTCCTGGGAACTTATTGGCAGGAAGAATGCCTTAGGCCCACTCCTGGCCGAGATCACAGGCATCGACGTTGACATATTGACGCACCAGAAGCCTCTCAGCTCGGCAAGTATAGCGCGAAGAATGTCTTGGGCTGCTAGGCGGGAAGTGACAAGACCAGAAGACATGGCATACTGTCTAATGGGTGTGTTCTCTGTCAACATGCCGATGTTGTATGGCGAGGGCGCAGAGAGAGCCTTTCTTCGACTTCAGGAGGAGTTGATGAAAGAGTCCGATGACCAGTCTTTGTTCGCATGGGTCAATCCATCATCGCCAGCAGAAATGCGATACGGTTTATTGGCGCCATCTCCAGGTAATTTTCTGTATTCTCATAGCATTCTACCATATGATGACTGGGAGGCGAGATCACCTTATGTCATGACAAATCGCGGCCTGCGTATCAATCTCCATTTGACTGCTCTCGACAATAAGCAATTCGTGGCAGCAGTCGACTGTCCCTCCCCTCCTGACTTCGAGAACTCGACCTTCCTGGCCATTTATCTGGAGAAGATCTCCGAGAGTGACGAACAGTACGCTAGGATCAAAGCCGGAACATTTGCCATGGTACGCAAGCGTGGAGCTCTTCGTACAATCTACATTCGGCAGAAGCCGGAGGCGTTGTCAGAACCTGGCGCATTTCCCCAGCATATCATGCAGATCCGGAACATCCCATCCCCCGAGGTGTACACAGTCAAGCGTATTATCACGCCACCTGGTGCTTCGAAACCCGTACCAGAGATTTCCATGAAGGCAACCTACTTGCTCCCAAAAGAGTTCCAAGTCGCATTCCCTCTACCGCGGGGTGTGAACCAGCTCGCGGCAGGAATCATCTTCGCGCGTGAAAATGGGGAGTCTGTCATTGTGTTAGTCGGCTCATGTCAGCCGTTTCAGATCGGCTATGATGCGCGAGAACTCGATGTTGGCCTAGATAGCTGGAACGTGTCGTTTGATGAAATGGTGCCGCTCTTCAGGCCATCAGGATTAGGGCGAATAGAGCTCGAGTATAATAATATTCGAGTATCTGCTACGTCTGTAGTGCGATCATCGTCAAAATACTACATCGTCGACATTGGGATCGAGCACGTGAAGCGCTCGGAGAGACTCTCTGAGACGATACTCGGAGCTTATGAGGTGGCCACTGGATCTGGACAACGAAATGCTCAATATAAGACGGGCCCGAGGCTCGCTCGTATGCCTGTAACGAAACCGAACACAGGCGCTAAAGAGCTCGAGTCGAAAAAGTCGCGGTGGTACGAGTTGAGATATAGGTGGTCAGCAGGCTTCGTCGAGCCGGAATAAAGAAAGTGACATATCATAATAGCCTTCTCGGCGGTCCCCTGAATCGCGTCCAATAGATATCCTTTTTCATGAACCGACCTCAGCCTCGAGCCTTCCGCCTCTTTCTACTGTTCGTTTTGACTTCAGACGTCTCATCATTCTCAGTCTTCACTTGTTCAACACGAGCCGTGGTTCGGCGTTTCCTAGTCCTTGGTAAAAGTTCAGTTGTTATCTCCTCTTTTACTTCGACCTTGATTTCGACTGTTTTGGGATCCGCGGCTGCCTGTTCGGCGAATGATTTCAAATTCGCCGTGAACAGGACTGATTGAGCCCATCCAGCATAAGGGCCC
Source organism: Astrocystis sublimbata (assembly GCA_022453515.1). Taxonomy (NCBI): domain Eukaryota; kingdom Fungi; phylum Ascomycota; class Sordariomycetes; order Xylariales; family Xylariaceae; genus Astrocystis; species Astrocystis sublimbata. The sequence continues at coordinate 78,017 of JAJNNY010000058.1, read as the reverse complement.
CATATCTGGCGAAAATGGTCGCCAACCGAGTGGTACATGGCCTTGCTGAAAGTCTTGGTCTTGGTCTTCCCGAAACGATAATCACGCTGGGCGATTTGCCACACATGAGTGTCGACCGGCACTGACTCGCTCCAACCTAGACCCATCAAGCAAACACAGTCTGCGACTTTGGGCCCAACACCAGCGAGCTGAAGAAGCTCTTCATGAGCATCCCTGTATGTGATCGGCTCTTCTCTTGCGGCTATCGAAGCCGGCGCGTATTCGAGATTTTCAGGATTGGCCAAGCTCTCAAGCCAACCTTGGGGTTTCCCGCAAGCGACCAAGTTGGCAGTGTCCACGATGTACTTAGCCCGGTAGCCGAATCCGAGCTCCCTGAGGTGGGATTCAACATTCTTGCCAGTGAGAGCGTGGGGCGGGGGGAAATCGTGGAAGGGCTGATCGCCCACATGTCCTATCAAAGGGCCGTAATACACACAAAGCTTGTTGACCTTATTATTTGCGACATTAGCTTCTCACTCGAAAGCAGACCGCATTCTATTCGTACCATTGATGAGATGCGCGAGATGTGGTTGTTGCTACTGCATATAAAAGACACCAGTGTCTCCCAGGCATCTTGGTGAAGAATGCGTATGCCCGCGAACTTGGGCGCTTTCAATCGGAAGTTAGGATCCGACTCAGACCACTGGTTATATAGGGCGGCCAAATCGTATTCTAGGTTGAAGTAGTGAGTGAGAAGAGCCTCCGTGTCATCGTCTTTTTGAAGTGCATCTGTGCCACCTGTGCCATTCAACGGAACTGAGCCGGCCTTGGGCCACGTCGTCTTATAATGCAGAGCCGACTCATCTTGCTTCAATGTTAGCAGTCGGCCGCGTAGCACACAATTCCTACGATTCCAGGGTATTAGGTCGATTGCGTCTCGAAACAGTGCCACTAGGATGTTGACGGCTCAGATGGCTTACCACTCATCGTCGATCTTCTGCCAGCGAAAAGATTGGCCGCAACGGAGGGTCGTGTCAATGCAGAGCTCAGTCAAGCTCAGGGGCAGCTTGCGCCATTCCAGTATGCGGAGTGACGGCATGGCACGACGATGTCGATGTATGGATGAGGTTTAAATAATGGACAAAAACGCAGATTGGGCTCATGGGGTAATTTCAGAGCAAGTGTAATATGGAACTTGACAAGAAATTGATTTCCGCAACTACCTTAAGTACATACCTAGTATCCAGGTAGGTAAGTACTCACAGCATCTGCGCAACCTCAAAAAGCAACCTGTCGCAGATCTCACCTCCCAGGGCTCACAGCATTGGGAGCTTCGGTGAGCTCTACCTAGGGGCAAGTGGCGTTGGAGAGCAAAATGGCGTTGCGCTAAGCCCTATGCGATGGGTACTTTGAAAAGCGGTAAAACCTACTTACCTAGGTAGGTAAGTAGGTACCTACCTAGGCTCGCCAGGTACATGTAAGTAGAAGTCACTCATCCTTGTCATCCAACCAAAATTTCTAATTTCTCCAGCCTCGCGGTTGATCCTCTAACGCGGCTCGACTCTACCAGGAGCTTTTGACCTCCTACACAGTGAAACTTCGCACATATCTACCCATACTCAATTCGAGGCTCATGTGAACACCGCCTGTGACAGCATCTCATCCATATCGATTAGCGGCAGGCCAGTCCTTTTCATCCACCGCGCTGACGAGTGTTGCGCCGCCACCTGCTATATTGTCAACGTGGTCGTTATGAACGCGGATAGCTACTCGGGGCGCGGTAAGTCCATCCCACCTCATGTCGCATTCATCTACATGTCCACCACCGTGGCTTCTTTTGACTGAGCTGACCTGCCAATTGCAGATGGCCGCTTAGGCGCGTCTCGCGACTACTCCTCCCGCGATGAAAGACGGGACCGAGGCGACCGCGGTGCTGATCGACGTGAACGCAGACGCAGCAGATCGCCCCGACGCTCCCACCGCGACGAAGATGCCTACGCTTCCAGTCGAAGCCACCGAGACCGCGAACGCGAGGACCGATACGGTGGTGCTGGTCGTGATGGCACCGGTCGCGATGGCGCAGGTCGAGATGGCGCCGGCCGCGATCGCAGAGAGCGGGAGTGGGACCGTGACCGGGGCGATCGCGGCGCTCGCAGAGAACATCGCCGTGATGATGGCCCCCGCCCTCCTCGCCGGGACCGTGACCCATATGGTGATGACCGCCGTGGCGGCCCTGATCGCGGCGGCCGGGACCGTCTTGATCGTGGCGACCGTGGCGATCGAGGTGGCCGTGATCGCGGAGGAGGCGACCGCGGAGGCGACCGTGACGAGGACCTCTTTGCGCAAAACCGCCGCGGCCGAAGTGCCTCTCCCCCGAAGAAACGGGAACCCACACCGGATCTTACGGATATCATCCCCGTGAGTGAGCGCAAACGTCGCATGACACAGTGGGACATCAAGCCTCCCGGCTACGACAACGTCACAGCTGAGCAGGCGAAGCTGTCCGGCATGTTCCCTCTGCCCGGTGCCCCGCGGCAGCAACCCATGGACCCGACAAGGCTCCAGGCTTTCATGAACCACCCCGGCGGTGCCGTCAACAGCGCAGCCCTGAAGCCCGGCAACTCCAGACAAAGCAAGAGATTGCTAGTGTCTAACCTCCCACCTGGCTCTACCGAGGAAAGCGTGACCGGCTTCTTCAACCTCCAGCTGAACGGCCTGAATGTGGTTGAAAGCACCGATCCTTGTGTCCTGGCCCAGGTATCAAAGGATAATTCCTTTGCTCTACTTGAGTTCAGACACTCTTCAGAAGCCACAGTAGCTCTCGCCATGGACGGCATAACGATGGAGGCAGATGATGCGATGAACGGCACGGCTGCTCCCGCCGGACTTCAGATAAGAAGACCGAAGGATTACATCGTGCCCGCAGTACCAGAAGACACACCATACGAGCCCGGCGTTGTGTCCAAGCTGGTGGTGGACACGCCTAACAAACTTAGCGTCTCCAACATCCCTCCATATCTTGCCGATGAGCAGGTCGTTGAGCTTCTAGTGGCATTTGGCGAGCTCAAGGCCTTCATCCTCGTGAAAGATAATGGCACCGAAGAGTCACGCGTAAGTTGATGCCTCTTGCCCATTGACGTGTGCAACTAACTCAGCAACTGCCAGGGCATCGCCTTCTGCGAATTTGTCGATCCTGCTATCACAGACATTGCAGTGCAGGGTTTGAACGGCATGGTTATCGGCGAAAAGAACCTCAAGGTCCAAAAGGCTAGCATTGGTATCACGCAAGTATCAGGAGTAGAGATGAGTGTTAATGCCATGTCTATGCTTGCTGGCACTACGCCTTCCGTCGACGCGGAGATGAGTCGTGTCGTGCAGCTGCTGAATATGGTGACGCCGGATGAGCTATTAGACCAGGACGACTACGAAGGTAAGCTTCCCTGCTCCCATTTGTATATGAACCTCGCTGACCAAGGTAGAAATATGCGAGGACGTGGAAGGAGAGTGTGCCAAATACGGCACGATTGTGCAGATGAAAGTGCCGCGGCCGATCGGAGGCAGCCGACAATCTGCTGGCGTCGGCAAGATCTTCGTCAAGTTCGATAGCACGGACTCGGCCAAGAAAGCGCTCGAGGCATTGGCAGGAAGAAAGTTTGCCGACAGAACCGTCGTCACCACATATTTCCCCGAGGTAGGCTCCCTCCGCTCAAATACCGCCCATTTAACTGCTATTCTATACAAGGCAATGCTAACATGATGTGCAGGAAAACTTCGAGGTCGGAGCTTGGTAAAAGAGTAATTGACCGATCAATGGATTTCAGTCAAAAATGGGTTCAGGCAAATTGATATCTGGTGGCAGTGGCATGTAACAGTGCGTGTACTCTACAACAACAATATCTAGGCATGAGACAAGGCCTAGGCTCAGCTTGAGTTTACAAGACGAACGGGTCTTTTTCAACCATGGGTAATTCAAGGGGAAATTCGAAGGCGTCTCTTACAGCGGTTTAAGAGACGGCGAAATGTATGGCCCAGATAGTCAAAATAATGCGTGGATATTATACTATGGGGCAACTGCAGGCCCATCCATTTCTGTTTACTTTTTTGTCATATGCAACTTATGAGTGCCCTGGGCTAGCTAGGTCAGCTCGGAATCGTCACCAACTTGGAACTGTTCCTTTGAAGAATATTGGTATACCCAGCTACGTACCTACCGAGCCTACTAGGGCATCTAGATGGATGTATACTAGGTAACATGATAACAGACAGTCTAAACAACCCAGCGCCGATAGGCTAGATAAGAGGTTGTCAGGGCAACGGATAGCGGGGTTGCGCCTGCAGGTACCTAGGTAGTCAACAATCAAACAGTAAACGCTGAGGCCCAGGGTCAGATCAGCGACCTGACAACCATGGTTTAATTAATGCAGCCCGGCCCCCCACACAAATCCTCCTCCCCCCGTTTCACACCAACACAGTACATACTACACATAGCAGCTAGCCCAGGTCGGTCTTGATATTTTTGGCAAGCGAGGACCTTTGAACTTCACATGCAACATGGCTGGGGACGACCTAATCGACTTCGAGCTCATCGAAGGCCATAAAGAAAACATACAATCTCTCCCCGGCGGCCGGTCAGCGAAGAGCCTGGCCCAGCTCTTCTCGCCCAAACCACTTCTCCAAAAGCAGCCCACGCCGAACCCGGCCGACACCAACGATGTCAACGAAGGCATCCGCGCAGAGTTCGAGGCCGAGGTCGCTGCCCTCTCCGAGTCCGACGACCCTCTCGACGTCTTCGATCGATACGTGCGCTGGACCCTCGACGCGTACCCCTCGGCACAAGCAACACCCCAATCACAACTTGTCACGCTCCTAGAGCGCGCCACCAAGACCTTTGTCGGCTCGGCACAGTACAGCAACGACCCCCGCTATCTGAAGCTGTGGCTGCATTACATCCACCTCTTCTCCGACGCCCCCAAAGACGTCTTCATCTTCCTATCCCACCACGGCATCGGCGACAGCCTAGCGCTATTCTACGAAGAGTACGCCGAGTGGCTCGAAACCAAGGGTCGCTGGGGCCAGGCCGAGGAGGTCTATAAGAGCGGCATCGAACGCGACGCCCGCCCCGTGCAACGCCTTATCCGCAGATTCGGCGAGTTCGAAAAGCGACGCGATCGACAGCCCGACCCGTCAGACGGACCTTCCTCTCCTGCCTTGCCCATTGTGAGACCGGCACTGGCTGCCAAGGTTAACCCCTTTGCCGCGGCCGCCCAACCAGTGGATCCACAAGCCAGCAACGGTCTCGGTGGCCAGTCTGCCAAACCAGGCAAGAGCAAATCGAAACTGGCCATCTTCTCCGACGCGGATTCGAGCTCGACACAACCGGCGTTACCACCGGCCGGAGAGAGCGCCAGGGGCTGGGACACGATCGGGTCGCTCGCCGACAGGAAGAAGGAAAACGCTATAGAGGCCAAGCCGTGGGTGGGGGAGACGTTGAAGACGGAGGTGAAGAAGAGCAGTGCACCGAAGATGTCGGTGTTCAGGGATCCGGTAAGCTAATTAACCTGTATACCCTTCCGGCAAAGGCCGATTATTGATGATAGCAGGACTAATTGTTGGCGGTTATGCGCATTGTATATTTCAGTCATTGGCGAGAATAGCAGAATCCCACATTGTCATTGCTCCGTCCAAGCACCAAGTGATTGTCAACCCGCAGAATGGTAAAAGAGAACGCATCTACGTGAACTTGGAAGCCGTCTACCCATTTCCCGAGGAGCCGGGCACAGAGCTGAGTTTCGAAGAGTTGTGGGCGGCCAGCCGAGGTTGGCTTGATGCGATCTGGGACGACGAGAGTTTCGACGAGTACCAGCATGAGGTGGCGGACGAGAACGCCCCAATGGAAGTTCTCAGAGAACACGTTGAGGCTAAACTGGTGATTCACAGAGACACAGTATCAGTACCAGTCGATGAGAATGGGGCTTTGATAAAAGAAAACCCCAAACCGGCGAAAGGGAGGAAGAAGAAGGTGATGGAAGTAAACGAGACCCAAATCAGTACGTACAACCCCTCCACTGCTCTTGTTTTGCGTATCTATGGATATGCATTGCACCTTCTGGGAGACCTTAAGTGTTAATCGTCTTTGATCTTACAGTCAAGGCGAACCTGGATTCTCCATCCAAGCCAAAGATAAAAAAGAAAAGAGCCGCGTCGTCAGAGCCTACCATGACCTTGCACACCAAAGCTGCAACGGACGAGATATACGACATTTTCAACGCTCCTCTCCCATCTGCCAATGAAGATGTGGAAAGCGACGAGGAAACGTACATGACAGACGGTGACTTTACTGATGGAGGAGAGAGCACCATGACAACACGGCAAATCGCCATAAGTGAGGCTGGAGACGAGGACGATGCGGACGACCGAAGTATAAGCGAGTGGTCTGACTTCACCGCTCGCAAACATATACCAGATGTCGATGGTGATACTGAACGTGGACTTGTGGAGGACGGTCGTAGCGAGATGTCAGATCTCATCGATCCCGATGATGTGGAACCAACCGGCTACGAAGGTGAACCCGACCTCCCACCTACTCCTGAAGACTCGCCCCCCAAAACTCGCACCATGTTCGTTCCAGTCCCACCAGAGGATTATGAGCCGCCTACTCGACCGTATAGGGACCCGGCCGAAGTGGCTAATAACCGCCTGCCGTTTATGACACCGATTACGGAAAGAACAGAAACCTCGTTGGGTCTGCCGACTGGTACGAAATCAAACTTCTTTACGAAGACACCGTCCAGAATGGATGCTTTGGAGGAAGACGAGGATGATGAAGAGGAGGATAACGACGACTCTGAGCCTATGAGTAGCCCCTTAAGAGAGGTCTCAAGTGCTAGTTTCTCGCCCGTGAAGATGGCCCAACCCTTACTGCCCAAGCTCAAGCCAGAAGCCAATGCAACCGGCGCTCCTCTCATGTCCAAGGGGCCCATTATCAAAGACTTACAATGCAACCCAATTGATAGCAGCATCAGAGAGGAGATACTGGCTAAGATGCACCCACCTCTAAGCTCCTACGCTGGCTTTTACGACCACCGCAATGAGCGAAGTGAGCGAGGTGGCGAAATCCGAAGATTCGCCAAAATCGTGGGTAAAGGCGGAAAGAGCACTAGCGAGAAGACCAGCCCCATCGCTAGTCCCGTGGTTCTTGAATTCCCGGAGCTGTTCTGCGAGTACACGCTGAAGCGCGAGCTCGGATCCGGCGCCTTTGCACCTGTGTATCTCGTTGAGAACTCGGCGCCCGAGAACGAAGAGGATGGCGATGAGAATGGCGTCATCGCGATGGGCAAGGGGGCGTTCGCAACCAGACAACGGGCGTCCCTTGAGGCGCTGAAGATGGAAAGCCCGCCTACGGCCTGGGAATACGTCGTGATGCGTCTTGCTGCCGACCGTTTGGGGCCGCAGCACCGCGCCACGGCGTCCATCTCAGCGGCGCATGAATTGCATCTTTACCAGGATGAGTGCTTTTTATTGCTTCCCTTCCACCCGTATCCTACGCTTTTGTCCATTGTGAACTTCTTCCGTGAGCAGCCGTCAGGCATCATGGACGAGGCGCTCGCCATGTTCTTCACGATCGAGCTCCTGCGCACCGTGGAGGGCTTGCACTCGAAGCAGATCCTGCACGGCGATTTGAAAGTGGATAACTGTCTTTTGCGTCTCGACGACAGTCCTACCTCACTTTCTCAATCTCAATCCCAAAGCCAGGCGCTCTCGAACCAATACTCCGCAGACGGATCCGGCGGCTGGGACAGCCGAGGAGTCGTGCTGATCGACTTCGGCCGCGGGATCGACATGCGCGCGTTCGAGAAAGACGTGCAGTTCATCGCAGACTGGAAGACCACCAAAGAAGACTGCGCCGAGGTCCGCGAGGGCCGGCCCTGGACGTGGCAGCTCGACTACCACGGCCTGGCGGGGATCATGCACTGCCTGCTTTTCGGGAAGTACATCGAGACGGTGCGGGCCGACAGTGGCGGCTTGGGAATTGCGGGGGCTAGAAAGTACAAGATTCGAGAGTCTCTGAAGAGGTACTGGCAGACGGATATCTGGGGCGATTGCTTCGATATTCTCCTGAATCCGGGATTCCACGTCGAGGGGGAAGTCGAGGGCAAGATGCCGGTGAACAGGGCATTGAAGGGCATTCGGGAGCGCATGGAGGCGTGGTTGGAGGCGAATTGCGAGAAAGGCATTGGTCTGAGGGGGATGGTTATGAGGGTTGAGAGCTGGGTGAGGGGTAAGAAGCATTGAGGTGATTTTGCTTCATTGATGGGCATGGATCACGGGATTCAGATCCTCAGTCTTACGAAGATGATGAGAGACGAGAAACGCATGATATTGGGCGCTTGAGGCTAGAGGTGCGGGGCTGCGAGACTCTTGTCCTTTTCTTGTTTTCTTCTTGAGATATCCATCATAGCTTGACTTGTTTCAGGCATACATATAGTATTATTATTGATTAATCAGCATCTGTTACATTCACTTCTGTTGATTGTGGACATTATCGACACGTTCTTGATCTGTACGCAACTTCTCTGCTTCTAATGATTCTGACTTCTTGTTGAAGCACCACAGAACAGTGGTACAAACAAGGTTGACCAACAAATTACAACTATAACCTTATTAGATTATTTCAGACTCCATGCTCCTGGACGAAGAACCTTTTCCCTGAAGTCAAATATGATACAATACAGGAGACACGTTTTATACAAGGCCATGTAAAACCACTTTGAAAATACCTAGGCAGCTGTGCCTCTAAGCACGCATATACACCACGAGTATGTGTGACCGAAACTAATCCGAGCCCTTGTCGAGTTCCTCTCCATCTTCCTCTTTCTTCACAGCCCCCTTTGCTTTGCGTTTGGGGTATGTCAACTTGGTTTGGGCAGCATCTTCTTGAGTCGCCTTTTTCGCGCCTTTCTTTACGCCCTTGGCATCTTTCTTCGCATCCTTGGCGCTCTTCCGATCGACCTGGTCTTGGATCTTGGCCCTCTCGCTCGAGCCCTGCGCATGTAATTTTTGCTCTAGAGCAGTGAACTCCTCCGAGGCGGGGTCCATGCCGATAAGGCTCTCGAGCAACTTAATCTCATCCGCCCAGATTTTCTTGTCCTCGACGCTCTTACCGTCGGGGCCCGAGCGATCAATGGGCGTCTCAAGGACCATGGGCAAACCAGCCAGGGGGTCATGGTTCATCACGTTGTGGAAAGCGCGCAAGCCAAGGAACCCCGTCCCGATGTTCGCATGCAGGTCCCGGTGCGACTCGAACGGTGCCTTGCTATCGTTCAGATGCAGCGCGCGCAGATACGACGTCCCGACGACCTCATCGAAGTTGTCCATCGTCTTCTTGAACGCCTCGGGCGAGCGCAGGTCGTACCCCGCCGCAAAGGCGTGGCAGGTATCGATGCACACGCCTACACGACTCTTGTCGTCCACGAGAGCGATGATGTCGCGCAGATCCTCAAATGTCGAGCCCACGACATTGCCTTGCCCTGCCATGTTCTCCAAAACTGTGACCACGGTACTAGTGGCTTTATGCGCCTTGTTCAGCTGCGCCGCGATGCGCCCGATCGCGGCCTCACGTGCGTCGCCGTTCGTGTTGCCGGGGTGGAAGTTGTATAATGTTATACCTAGGCTTTCGCATCGCTTGAGATCGTCGAGGAAGCCGTCGTAGGCCTGCGTCGCCTTGTCCTTTTCTGCTTGCGCGAGGTTGACGAGGTAGGAGCCGTGCGGGAGGCAGTGCTTGTGGGCTTCGAACTTGTGTGTTTGCGAGAGGCTCTTAAACCCGTTGAGCGCTTCGGGGGCGATGGGTGGGTTGGCCCATTTACGCTGCGACTTGAGGAACAGCGCGAATGCGTTGGCGCCGATGTGTACGGTATTGGTGATGGAGTTCTGCACCCCTGTGATGTACATTGTGAGCTTGGTTGGAGGATAATCGAGATGGGGAAAATAGTAGGGAGTTCTTACCGCCTGCGCTACTCACATGAGCACCTATGTACATCGCCTTCTTCAGAGACGCAATGGCGGTGCGCTCGGCGAGGGGCATGGTGTCCTCGTCTTTTCCTTTCGCTTTCGTCGTCCTGCGCTTCTTCGGCACGGCGGCTTTGTGCTCCTCGGCCGCAGAGTCCTCGTCCTCTACTTTAGGCTCTAGGTTGGCTTCCTTTTCGGCCTTGCTAGGTGTCGTCTTGGTCTTAGTAGCAGCAGTCTTGCGCTTCTTTGCGGGTTTCGGCTCGTCTTCCTCCTCGTCCTCTTCTTCGTCCGAGGAGATCTCGGGCTCTGGACTCTCCTCGATGGCTTTGCGCTTGGTGACGCGAGTCTTGGACTCGACTTTTGGTGTCGCCCTTGATGATGCTGCCGTGACTTTAGCTGTAGTGGTCTTGGTTTCGACGATAGCTGCTCCCTTTGCTTTCCGAGGGAACGAACGAGGAGGCATTGTAGACGACTAAGCGCTGCGCTGGACAGTTGACGGATGACGTAATGCGATGCGGTTTGAAAATCATACAAGTGCAGATGAGAGAACAATTGTACTAAGCAATTGGAGATCGTGGGACCGGTGGATGTTATGACATTATCATTGCTTACCTACCTCCTATTAGGTACCTAGGTAGTTAGTAGCTGAGAGTGTGCTACAATCGCGAGTCGCAGGCGTTATACGTTGACCATTGAGATCCCCGACGCGTCCAAGGCGTCCGAGCGCGGTGCTGCGGGGAGCGTAATCACGTGACCCGATTTTGCTGTTAAAGGTACCTATGTACTTACAGTCAGGCCGTCAATATATCCGACAAACCCCGTTTTCTTACCAAGACCCACTATCTTTGCTAAAATATCAAAAATAAACCACGAACAGCTTCTTATTGCCTTTAAAGCTCTATCCGTGCAGAGATATTATGCTTTAAACCTAGCGAATTTGGGAGAGAAGCAGCCTCGAAAAGAAGCCCACAACCAACTGCAACGGATAAGCACAACTAGCTGAGGATTGTCAGTTGATGCCTTTGAATTGCCGAGGTAATCCCAAGATTTTGTCAATAATGCATACTACCTACCTTGGTCAGTTAACTACGTTACAACTGCAGGTATCATGAACTTTGACTATTTTTGAGAAGCATCTCCGGCAGAGGGTGATCTACCTAGGTAGGTAATAGTCAACACCAGCGGCGGTTCGAGACCCAGCAAAGAAATGCAATGGGACAGTTGCATCTGCAGCTTACCCCGAATTTTCTAGAACATGCAGGTTTCATTCCTACGGCTTTAATATCATGATCGTCCGATTATTGCCCGACTCGCCGAGGATCATGTCCATACTGATGGGGACAGTATCGCAGAATATGTCAGAATATGTTAATACTTGCATGATGTAACTAGGATAGAAAACAGCTGTGTTGGAGCCATGTGCGCCTTGCTTTTGCGAGCTGAGACTTGTCGGTAGGGGCCTCGGGGGCTATCCTATTAAGAACAATCCCACCTGGACGGCATTATCTCACAATTACATAAGTTTTCAGCAATTGTCCGTTTCCTTCAGGGTTTGCTCGGCTGATTTATTTGCTGTCATTTGTCTAGATTCAACACTGGACTAGCAGTACCCTGCATTATAGATCAAACACATCGTCAGCTTCATCTTGAGCAAACATATTGAGTTATAATTATCCTTCTCAGTGTCTTATGCCCGCATCGTATCATTGTTGCTGCTCCCCACCTACGGGGACTGTCGTGTCCCCTACCCCAAGTTAGATTGCTGCGCTGACCTAACACGAGAAGGGCGGTAGTCTGGATGCAATTCTCATACAACCATGCATGCTAATCATACCATTCCATATTGTCCAGCATCCATCCACGTCTGGATGGGGCAAACATATGCTTCTGTCACGGAGGAAAGGAATCGGACTAGCCATCTCTTCGGTCCCTGACATCCTGAACACTATCGCATCGCACACCGGGGGCATAACCCTACTCATCTCGCCCAAAAATCGTCCCATGTTGCTTGACATGAATGACTATGACTAGTGTTAGTATGTACTGTGCTGAGGTTAGTGTAGTTCTCCGTTGGCTCGGGTAATGCGTTATATCCAGATCGGACTAATTTTGGGGGGGGGGGGAAGGAACAGCGAAAAAAGGCCTTTTTGCGGCAGCGAAGCGCGGCACAGCGCCGGTGTAAGTGTCTACCTACTCGCCTACCTACCACCCTATGTATCACCGTCAGATTCTACTCGTACATTCTGCTCACGCGACCACTTGCTGGATGCAGAAAAGATTATTGGATTGAAGCTTTGCGGCGTCCCGGGGCGTCCTGCGCGGACTCTGGGCGTGCTTTGGTGCCATCTCGGCACGCAGTTTTGCGCTGCACACGACGTTGGCGAGCGCCTGCATACCAAGCGAGGCCAAGCCAGACGTCGAGGTCTACTAGTGCCGCGAGGCCCAGTCGAGCTAGGCAGTCGAGGGTCGAGCTAGTCGAGCCAGTCAAGCCGAAGCTCTCCAGCGGAGCGGAGCCGGCCGGCAGGGGTCTAGAGCTGCAAGCCTCCAACTCGCCCTAAGACTGTCCAATGACGTGGGCCACACCCCCAGAGCCTCTGTGCCGACCCTTGTCGTTGCCACTTTGAGCATTCTGTGATCGTCCAATCCCTGCCCCCCTGGCGCAAACGATCTTGTGCCAATCTCTTAGCTCCCGGCAAATCAACAGAGCAATTGACAAAACGTGCTCGGTTCCCCGTCTCTGATTGGCTCGACCGTCCCAGCGAAGAACCAGCACAAACCGTCGACTTGGCCCCCTGCAACACCACCGCCGAGACCGAAACCAGCGATGGCTTTACAGATTGGCATGCGAGCATGTTGGTCTGCAAATTCACCCGGCGATCTTAACAGCCAAGGTAAGGCCGCGGCCGTTTAGAAGCCGTTGTAGCTGAAGCCTTTGTGCTAGCTTGGTACGACACAATGCACACGATCCTGTCCGCCTGTCTGTCATGCCTTGCCACGGGATGCCGTCATTGTTGCTCGCCTTCGCAGTCCACGGTCTCACCCAGATGAAGATTGGGTTTCAGCGCGACCAATGGCAAGCACATGCTTCGAATCGTGGTCTGAGTAGTCCCAACCGAACCCCCCGAGCTCTCGTTGTGTGATCATGACAACCCGGTGAATGGAAGCCGCCCGTGGTCACCTCGACCAGGCACTCCCTCCAGGTATCGTCGTTGGCCGCTTCGCTTTGGGACAAGGGCGTTGCAAGGGCTTGCGAGGCGTGGAGGGTTGTCTGGGTCGTTAGCTTGCATCGGAAACAAGCCCAGGGTGCCCGGGTGCCCTCGTTCAAGGCGGGCAAGATGCTATGTATGGACCCATTCCGTGGGAATTGCGGAGTTGCAGAAACTGGACCCCCACTAAGCACCACTAATTCATCGACATCGTGCTCGCGTGTTTGTAAGTCTATTGAATCCCCTGCCTGGCGAGTCTGGTTCCTCGAGCTTACTGACGCTATCTTGCCGATTCGTGACAAAAAAACCACGCCCACTCGGACGCATGTGGGACGGATGTACGCTGCTCATGCACTGATGCTGCTTTAGGGTGCCTCGAATTAGGTAGGTTTATTATGTACGTCGCAAATAAGATTCGGACAGTGTCCGAGGCACTGCTGTTACCCCATACCTCGCCCATACCTACCATATGCAGACCGTGTTAGTGGGCACCCGTCATCTGCTGCTTTAAATGTAAACCCTTCCTTCTCTGCCCTCGACCTGAGAAACCCTAGGTTCCGTGTCTTCACATCAGTCAAGGGTCGTTGTATTCTTTGCACAGATTGTTCCCTTGTATTCGACCAAATACATGCAGACATACGCATACACATACACGTCTTAGCTTGTCCTTCGACTAGGGGCCGGTGCTTATAAGCCACCTTCATCGTCGGCGAAACGCCGCCCTCCTTTGCTTTTCTTCGCACTTCACGTATTGCCCATCCACCCCTTTTTCACAATGGCCAAATTCCTTCGGAATCGTCACGAACATGACCCTCCCGTTGGGGAGCTTCCCGTTCCCCACGGGCCTGAGACTGGTCGTGAACATGCCCACTATCCTCGCCGGGCCTCCACAAGCTATGCCACCGACTACGAGAGACAGATCTTCTCACACTTGCTCCAGCCCGATGACTCCTATACTCCCGAAGGTGTCTACTGGGCCGACCTGCCATTTTCCCAGCGCTTCAAATTCGTCAACAAGGTCAGCTCCGAGGAGTCCAAGTCCGAGATGAGAGCCGTATGGGCCATGTTCAAGAAGGATCCCCTAAGCCCTCTTTCATGGTACTTCCGGAATTCCGTACTCCCTGGTGCCGGTCTGCTGTTAGAAGGCTATGTCCTGTTCTCGATTGGCAACCTGCAACCTTTGTTTGCCAACGTATGGGGTTCTTGCTGGGATAAGCATGAGGTCTGTGATAAGAACTGGGTGGCATCGGTCACTTATCTTGAGATTATTGGTATCATGTTTGGTCAAACTGGTGTTGGTGTAAGTCTTCCACCACCCTTCGTCTCTAGATTGAACCAAGCTGACGTATTCTATCTAGATCATTGGTGACTGGATCGGGCGAAGATGGGGATTGATCCAGGATGCCCTGATCATGTTCATCGGCTTATTGTTGCTTACTGGCTCTTGGGGTGTTACGCTCCAGGGGTGGGTCATCCTATACGCATTCTCCCTATTCTTTTACGGCATTGGTGTCGGTGGCGAGTACCCTATTACAGCCACATCATCCATGGAGAACGCTGTGTCTGCAGGGAGACTGTCGACTCGTGACGACCGACTTCACCGAGGCCGCAAAGTCACATTGGCCTTCTTGATGCAAGGCTGGGGCCAGTTCTTCAACCAGATTGTCCTGACTATCCTGTTGGTAATCTTCAACCGGGAAACTGGTGGTGAGCCGCCGTACACCGAATTCGCTGCCCAGTACACATTCCGCCTCTCCTTCGCGATTGTGGCGATCGGCACCTTGTGGCTTGTCTACTACCGTACCTACAAGATGAAGGACGCGTCTAAGCACCTGGACAAGGCCAAGAAGAAGGCCAACGTCACCGGGTATGACGTCAAGTCGCTCAAGACCACGTTCAGTAACTTTGGTGGCCGTCTCTTCGCTACCTCGATGGGCTGGTTCTTCAACGATGTTTTCTTCTACGGAAACAAGCTGTTCCAGAGCCAGTTCATCGGTGTCATTTCGTCCAATCCCAAGTCTCTGCTCACCACCTGGAACTGGAACTTGGTCAATGTCGTCGTTTCATTGGCTGGCTATTATGCAGCGGCCTTGATGATCGACAACAAGATGTACGGTCGCAAGAACATGCAGCAGGTCGGTTTCCTGGTCTGCTTCCTCACCTTCGTCATCCCTGCCTTCAAGTACGACTACTTCACCAGCCCCGCCGGCATCCACGGCTTCCAGGCTCTCTACTTCCTATCGTCCTTCTTCAACCAGTTCGGCCCCAACTCGGTCACCTTCCTCGTGGCTGGCGAGGTCTACCCCACACAAGTGCGTGCCAGTGCACACGGTTTCTCGGCCATGATCGGCAAGTCGGGCGCTCTGCTGGCCTCGGTGCTCTACAACTACATCGACAACAAGACGAAGTTCCTCGTGGTTCCCTGGTTCGGTCTCGCGGGTATGCTGGTGACGTACATTTGGCTCCCTGACACCACCGGCCTCGACTTGAAGGAGCAAGAGCGCCGGTGGCAGTACATCCTGCAAGGCAAGCCTGAGGAGTATCACGGTATTGCCATCCACCCCCAACACCTGTCCTTGTGGGAGCGATTGATGGGCGTGGGTAAGAGCTACCACCCCGACCTGGATATGAAGGCGAAGATCCGCGACCTCCGCGCCGAGTGGGAGGAGCGGAGAGCCTCTAACAGCGATGCGGAGTCGGCCGGTCTTGAGCAAGAAGACGATGACGACGAGATCACGCCGGACATCCGCAACTACTTCAGTGGCGTACAGCATGAGAGCGGCTCGCACTCGAATGAGAAGCTCAAGGGGGGTGCCAAGCCCGGCTCGGAATCGATCGGTAGTGCCGGCACGGAGGAGGTCGGCCTGAGCGAGAAGCCGGGCAACTGACAAGAAATTTAGCGTTTTGCATGTATTGCATTGTTCATAGTTAATGTATATAATTAGAGGATCACGAATCACGATACTCTCGGAGAGATACCTAAATATTTTGCTGATACCCACCCACACTTTTGACATTGCCATGCTTGTAACGGTTGCGCTCTACGAGCTATGCATGATCATTTTTGTTTCCGAATCAGTATGTGTGTGTTACTTGTTATGATGATGGCTATCTCTTTAATGGTGATGCCCAACATTGTGCTTTGTCGTCATGTCCATAGGTGTGGTTGATGTAGCACCAACCTAGGCTAAGTAGGACCTCAGGTTACCTAAGGTAGGTAGGTACGTTAGTACACTCAGTATAGGTGGCACAGGCCTCTCTTAGGGCTGGGTCCAGCGCCTGGTTATAGTGGTCTTGGCGCAGCAGGTCAAGTGATGGCGCGTGGTAAATGCGTCTTGGCGTATCTGCGTCGCGTCCCCCAAATTTGCCTTCAAGAGCGGACTACCTAAGCTGGGTTAGATCCGGGGGACTCAACGTCACTAACCTACAAAGTAGGCAAGTCGAGGGGCAAATTGGTCCCTTCTACAGTCAACTTGCAACTGATTTCCCCATTACGTCCTTGAGCGGGCAATTGTCGACATCCAGGAATACCCAACGGCTAAATCAATGTAAAAGCTTATTGCGAAGTGACAACCTTGTTGCAAGCGCGAGCAAAACCACTACCGTCCGTCCTTGTCAGCGCCATGCCGACCAAATCTGTTAATTCTCGAAACACCCCACGAAAACCACCGAAGCAAGTGAAGCTCAACTTTCAACCTGCGCCACGAGACGGTAATGGCACGACGCCCAACGGGAAGAAGGCGGCGAAACCCAATGGGAACATATTGAATTTCTTCAGGAAGGTCGAGGTCGAAGAACAACTCTTTTTACCGGGGGTTTCCACAGAGGCCGATCTGCCCGCACCTCTGAACGATGAAGACATCTATGGCGTCGAAGACAGCGATGTGAAGACGCCGTTCGAAGACAGTCCGAACCCTGCGAAGCGACGCAAGTTGAGCCATGATGGCAGCGGGGTGGCAGGACAGGCCACAAAGTCAGACGGGTGTGAGCGAGTAGAGCAGGATGCAAACGGCGCAGAGCAGTCGCCATCGGAAACGCCATCCCAAAATGCCCAGCGTAGGCCAACGACAATGAGACGACGACATCGAGGTCCCTTTATGGCCGACTCAGACAGCGAAGATGACGACGAGACGAATAAAGCCCGGCCCCCACGCACCACAGCTGTTGCGACAACGCAATCCCCGCAGCAGCATGCGCAGCCGACAGAGAAACCCGAGCCCGCCGTGCCTCCAATACCGCATCTGCCTGTAGACGAAAGTTGTCCTGACCCACTTGACGAGCATTACTACATAAAAAAAGAAGCCGACAATGTCGACCAATTCGGAGATCTTGAAGATATGGAGGGTCTGTTCGACGATAACGACGAGCCCTACGAGGAAGGCGACGAGTTCCGCGAACGCTGCTACATGGAGGAGCAGGCGATGCTCGAGGCCGCTGAGGAGTCGGGTGAAGCCATGGCGCAGGCTTGTCCTATCTGCAGCGCCACTCTGGACGGCATCACGCCCGAGCAGGCCACTGTGCACGTCAATGCCTGTCTCGACGGGAACCCCTTGCCCGCCGAAAACTCGTCCGCGCCAACCCCGCCGCCTTCCCGTCCGCGGGCTACGGTGGACAGCCCTGAGATGAGCAAGCGGTTTGCTAGTAAAGCTGCTGTCCCGAGACCGGGGCAGGCTAATCCCATAAGCCTGGGAGGAGGCCCGGCCAAGTCGACATCAGCTTTTAGCAAGTTGATGTCTGGCCATGCGGAGGACTCGGCATGGGCGTCGGCTGCGGCGGCCGAGCATGCCTCCAGGGGCAAGGCTGCGTACCAGAGGACATGCCCTTTTTACAAGATCATGCCTGGCTTCTTTATCTGTGTGGATGCCTTTCGGTATGGTGCTGTGAAAGGTTGCAATGCGGTAAGTTACTCCCGCTTTACTCAAATCTTGAGAATAGTTCGATATCAAAACAATTCCCGGGCCAACGCTACGTTTTAAGCATAATGCTGCTTTGATAATGCCCTCCATGTGATAACTTGCGGTTGCTGACTTTAAATGATGCAGTATTTTCTTAGTCACTTCCACAGCGATCATTACATTGGTCTGACGGCCAGTTGGTGTCACGGCCCTATATATTGCAGCAAGGTGACCGGCAGTCTTGTCAGAAACCAATTACGAACAGCTGCAAAGTGGGTAAAGGAGCTTGAATTTGAAGAAACAATAGAAGTGCCTGGAACCGAGGGTGTTACTGTCACCATGATACCAGCAAACCACTGTCCGGGCAGTTCCCTCTTTCTGTTTGAAAAGAAGATGGGGAAAGGGCCAAATCCAAGGTCACAAAGAATACTACACTGCGGTGATTTCCGCGCCTGTCAGGCGCATGTTGCTCACCCTTTACTAAAGCCAGATGCTACGGATACGATATCGGGTAAGATAAAGCAGCAGAAAATCGACATCTGCTATCTAGACACGACATATTTAAATCCTCGATACGCATTTCCCCCACAGAACGATGTCATCAAAGCAGCTGCGGAGTTCTGCAAGTCCTTAGCTGGAGATCCAAGCCTTGCAAATGACTCGTTCGATAGACTCAAGCGCAAAAAAGGGGAGATTGCTGTCAGCTCATTCTTCTCCAAAGACGACTCTGATTCGAAGTCAGGCATCGTCAAGCCGGAAGACTCCTCCGAAACCAAATCCAAGAACAAGAACAAGAATAGACTCCTCGTCATTTGCGGGACGTACTCGATCGGCAAGGAACGGATCTGCAAAGCGATCGCGCAGGCGCTAGGAACCAAGATCTTTGCTTCCGCACACAAGATCAAGATCACCTCGCAGCTCGGCGATCCGGAGCTCACGGCGCTGATGACGACGGACCCGCTCGAGGCGCAGGTGCACATGCAGATGCTGATGGAGCTGCGCGCCGAGACGCTGCAGGACTATCTAAACTCCTACAAGCCGCACTTTTCCCGCATCGTCGGCTTCCGGCCATCGGGCTGGAACTTCCGGTCCCCTTCCACCACTGCCCGCAACAACGTACCGGCGAGCGCATCCCCCGGCACGGTGGCTACGACGTCGATACTGCACTCCGAGGCGTGGAGGCCTCGGTTCGGAGTCGACGACTTCGTGGCGCAGAGGGGGTCTACGAAGGAGGCTATGTGTTTTGGGGTGCCGTACTCGGAACACTCGTCCTTTAGGGAGCTGGCGCTCTTCTTGATGACGTTGCGGATCGAGAAGGTTGTGCCCACGGTGAATGTGGGGAGTGAGGTAGGGAGGAAGAGGATGAAGACGTGGACGGATAGGTGGTTGATGGAGCGGAGGAAAGGTGGGTTGGTGAGGGTTCTTGAGGAGGAAGGGGAGGAGATTAGGTTGAAGGATGAAGACGGGAAGGGAGAGGTCAAGGGGAATACGGATGGGAAACCGGTGCTTTGGGATGGAAAGGATGGGAAAGGGGGTGGTGTTTATTGGTAGGCTTGGAAAAGGCTGCGACTCCCTCAAGATTTACACACTCGCATGGCCAGCGTGTGGTCTCACATAGCATTGCTTGAAGAATACAAGCTGCTTGATGTCCAAAGTATCGTAGGTTCGTGATTCATTATCTGTATCTTAACTAGCATTTACCAATATCATGTTGTATTGGCCATCATTGCTTGCCATTCATCTGATCGAGCACATAAACAAATATGCACTGGTGTTTACCATCATCTACCTATCTTATGAATCCCCTAATAAATTCAGCACTGTTGGAATCGGTAGAGCTGGGGCGTGGTCTAGTCCCATTCCTCTCATATCATTTATGGTTTTCTTGGGCTCGTCGGTGATGATGCGTCCGGGCTGCGTTGCCTGCCTGCCCTTCTCGGCTATTGATTCATTCATCTCTATGGTGTGATACTTCACTTCCCCTTTCCAGCTTGATTCGCAGCTTCTGTGGTAACGTTAGAAACGTGACAAGGAAAACCGTGTTTTCGTAAGCATGTCCAGACAGGGCATAGCTACTAACCTCTTCTTGTCGCATCCTCTAACAGCGGGACGTCCACGGCGGCGGCTGGTAGGTGTACATAGCGAACAACAGATCCACGGATAAAGACGTTTTTAACGGAACTCTTGAAGGAAGGGTCAGTCGGTATGATATGCAAACCTAATGGCTGTAGTGGAGTTTTCTTTGGCACAGCTCACATGAACGGAGGGGGATAGAGGGAGTCGAGTAAAAAAAACAACAACGTACTAGATGCGGATACTTGAGCTCCTCGACGACTTGTATGTCGTCCAACTTGATGTTGAGGTACTGGTCGACGCTCTTGAGCGTGCCCCGGATCTGGATATCGTTCTTGAGCTCGATCGTCACCTCGTGGTCGATGAGCGTCTTGAAGAAGCTAAGATTTGGGAGTTCTTGGTTAGCTTCTTGGTCATACTTCCAGTTTCACTATTTCATATCCTGTCGGCGCATATGTGCATCATTTCAAATGAAGGGAGGTGCGGTTCGGGGAGGGGGTCCGGACTGATGCTTGAAATTTCGAGGTCACTCTTGTCGGGTTAAGGGACCTATAGCGTGGTGTTTCTGCGCGCATGCATGCGATAGATGAGCGTCCTTCACTTCATCCCTTCCCCGGACAGAGCATGAGTATCGAATCCTTGTTGCCCGTATTTTGGAGGTGACGTCGGATCCAAATAACCAGGCCATGGTACGAAAATAACTCTCAGCTTCGGTCACGAGCTGTGAAGCAATGCGACACTGAGTGAGCCACCATCCCTATGCACGACACTAGGAGGAAATGACCTCAATTCCCGGGGTGTGATGAAGCGTTCCGAATAGTCAGGTGTGCATAGCCATTGATGGCACACCCATTTTTAGAGCGAATGCAGATGAGAATGACACTCGGGTCGTAATCATACCTTGACTTCTCTCATCAGATGCAGGCATCGGACGTCCGATGGCAGAACCACAGCAGGCGCAGCACAAGGAAGATTCTCAAAGGCCATAACGAAATTTCTTACCTGAAGAACAGCATATTGTCATCGATTCCAGGAGGTTGTATAAGGAAAGAGCGGGCTGAAGAACACCGATGTTGAGGATAGGCCTACGCTGAGTAGGTAGGTAGGTAGGTATCTTGGGAAAGGCCTCGACATTCAAAGGCCAAGGCCATACAGACAGTTTAGGTCAGGCATTCAGAAAGAGTGGGCCCTGTGGTTGGCTCACGTCACGTGTCACTGTGTGCTCTTCAACTGTGAATTGGCTCACGCACTATGCATAGGTACCTACCACCACCTACTTAGGTAGGTAGTCTGCAGTGGTAGCTTACCATTCACTACCATCACCAAAATCCAACCAATTAGTAGCCGAATATAGCTTCATTCTCACTCTGCATCCTTGCATTCGTGGTCACAGCCCTGTAATCACTGGTGAGCACTGAGCATTGAAGCCCGAATCTGGAGCTTCTTGCGGTGTTGGGAGGCTGGTTACAAGATCACAGATATACAAGCATATGAACTATGTCAAATCCCCACGGCGTTCACTGAGGTCATCTTCATAGCCTTATCGATCTAACTGATTTCACCAATTGACAATTGACACGATTCACCATGCTCTCTCCAGTCTCGAACTCACAAGCGAACTCTATCAGGGCTCTCACAGAGTCTCTCAACGACGGGAAGGTCCATCTACTTTTGGCTTGTTCAGGTAGTGTTGCCACGATCAAGCTTCCCAACATCATTCAAGCCCTGTCTAAATACAACACCAGCCGGCTCTCCATCCGAGTGATCTTAACGCCATCGGCGTCGCGTTTCTTAGCAGGCCAGTCCGGGGAACAGCCCACTGTTTCCGGGATCAGTCATCTACCTAACGTTGATGCCGTGTATACCGATGCAGACGAATGGGAGGTGCCCTGGGTGAGAGGGGCTGGAATTTTGCACATCGAACTTCGACGCTGGGCCGATGTCCTCGTCATCGCGCCTCTGAGCGCCAACACACTGGCAAAGATAGCAGGCGGCTTCTCTGACAGTCTTCTGACCTCCGTGGTGCGCGCGTGGGATCCGCGGCGCGAGCTAGACGCCGAGACAGGCGTCAGCGACAACCGCAAGAAGAGCTTGAAGCGACACATCATCGTAGCGCCAGCGATGAACACAGCAATGTGGCGGCACCCCATAACCGCCAAGCAGCTACGTGTGCTCGAGGAGGAATGGGGCGTCCAGAAGACACCGATCGCAACCCTCGCTCCAGAAGTCGGTCTTGCAGCGCCGCCGACGCCTCCAGGGCTGGAAAGCGGCTCAGCAGAAGAAGATGAAAGTCAGGAACACGACGACAGTGAGAGCGGGGCCGACGGCTGGTTCGAAGTTCTGCGTCCACAGCCCAAGGTCTTGGCTTGTGGCGACTCTGGCGATGGTGCCATGCTCGAGTGGACGAAGATCGTGGAGGTTGTTGAGAAAAGGCTTGGCTTGGGGCTGTGAGCCAACTCGGGCGGGTGGGTGAGTGCGAGAAAGAATGAACAGAGTGATAGGAGAAAGGAGCACCGGATTTTAATTGAACAGGAACGGCATACTATCAGGGGAACAAATGCTTATTATGGATTTGTGCACTGCATTCATTTTCTCAAAGTAAATGAAATGCTGCAATAGTGAACCTCCAGGGAACATATTGCGAAATGCCCCATGCAGATGAAGGAGCAACAAGCTCTCATACGAGAAAGAAGATAGGTTAAATGAAGCACTGCTTGCTTTGTACCCAGAGTTGTTGGAGCAAGGTCGAAATACGAGGACGTCTTCATGGCAATAGGATATATAGAAATAAGAAATAAGAAGTGATAAGTGTGTAGCTTTGCCTGTTGCTTTACATAAAATGTGTTGATACATTTGATGTCTTCGTGTCTCTGAGGCTGACAGACAACCTTTGCGGATGAGTTTGGCCAATGGGAAGGGGTGTCCGTGTACTAGGTGTACAGTAGCTCATCCTTCACTCTCTGTCACTAAAACCTAATTCACCAAATGCAACTCCATTTTCAGTATAAAAGCCCTTATGCTTCACAATCGAATCGAGTTGTGTTGACTTCTTCAGAAGGTGAGCTGTAGAGGAGGTACCTAAGCACCCGTAAGAGATCGTCTTGATACACTGTGCATCGTACCTCACTAACACACCCCGCTAAAATGCGACATAATATGACCTCATTTACGTGCGTGCGAAAGTGCGAGACAAAGAGTATCCGTGTCTCAATTGTCTTGAATATCTGATGTGCTGGTAGGCATGCCTAATTATCGGACATCGATATCCCCGTCCGACGCTTCTACTGCCAGGTGTGTTCTACACTTGGATTTTCGGATTTGATGACTGTGGCCTGGCTAATTCAGTCCCCCCCTCCCTTGATGGTTAGTTTCTCCATTTTCCAGCCGTACGGTACCGGTATGCCACTCGAAACGGTCATGCATACTCCATCCCTTGTTGTATGCTTATTCCAAGCTTTGGGTGCAACTTGACGAATCATCTCCAACTCCCTACGATTGTAAAGTGGAATAGAGGCTTATCTTGCAAGTCCAGCCGCACTGCCCTGTAGCGATATTCCTGGTTCGTTCATGCAAGGGTTTGTTGGGGTGGGAAGGCAACCTCGATTGAAACATTCATTAGCTGACGTGCCTTGTCGCCACTACACCCAGTTGAAGGATGAATCCATATTTAATATTTAAACGTAAGGTAAGTAGGGAAGTGGGTGAATTACACCGCTTGCGCAAGCTTTCAAGGGCGGCCTCATCTTGTTGTATTCTGGACTACCGGTAGACTTCACCATGGACACGCTTGAATTTTAGTTGATTTCGTTACACATAGCACTGTCCGAACTTGACGGGGAAGATGCACACGCACTCCCGGCGTTGAGCGGTGTAGCTGCGGGCTAAACCTGAAATAAATCTAAGATTCGTGCTACTACGCAGTACATACTGAGGATCTAGGGTACGTGTACACCGAGCTTTGTTCAAAATGCCGTGTACCAATTCGAGAACGTCGCCGTATCTACCTTGGTTAAACAACAATAGTACACAAACAAGATTGCTGGTAATACATCTCTCATATGCCACTATGCCACTCTATCTTATCTCTGTTAGTTATATAACACTGCCTTACGTCACTTAGGGATAAAGGTGTTTACGATTCGTAATTTGAGACATCTTGTTCGAACATCATTCATACCTAGAATTTGGGTCACTGTGGCATACTATGAAACGACATGGTAGCGCTGGTGTTTGCTTGTATTATTATGCAATTGCCACACTATCCGTAGGACAGGATGGGACTGCTGTGAGTCGAAGCGTTCACTATTTGACGTTAGGCAGGCGTTAATCTAGCAAAAGAAGGGTCTAGTTCTGGGCAGTACAAATTAATATCACGATAGTTAGTGGGGGTTGTACTTATGACGATTTTGCCGATCCTTTAAGAAGGCACTAACAGAAACATGGAGATATGACTTACGGCTCGACCCTAACACGTGGTACACATCATACTCTACATATTAAAGAATGACACCCTGGTCTGGTGGTTGTGTGATATTGACTCATAGACAAACATTCAAACATTGTATACCTCACTTGCCAGACCCAATTGCGAAAGTCTGTTGTTGCGGGGGATCCTGTACCGGGTGCTACAGTGGCTGACATGCTTCTCCCAGCCACCATATTACTAGGTAGGCGAGGTAGGCAGCGGAGAAGCATGTTCCAAGAGATGGTTGCTGACCAACGTACGACTAAGAGCAACGGGCGCATTGACGCCGATATTAGCGTGCGGTATAGAAGAATTGTACGCATACTAAGTCATGCGACGCTTCTGTACTTCCGTCCCAACCACCATGTAAGATAGATACGCCACGACCGGAGGAGAGAAGCAAGATTACGGCACAGACCACACACCTTTGTATGTGAAGGATTTTAGGGCTGTTGAGGTCGTGTCTAGTCGTGGGACAGCACGACGTATGTCATGGGGACGAGGAGAGGTTTGATGCCCGAAAAGAAGCCGGCTGTGCATCGATTGAGCGACAGAGCATTTGACCTGATGCTACCAACCAACATCAACGCTCACAGTACACAAACGCGACAGGGTGGAGGGAGGGAAAAGGTACCGTACCAGTTTGCTGGGCTGCCTACCACCCTACCATCTTACCACATGTAGACAGCCAGGCATCAGGCAGCCAGGTATGCAGCATCAAAAGATGTGGGGAGGAGGGAGGAGGGAGGAAGAGCTCACTACCTACTCGAGCACCACTAGCTAGATAGGTAATGCGGAAGCGCACCGCGAATGCATTGAGACTTTTTCTCGTGCGTCGCAGCCGGACAGGCGGTGATGTGACGGGCTCAGAAGCGATGCGTTGGCGGCGGCGCTTGGGTGTCGGTGGCCAAAAACTTGGCCCTGAGTGCTGCCCTGGAACCTGTCCTGTCCGGGGTTAGTGACGAGTGGGGGTACGTACCACTGCAACTGAATGATGAAAGCGTGTAGGTATGTTCCCTTGGGTTTCTGTAAGGCAGAAAATGGGAGGGCTCGGAGGGTCAGCCCAACGCTCACTTGTACCATGAAGTATCGAGGGACGAGATGCAGGGATGCGAGTTGTACTGTTTGCGTGCGAATCCGCGTGCCGATATACTCAAGGTACGTACTCTGGATACGCCGAGGCGAGGTCCGCCGACGCCCCACTTACAGGATTTCAGCAGGGCAGCTGATTAGTCCAGAGGGCGCGCCCCCATTAAAGCAGGCAGGCCCCTCACTGCCCATTCTCTGAGTTTTCACTCGCTTCTGCCAATTTTTCACCAATCAATCTGCCCTCACTCGGCTCGGTCCACCACTTGCGCGAATTCGTCGAATCAGTTGCGAGTTTGCCTCCTTCATCCAACACAAGACGAGCCTCCCCCCCAGCAATTCTTCTATTCGTCTATACGCCTATTCCTGAAACCTAAACACCCTCGCCTCACCAAATCAGATCCAGCCATTCACGTCAACCCTCGCTCCCACCCGCAACCCGTCAACTGGACCGTGCTTGTGCCTCGCAGCTCACCAGACAGAGCCCAGAGTTCTGCCCAGAAACCCAGAGCCTAGAGCCTAGAGCCCAGCGAGCGCAACGTCAGTGCTTCGTGCTGTGCATACTTACATTGAAGATCGACAATCTGTATGTATGTATGCATGCCTGTTGTTCTCGATTTTGCCATTTGCTTTTGCCCGTTGCCACAACTGTATAATACCCCAGCATCGCTGCAATCGCGGCTTGTGGGCACGCGCCATTAACGCCAATCGCTGCCCCAACGTTGCACACGCGTATGGTATTCGTATCGCTCAACCCTATCTAATCTGATCTAATAGACACAGACAGTAGCTTGTCGTTGCTATAACCCTCTGGGTTTGAGTCTTCGCTCCAGTTTGCGGTGCCTACAGACTCGATTCCAACAGTAGTGTGCCCTTCAAGGTTTCCGTCTTGCTACGAGTACATACAATAAACACCTGCCTGCCAATCACGCGCATGTACTAGGCCAAAACAGGGACCACCACCAAAACTCATATGCAACATCGACAGCCAGTGGCAGCCCTATCACCCAAAACACTTTTGGTTGCGCCTACCATACCACTCACTCACTCACTCACTCACTGTCTCCCCTGTACAGTAGTAACTCACCTAGGCATTCTCCCAGGCTGAGGAAGTAAAGGTAAAACGTCGATATTCATTGTTGTCCTCCATGCTTGTGCTTCATTTCTTTCTCTTTATCGCGCTTGACCAGGCCAGTGCCAGAAGCAGATGCTTTCCTTTCTATGCCAGTCTTGTTTCTCTCATTATCCGTTAGTTTACCCCATACCTCTTTCATATGCGATACGCGACGGCCCAGGGTAGCTCTTGATCGCCGCCAGCCAGTCAGCGACGCAGCGCAAAGACAAAACGGCAGGGTCCGAGAATGAGACCCAGCACCACCCTTCTCCCCCGACAAATCAAGAAGCTCTTCTACACTTCTCAGCTCCTCTTTGCGAAGAGGTTCGAGAGGTCCTATCGCTATCTACAATTTTATGCCATTGGCCATTGCCAATCAGCTGATCAAGGCTATCTGCGGATTGCGATTTCTTTCGAAGTCAAGCCTGCCGGCATTCGTTCAATTGTGGCCCTCGTCGGTGCCTTCAGCATATTCATCAGTGATCATCTCAGGTGTTGGATCCTTCAACCTGGGACCAACACTGCAGTAAGTGGGTGATTATACCCGCCCTGCACAAATCCACTCCTTCCCTTTCGAGAGCCACCGTACCCCGGCCCCCCGGCTCATCGGTACCGAATGCTCCCATCTACCTCAGTACATCAAGTGTGTTCTTTCCATGGACTCTGTCTTACACGTGTAGTCACGACCCGCCCACAAGTGCTGTGCTGCTGCTGCCCTCACATACTTTTCGTCGTGCCAGTAAGTACTGCTGCTGGGTATTATAGAAACGCGACCTGCAAATGGTACCGAATGCTCTCTGTCTGGTACATGCCATCCTCCAATGCTGAACCGATTTTCCCCTGTCGTCCTGTTACTGTTATAATTAGACCTGCCTGTATCCTGTTTCTCCATCATGCCCTAGCTAACGTTGTTATCTCAGGACGGCTTAGACATCCAACAGTCTGGCAACCTACAGGGCGAACCCAAGCACTCGGGAACTTGTTTGAAGAAAGGTATGCGCTTTTCCCTACTTTCTCCCACACCAGCCGATCTACTACCACTTTCATTCCCCCATCTATCTGCCTGCAACGATA
This sequence comes from Astrocystis sublimbata, assembly GCA_022453515.1. NCBI lineage: Eukaryota > Fungi > Ascomycota > Sordariomycetes > Xylariales > Xylariaceae > Astrocystis > Astrocystis sublimbata. The sequence goes on along the minus strand of JAJNNY010000058.1, from coordinate 50,120 downwards.
CATTCACACACCACCAAGAGCCACGCCAACTCGTCGCTCGCCCACTAAGGCAATGTGACGATTGGGTGCATCCTCTTTCAAGTCGCAAACTCCTCCACCTGGGGCGCCATCCACCCGTTCTTGCGTAACTCGCATCGGGCCTTTCCCTTTTCTTTCCTTGTCCCTTTTTCTCACCCACACCCTCGTAGTTTTGGGTGTGGCCAAGTACTCCATTACCTCTCCTAAAGTGAGCTCATTCATCTGTTGTTCACCTGTGGGAAAGAACGTACGCTATACTTTCCCTAGCCAATCACCCATGTCGAAGCCTTGGATTGTTCCAAAGCATACCTCTCCTCCAGTTCTTCTTTGCAGCCCGACTATGACCCTAGCTGTCAGGCCCCATTTGTCGGGCAGGGTCTGCTTCGCCTTGCGCGACGGCCGGTCCAGATGTTGGACCTCCAGTCGCGCTGAGCTGGTCCACAGGGTGGGCCTGGCTCGTGCATATTCCGTCATGCATGCCAGCGCATCAAGTAGTAGTCGAGCACGAGAGAACCAGCACTGCTGCTCACCCCCCGCCCCCTCGCATTACCCGAATTTTCCTCATGTACTTAACACGGCGTGTCTAATGCCTCTGGTTGGACAGATCCCCACAATCAAATAGCCGTTGAGAGACGCTTTGAAGTCAAGCTCTCGAAAGCTGTTTCGCCAGACCTATTCGCTACTGGCACTGGATTGTTCGAGCAAGTAGCCTTGCACATCGCCAAACACTCACGTGGTTGTTCTGGTTCTTTTAAGCCTGAGCAATCCGAAGCACAATAAGGCCCGCCCCGCAAAGGCATTCAACTTGCATATGCCGTAGAGGCCGGCCACCTGCGTGCACCTACCACATCACTCATTGCCAGCGCATCCACGCATATCCAATAGATTGGGTCGCATCCAAGCCTACCTCATCGCGGCTACCCAAGTGACGAAAGACCCTCCCAACGCGTGTGCCCTACACTAGGCAATCGTCCCCCCTTTTATCCCCAGCCGCCGAACGACCTAACGACGTCAACTGCTGCGCGGTCTTAGATATACACACAGAATCTACAGGCCATACACACTGCAGCCAACTAAATTGGAAGCTGAGATTCAGAAGAGCTAATACAAAGCTCGAAACTAGCAGGGATATTACAACTTCTCTATCGCCAGTTCTCGTTATCAACCGCCAATAATGATGGACTACGCGCAATATCAGCAACCTCCACAGCCGGCGCATTCTGGTTACACGAGCTCCGGAGCCGGGAACAACATCACATCTCCCACGAGCCACAGTATACACCAACACGGTGTTCAGACGTCGCCGATTTTGCCGTCGCAGCATCAGACATCGGGAGCTGGACAAGGCCACAACATGTATCAGACACAGTATGGCGTGCCTCAGCAGACCATGCATTACGGCATTCAGGCAGCGGCAATGGCCGCAACAGCCGCTGCGGCTGGTGGAACGGGGTATTCGGGCTATATGACCTCGGATCCAAGTCTCACGCAAAGCTCGCCGAGGATGGCATCAGGCACGAAGAAGGAATCTCGAGATCCCCGTTCGCCGCAGCAAATGAGTAACGTCAACCCACTCTCGGGACGGCGTATGAGCCAAGTTCCGAGCCCAGGCGTTCCCAATGCGCCCATGATGAACCACACAGGCCCTCGCGCGGCCGTTGCGCCTCCAATGCCTCCCGGCCAAACCATGCAGCAACCCCAATCGCCGGAGATGGCCCCTGGCGTCGAGGAATCTCCTCTATATGTCAATGCGAAACAATTCCACCGGATCTTGAAGAGACGAGTCGCACGCCAGCGCTTGGAGGAGGCATTGCGCTTAACGAGCAAAGGTCGCAAGCCCTATCTACACGAATCTCGACATAATCATGCCATGCGACGACCTAGGGGTCCTGGCGGCCGTTTCCTGACCGCAGAAGAGGTGGCAGAGATCGAGCGCACCAAGGCTGCTGGCGATGATAAAGATAGCGCCGGTGGAGACTCTACCGGTACCAAGGCCGGCTCCAAAAGGAAGTCAGAAGCAAGCTCAACAGATGCGAACAAGAAGGCCAAGACCAGCACAGAGAGTCCCGAGGATGAAGATGACGAAGATGCCGAGGATGACAGCTGATAGTACGAGCCTCGCACAGCACCAGCATTTTACTTTGTTCAACTATTCACGATGTTACGACTTGTTTGATTCTTATTGCCTATACCATCTCGTGTTGGCGGGTTTTCGGGGCGAGGGGAATCATGGGAGGGTGTCACGCGGAGACTCAGGGAGCGTTGTTTTTATACTGCTTTGAAAGGAACAAGCCGACGCAAGTCGGTCTTTTCTCTCGTATAGGGGTCCAGGTGTTTCCTGTGAGGTTTCAACGACAACTGGCATGTCGGCAGGCGCCGGGACGTTCGCTCTTGGTATTTTCCTAAACGTTTTCCCTCATCGCCCACGCGATATGCTTTCCCTCTCTACATATCTGTTTAATCTTTGTTGCATGGTGCGGATGCTCTGTGGATGGGACGGTATGGTTGCAAGATTGCATGGATGAAACGCTTTATGGAAGGATACCCAATTACACTTGCCAGTGTTGAAGTACTTTACTCTTTGAAAAAATTTCGATTTCGATTCATGTCTACTGTGTTGAGATGGATGGGGGAGTGTGTTCATTTCTTTCTTGTACAGAGTTATGTATCCAGGATGCGAGGGCGTTGCGATGCAAATGAGAGAAAAAAATAAGAGGCTGGGTCAAGAATCTATCCCAAAATCAGAAACAATAACAACAGAGCCGTTCGTTCGAAATGGAAAAAGGGGTGGCACACAGCGATAATGTGCCTATGCCAGGATGGAAATAGATACTTGACAAGCAATCCGTCGCCGGATAAGGAAACAGATATGATGCATGAAATGACACACTACTACTACTCGTACGAGATGGTTACTGCGATGCTGTGCAGGCTTGAAAGCCGCTATGGCGGTCTGTGATTGTCTTGCAATATGGTCAATATGATGACGTAAAAGATGAGAATGCCGATTAAATCATTCATATAGAATAGACAGCTCATTTCGCAGGTAGCAGTAGCACACACTTGTTTGTCAGGTATGCATCTGAGCAAATGCTACGGTTCAGTCCAGGTCGCATTAAGTATGCCGTGCCTCATATTCATGCATATTGCTTCATCGCCTACAATGTTACGGTCGCATCATAATACGTTCGGAGCAGTCGGTGCAAGTGTACATGAATAAGGTGCCATACGAAGGGAGACGAGGCCGATACCGTACCGAGTTACTGAAGCCAGTGGCGAGGGAAATGTGAGAGGCTGGGATCGGGTCGCCAAGAGACAAGAGAAGACCCCTGGGTGCTAATCCGTTACTGTTACCTCGTGAATGTTGGGTCTAGGGTGCTGTTGTCGCAATCTTACCTAGGTAGATTTGCACGTACATGTATGTATACACAGGTCTTCGAGCATGTCAGCCCAAAAGTGAACCGGCTGATTTGTACCGTGCTTTGCCTACAGCTTCTCCTCCTTCCTTTTCTTATTGCCGTTATACTGCAAAGAACGCAGGGAATGGACGAATCCCCCCATGGCAAGGGAGGGGCGCAATGTATATGTTCTAGATGCAACATGATGAAATAGGGACTTGGTCCGAGACAAAATCTGTTGCCTGTTGTCCCTGTCAGCATTAGAATGTCTACATTACAACACGTTTAGCCGTTGTGGTTTTAGACATGCTGTATATAGGTGTGTACGGCATGGAAGGAGGGGGGCATCGTCATCTTTCGCAACGGCGGTGAGCCAAATTCGATCCATTGGGACTCAGGCATTCAGATTCAGGTATCAAGACTTAGAGCCAGGGAAGAAGGACAAAGGACAAAGGACTCTGGAACGCTCCAAAAGCAGCTACATCGGTCAGCTCCCGCCGCAAAGCTACCTACCCAAGGGAGACTAAGGTGATGACGGGCGACGAGAAAGTCGGTGTAATCGTCTCTTTGCATTTCGAGCAGCCTGCCGACGCCTCCAAGATTGTCATTGTCACTGTCACTGTCACTGTCACCATGTACATACATGCAACATAGTAAGGCAGGCAGAGACGCTCGGTGACGTCTCTATTCTCATCATCATCATCTCCCTTCTTCTTCTCTCGTGCACCTCCTTTCGCTCGCTATTCCTCCGGCATGAGGCGCTGCAGCCATGGTCCTCGCCTGCGTCCTCGCCTGCGGTGCCGTACTGCACCCGTCCGCGCGCTGTGTTCCCACCCAGCCCAGAGTAGGGTGGCGTTCTTGTTGTCGATTTCGACACAGCGCTTTTCGGGGCAGGGCAGGCGGGCGGCCGGGCGTCTGACTTAGCATATTGGTCTATATTTGCAATACTACGTAGGTACCCACCGGATCGCTGCATCGAAATGGGACGGGATGAGCCTCAACGATGGGAAATATGGTAGTGCTGCTGCTTCGAGTGCTGGGACGGCGCCTGACTGGCCGCAGCGCATTTCCCCAGAATTTCCCTCTTCAGTGCCGCCGCATCGTGACGGGCGGTCCCAGACCACTCGACCATGCCCAGCATGTCCAGCATGCCCTCCCATTCACCGATTCTTCCTCTTTCGAGAACCGCCGTGTGTCCTATTCCGGACAGGTGGTGCTGCCCCAATCGTCCAATCGTCCAGTCGTCCACATTGTTGGCGGCATGGAGTAAGTAGGTACTTAAGTACATAGTTTGGGTGTTTGGGTGGGCGAACCTTGCCGTTGCATGAGATGGGTGGCGAGAAAGTGACAGGGGGTACAGTAAAACAAACGAGGGCTGGCTGGTTCTTCGTCTGTCTCAGGCATTGAACGCCCCTCGGACGCCCCTCGAACGCCCAGGCCAGCGATGCACACCCAACGGCACCACTCTGACCATTAATCCGGGCACGAATCAGCGTTCAGGCCACCGTCGCAACGCCTGGAATGAACCCCGATGACCACCGAGTGAAGGTCTCCTCTATCTACCGCGACACTTTGATCAGGCCCGAGGATCGTCGTCGATTGATTACAAAGTAGTGCTCGCTAATACGTACGGGAAAGCCTCGACGAGACGTATCGGGTCTGAAAATATATTGACCCAAAAGAGCCATCGCAATGTTCGAGGTGCTACTGTGTAAGTGCTGCTTAAGTGCTTACTATCACGTACGTGGTTGTCTACACCAACTTTCATGGTGAAGCGCTATTTCCCTGCGTTGCCGTCGTGGATCAGCGAGTGTTCCCTTCGTCTCACGTCGTATTATTGAATGGACGTTACCCGCGAAATTGGCCGCGAGCAGATCGAGGAAGATATCTTCAAAGGGAGGCAAAGCTCCGAACCGAAGTCAGCACGAGGTCTTTGCCAACCCACCAAGCCGAGGCACGGCTAACCTTGAACAAACATACTATCAAACTTTAGTGTCTATGGCGTTCAGCCTCAGCAGACACTAAGTAGAAACCCTCACCTGATCTTGGTGTCCTCGTCAACATCGTCAAGGGAACGTCAATGATTTACCATCAGCTTTCCCTAGCTAAGGGAGCGAGTGGTAGCTAGGTCGTCGCGCCCCTTCGGAAAAGGTAAGCGAGTGGTAAGAGTGGTGAGAGACTGTTTACTTCGCGATCGTGCGCCACTTTCCTAAAAGCCGCAACTAGCTCATCCCAGTTCGCCACGAGACGGTTGCCGGCGAATGAGATCTTGAAGCGGCGTCTTTGCCATCTGATTCGACCTTGAGCTTCGGATCTCATTAACGGGATGCCCACATCCAATCGCGCTTATTGCGACGCTTGTTTCTCGTTCCTGGCGCTTGCCTCGTAATACTGGCCCTGACTGGACAAGCACTGGCTGGTTCCTGGCGGGCTTGGTTCCAGTCTGGAAGATGCCGTGATTTAGTTGGCTTGCGACCGGTCCGGGTCGGAACGTGATGACATCGATGATCGGAACCGAGCTGCCGAGGTAGGTAGGGAGCTGGAGCTGTTAGTGACCGCGACGCTAGGTACTATGTTAACTCGTATGTTGACTTTCAAACCCTCCACGAACCAATCACATGTTACGTAGCATCTTGCGCGGCGATGATTGCGCATGGATACACTGGCGAGACTGGCATGGGACTGGATAGTACGCAAACATTGGATCTCTGTCTATCATGCACCGAGAACCGCACTCTCTAGCGAGTTTATCGTCACCGTCTTCAACGCCAAAGGATCGCCCTTCGTGTTTCTTTTTCTCGTTAAATTCATAGGAGTTGGAGTTGGGTCCACTGCTGCAGCCTTAAGAGATGTGATCACGGGCTTCAATTCTCATTAGCGCCGTTTCCGATTATATTGCACTCTTTTTCTTTTTCCTCTCCCTACTCTTTTGTCTTCCATGTACAAAATGGAAAACAAAACGTCGTCCGTTCTCAATGCGACGTGCCACCGCCCCGTGGGTCAGGGTATCCTCCCTCGTCTCTCGCCTTACATACATGTCTTATGTTAGCCGCGACAAGCCCAGGTTGGGCCGAAATGACCTCCAACTTGCGCGGAGATGACGACGCACTTTCTGTTCGAGTGGCGGATAGCGAGCGCTCCGGGGATTAGAATACCTCTCGTCTGGGATGCCCTTTTCCCGGGATACCGATCAGCGGTCCCGAAGGGGTGGTGCTTAGTACTCGGCGCGTCTAGTTTGATTTCAGCGTTACATCGTGTGTACTTGGGCAGGTTGGTGATCGATTATCGTGACATAGTGTGAATAATGTTTGTAAGCGACTGAGGTTCCCGAGGTCCTCTGATCTGACACCGAGGACGAGTGCGACGAATGAAGCGATCTTCCCTATCCCAATCTCGCTTCGCTAGGTCTCCCGACGCGATGTCCCCTTCCGACGAACTGGAAATCGATAGCGTTTTTTTGGGCTGATGCATGTCTAAGTAGGTGCCTAGCAAGGCTGAATCAAGTGCGGAATGTCGGACGAAAATGAGGCTCTGCTATGTTTCGGCTGGCCTGACGTAGCAAGACTAGGTAGCAAGTACTTACACGAAATATACCGATATGTGTACTCGTATTCTGTGATGTACGTACTGGAGTAGACGGGCAGGCAGACGGCTTCCAACGCTGTCCACTGTGGCGTATAAGATTATAGTACTTTTCGCAAAGTTGTCCAAATACGGCACTCGCGTGCTAGCTAGCTGAACAGCGTCATGCTTACTGCGCTTTCGCATGCACATATGCGCAGCTCTTGGGGGGTTAGACGATGTACTTGTAGATCAGGCCAGTATTGGCAATGCAAGCGTTCTCAGAGATCATGAAACTTCCATTGCTTTGGTCCTACAGAAAAAAAGAAAAAGACGATGTTATCGCCGACAGACATGTCTTGGCATATCACCCCATATTGTTATGCAATCGCTTAACTTGACATGTTAGTCAGTACATGTATAAAAATGCAGCAATTTACATGTAAGTATGTGACCCCCACCGAGAGCTAGCCGGTTTGAATTGGGATAGTTCATACAGTTAGTCGGGAGTGGTACGCGTTGGGGAGGTAATTTTGGAAAGAGGTAAGAGGTGTATGAGGAAGACCCTGGTTATTGCGTTAGTTTGAGGTTGGGGGACGAACATATGCGCTTTCGTGAATCCTACTGCTATATTTCAAATATAACTGAGCTCACTTTAAACTCCATGAGACGGCTAATTAGGCATGAGACTGTATCACATACTGTCCTGTGTTCGTGAATAGTTTATTACCCATGGTGAGGTGCTCATACCAACGGTTGATAGCTTAAATGTATAATGAGTGTTCGTATCTATCTCATCTCGCTCATATGAGTAGAGTTGGGTATCTTTCTATACGATTTAGATGAGTATTTAATACGTGATGTCCATTACTGGTGGTCTACTAGACCGTGATGTTTTAGCAAGCCTCCCCTTAGTGTCGACATTTGATGTAGAGATAGCACTGAGATCATTGTTTGCAAACTGGACAGATCGTCAGGCTCATTCAATTCTTGATAAGTATACTATATCGCAGTAAACAAGACAAGACTGCAACTAGTGTACTAACAAGCAAATGGATATTTAATGAAGCTCTACTGGACGAGCATCCTGTAGGGTATATTGTCAGTTAACAGTTATTGAATAGGAGTTCGTCATCGAATCAGATATTTTACAATAAGAAAGTTGAACAGTATTTTATTCAAGATGAAGGAAACTGTGTCTGTTCTATAAGATCCGTTAAGAGTATGAATTATATGTCATCGCAGAGTTAATTGGCTCTCAATGCTAATCAAAGAATAGCCCTTCGATCTAAAGTATAGCGTTAGCATCATATCATAGAAAATACTCTCTTTAAGGCAATCGTTATTATATCTTCCTATCAGCATGTTATACTCTTATTGAAAATTGTACTGTGTACTCCGACTTCGAGGATCAAAAGCAGTGTGTTTTGGAGCAACTACGGCGCTTGTTTACCTCTCGTTCTTGTTAATGCTTTATAATTTTAGTTACAAACAAGGTACGGACAGCCAAGTGTCTAGGTGACTTTCAATCCTCTAGTTCTTTGATAGTGTCGTTGTACAGTGCTGCAAGTCCAGGCGAAGGGAGTGACAACATTCAAAGGAAGACAGTTCTATCTTAAAGAGGTAGCTTTCCTACGCTCCTCAAGGCGCTCGGGTGTAGCAGCGAGTAGACGAAACAAAATAGTGATTATGGACCAGGTAGCTCTTGGGAAGGTGCTGCCAGGCAACTACCACTAACACTTGCCACTGTTAGGTAGCTTCTAGATACCTAAGCAGTCATTAGAGAAGGAGCGATGACAACAGAAAGGCATACTAGGTAGCGACAGCATAAGTAGGTGAGTCATTATCGGACGTAAGTAAACATATATCTGCACGCCTTAGACCGCACATTTAGAACCCTTCCGAATACAACCCACTTTCTTAGAGCCATTTTCCATCACCTCTACAACTTCACATTTACAAACAGCACACAGAGCAGGTTTCGCTCCATTCTCTGTCCTTGTTACAGGTATCCGTATGCATCAGGAATGTCTCGCTCTAGTTCAAACCAAGCATTGGTCCAACGGGGAAATACGATTGACGTCCTTAGTGATGCAACCTCCGTCCGACCTTGTTGGTTTTGATGACGAAGGCTGTCATAGATTCGCCAAAATACCCCTACTGCCGTCGTCATCACAGCAGGCAAGGCCTCAGGATAGAAGTCAAGGTTCAAGATGGAGCAATCCGAACCAAAGGTTGGGTTGGAGTATAAGGTAACGAACAATTTGATATACCCGCCCTGTTTCCCGCAGTTCTCGAACCCCATACTAACAACGCCTGGAATCTCAGGACGAGTACGAAATCATCAAGGCCCACACCAAATTCAATCCTGCCTCATCTGTCGCCGTACCTGACTGGCAGACATACTTGAAGACCCCCGCAGCCAAAGGTTTTAACCCCGATTGGATAGCCGTTAGGACTTTGAGAGAATCCATAGCCTTCTGTTAAATGCTCGGTGGCATGATTTCCCCGACAAAAACACGTACACGGAGACGCATTATCGTCTCCAGCGTGAAGAAGCTATTGCTATGATATGCTACTCTGTGAGAACGTACCGCGAGGCTTCTACTGTGGAAGACAACCGTGAAACATGTGTTTACACAAAGGTAAGACCTTTCTCGGGAATGATATGCTTTCAGATCTAACAAACACCGATAGATGCTTGCCATTATGTCACGACCCCGTGCTGGCCCATTACGGAGTAACCTTTGGACCGTAAATACAGGGCACATAATGATGTACGAGCTTTGTTGTATTTAGATAGCGAGAGCGCTTGCATCCCATTGTACTATTACAATAGTCATTTACTGGACTTCCAGTAGTGAGAACTGCGAAATCTCGCTGATGCTTTCCAATGAGATTCTCTTTTCTTGCCGATGGTCGTATTCCGTATCGCTTGAGATATTCGAGTAATCCGCTGCTTTGTAAAAGAACCGGTGATTTTGGATGTGCAGTCATGAAGGGTCGAGTTTCAGCGACCAGGAAAGTAAGCAACATCACCAAGTTTATAGGCGTTGATCAAAGCTACTTAGGTACCTAGGTACACAAGCTTCCTCGCTGGAGTCTGAAACCACCCTCCAGATACACCAATCCTTTCGAAGGCTGTCTAATCGGCTTTCGACCTCTTGGAAACGTCAACGAAACTGATCAAATGATAATAAGCCGTTGTTGTTGTTGTTGTATTGTTCGAAAGGATTCCATTTACATTGTTGTCTCTATATAATGGTTTTATCCTTAATAAGACGTCTGGCGCGAGACGCTTGCCCTTTCCTTGCACACAGTTATATATACACATTAGAATCGGTGATGTATACATAGTTGTTATATCATCAGTATACAATTATCAAGACTCTAACTCCACCAGGTGAGTAATATCTACTACATTTGGCTGACAGGGTACATGAGTAGACGTGGCCGTCTTTGCGGTCTCATAGGAGCCAACTGATGCCTCCAACTCAGCCTTCTTCTTGACATATACACCAAGCAAGTCTCGAGGGCCTACTGAGACTTCAAGCTCTGGCTTAGTCACGTTTATGCCAGCTCCAGTCTCAGCCCCCGGGGTGCCTTCAAGCTCTGCTCGTATCGCCAAAGCATCCAACTCTGCTTTGACCAGCAAGCACTATATTCGGCAAGTAGGCGATCATCGTTGGGGGGCCATCGAATACCACACCCCCATAGTTATGGGAGGCGAAGGAGTTAAAGGAGTCTGTCTGGCTCGGACCGAACGCGAAGGCAGAAGGCAGCCCCCCATTCGAGTCTGTGACGACAAAAGTGCCCTTCGTGAGTGTCGCAGTGCACCCTTGATCAGAATTCCAGTCAAAACCACTATTGAATTTGTCCATGAGTTTGGCTTGTACACATCATAGTTAGAAGAGACTGACATGTGACAACAGGTCGCTATTTTGAATAGATTGTTGCTTGCAACAGTTGTCATACCCAAAGGGCAGAATAAACCGGGCGAGTATGTGAGAGTGTAAAAAAACCCCTCTTGGTCAATATATTGGCTGGATTCTGGAAAGCATCTTGAATTGCCCTCTAAGGATCCAGTTGCAGTACAAGCGTCCTTGTCGCAAAAAAAACATGTAAAAACTAGGACACCCTGGCGCTGGAGTGAATGTAGTGGTAAGAGCAGGGACTGAGCTTGAGACCATATTTGTCGCCATGGTGATAATAAGTTGTATTACTTCTTGAATCAGCATCCACCGCACGAGAACAGGATGAATTCAATCAAGAGAATCAATAGCCGACCTGTATAGATAGCCACCATTATAATAGCGTCTTCTGATCGCGAATCTTGCGAACAACGACCAACAGCTCATTCAGCATCCTGCTAATGGAAATAAAAAGTATGAAACACCAAAAGCGACACAGTGACATTGGGGGCCGTCAAGTTTTGATCCTCATACTGAACAGTGTTGATTCCCAGACCTGTCATACCGCCCACTAAGATTGACTGTGCTAATCTTTCAAACGAGCATTAGAGTAGTATCGGAGGATGGGTAGCCAAGTTATAGACGCTGCCCATAAGGCATTGCTCAGCCCTACAATTGCGACTCTGGAGTAGACAGCGCCTCTTTCGCACGCATCGGGAGTTTGACATCCCTTTCTTCAACTGTCTCTTAATTGACGCATTTGACACAAGCGAGTCATGCCCCCAAGATCAAAACCAACAAGCGGAGCCACCGTTTGAATTACTACGATCCTTCAGTGCGCTACAACTATAGCTTTGTGTGTAATCAATATAGGAAATCATTTAAGAGAATCCTTATGAAGTACCATAATCGTGTTTTCTTATCGTAGGAGTTGACGACAGCTAATCGCTATCTAAGCAACAATTACTAGCTAACCTCAGGAGTGATTTATGGTATTATTCCAAGTTTGATCAGTGATGAGAAGGCTCGTCGGTCTCGTGTGCCCCCAATGCAACCCTCCTGGACGAGGCAAGTTTGACCCTTCGTTTCATAGTCCTTACCGTGTACCTCCCAATAGTTCTGATGTAGCTTTCCCATAGTATTAACACCCCATAAAGACCTATGTGGCTCTGTGATGTGATTGATTGACGCAGTGTGGTGCGAGCTTCCTTCAAAAAGCTGTCGCACCGAGCACCGGCATCCTGGCATTTAGGCTGACAGAAGACATTATGATCAATTTTGATGCATTACTCCTACAACTATCAGTCACGCTTGTATTGGCTATGAGAGCCGACTTCAACCCCAAAGTATCACCACTTTCCTGCCCCAACCGCGGCCACATAAGGGGGCTGAAGCCAACCTGTTTCAACCGTCATTTTAGAAGACAGGCCAAGACAGTCAAGTACATGTACATCATCAACATACAAGGTCGCACTCTTGGGATGCGAACACGTCCAGCAACGTAGCGCCAAGGCGTGGGTCTTAAGCCCTTCATGCCGACGCATCATATATGTCGGCGTGGCTCTTATTCGAGGTCCTGTCATTACGAGTCGATCGGGTGGTCACCCGTCAACACGAGTGGTCTCATGGGGACATGTGATACTCTTAATCAAGGGATGGGAAGCGCTGGCCATTGCATTCCGGACATGATTAGATCGGACGGTTTTGAGACTGAGTGAAGAATGAGTCCTCGCGACGGCAAACGTATGATTTCAAACAGGTCATGCGTCGAGTATACAACTTGGTCATACAGCTGCAGCGGCTATGCCCGGAGTTGCTTTCATCTCAAACCATGGGAAGGAGATACCTCTCTGAACCGAAACCCCTTCCCGAGGTACATGGCCTTGAATTTTGATTGGTATCGTAAGGTGATGAGTGACTGCTGCTCGTGGACCCAAATGGAGCGTTCGGGCGACTTAGTCGGTCGAGTCCTTTTTCGAAGGTAGGGAGCGGTACGCGTTGCATGACACCCCGAATGCACAGTTTCTGAAGATGACAGGTTATTCATCATAGGTGCATAAAGCTGCTTTTGACAGCTCATACAGTTGAGTAACTCCGATTCACCTCGCGATATCCGTTACCGTCTGTTGTGTGCTCTTACCCTTTGCAGTCATTACAACAAACCTACGCAACATGTCGAGGTTTTCGTGACACGAAATGACAACAGTTGAGGCTAGGCTTGTGAAGCAAGGGTTGTTCGTCACACCCCGAATGTTCTTGCCAAGTGAGATAACACGATACTGAAGGTTCTCGCGGAGGTGAGCCAGTCGTCACTCCATGCCAGAGATGGCGCACCAAGACCGTGCCGAAACGATGCAAGAATCATCTTATTCGCACCCAGTAAGTTTTACCAGCAGAAGGTTTGCATGAAAAAGCCGTCAGCCAAGGTGGCTGAATTTCGATAGGGATGGTAGGTCGCAGGCTTCATGGCCACTGGTAGGGTCGGCTAGGCGGTCATCTATGAGATAACGAGTCGGGATTCGATGACCATCGCCCAGTGAATTGTGTAAGGGGGCGAGTATCTTCTAGTGCAAGGCATAAATGCCTCAGGCTGCTACTAGTAAGCCAATTGAAGCAGGCCTTGGGCGCTTATCTGTTGACATTGAGAATATCAACGTGGTATCTACTACGTATTCTAATCAATCATGTTGCTCTGATATCCTTGTACGACATGTCCTATGGTCGAGAACTCGGGTATTTTGTCCTCGAGGGAAGATTTTGCTACTAAGCTTCGTGGCTTTGAAATGAACACCTACCAGTTCGCTGATAGCGCGCAAACAAGGCTGGTGATGACATCAAGCAAACACAATAGTGGCATCATTGTCAAGCACGAGAATGATCAACCTGCTCCAAAGAGGTGGCACTGCATGGGCTATCAACTTTACCCAACTTGGGCAGTCTACGCGAGGGCCGAGAGAAAGGCCACCCTGTGCCATCAGGCTGTATGTAGATGGGGTATCTGCCCTGAGACAATCACGAATGATTGATGCAGGAATGGCACCGAAAATTATAGCGACCCGCAGGAAGAGGATCTATAGCCAAACGAGCGGCATCGTTCATGTCTCAAGGCATCGCCGTTAGTATGTTTGCCGCATATATTCCTGGCAGCACTCGGCGATATTTGGTGGCCAGATCCAAGCTGTGTGACAAGTACGACAGAAAAAATGAGCTTTGATCGAAGTCGACCCCGATAGCTGGGACGTCAAATCTCGGCTAGAATGGCCAGTGCGTACTTAGATATTCAATGGCTCGACTCTCATTCGCCATTCGCCCGTGGGACGTCGTCAATCAGAGTGTGTCCATGCCATGGCTCTGGACCCTTTGGTGACATCAAGCACACCCCGAGGCTAAGATTAGTGTGTGAGACGTAAAAATAGATCGCAGTTTGCGCCGATATTGGAAAGGTATCGTGGAAGCAGGAGCCTTTGGCTGATTGATCTACGCCCGGTTTGCCTGGCCCGAGCCAGATTGTGGGGTAGTCTCCGATGCAGTGGCCATTATTTGATCTTGTCATAATTTTTAGAAACGACGGCTCTTCCCGTGACAGAGCGCTGCGTGGCAATTCGAAGCACGAGAGTGATGAGCTGTTGGAGATGGAATAAGTGGCGTTGGGCCAATGAAGGGATTGAGGGCGCTTACATAGCTTCGGCGGCTCAGTCACCCCTGACCATTGGCAGAAAAGCAATGCAGAAGTGACATCTTATAGCGCTTAGAAGGACGACGAGAACAGAGAAGTAAACAAAACGGAGACACAGTCACTTTCAAGTTTACTTGTCGCCCGGCAACGACCCAGCGGGCCAGGCCGCCTATGCGGCCAGCAGTCAGGACAGCTGAGAAAGAGGATGTGTATAAGCGCGCGCTGATCATCTGAGTCTGGGGCAGCTGGCGCCCCTCGATCGAAATCTGCCAGAGTTGCCAAAAATACCACAAACCATGTCTTAGTCAGGATTAGCCATGATAATGGCTGTCTCTTGTGGCGCGCGCTCTGGGTAAGGAGGTATCGCGGGCCTCGAGAGCAGGGTTAGTCATGGATGGAGACAGGCTCTGATTGTGTGAAGATAGACGGAGACCAAGTGAGGGAGGTTTGGTGAGCCGCGCGCTGAATGAAAGTCAAGCGAAGCGCGGACTGATGAGCGACGGGAAAGACTGTGTGCTACGCTGTCTTTGTATGTTTTGTTTTGATCCTCGAGATCTTCCTAGGAGCATAAAGGCTCGATGTCCCATGGGGTTATGTGATGCTGCCAACATTGGAACATCACCACCACGCCCCCAGTCAGCTCAGATATACATGGTCGTCGTCCGAGTCAAGACTCGAGTAAGACACACAGAGCGGAACGGCCCTCAGCACACGTCGACGCGTTGTAACCCTTCAACTGTACTCTCCCTTCCGTTTATTGTCACCTCCACACACATCCGAGGACACATGAGCACCTCTACTCGCACACCTTTCTCGCTACCCAGGCCAATCAGCTTCCATTCTAGACCACACACATATTCAGCTGTCTCGTCAGCAGCAGCCAGCCCGCGCAGATCACGACTTCGCCCGGGCCTTTCTTAGACAAGGCAGAGACAGAAGAGAGGGAGGCTGCGAACAATCTCGGCAGACAGCTAGGTCAGTACAGAAATTCAATCTTAGTGCTGATATTGGGTGGCAAAATTTCGATCGGGTTGAGCGCGGCAGGGTGAATGAATGGTGGACGGAGGTGACGGTCACAAAAAGTGAGCGGCTACAGGGGTACTAATTATAGATTGAGAATAGTCCCGGCGCTTAATTGATTTCCTTGTCGTGCTTGTCCCGAACAGGTACCGTCCTCATCTCGCTAGGCCGCCCGACCCCGGCACAGAGCCCAGCAGTGCAGCACCACCGCAGCGCAACCCCGCGACAGCCAAGGCAGCTTTCCCTCCAGGGGGCCGCGCGACGAACACAGTACTGTAGCCGGTACTTACAGCACACGGGCACCCCTCGAGAGATTCCCTCCCCAAAGGTATGTTGTACAACAACGCGTTACCTACCAAACGCAATTGTGTGCTCCTAGTCCCATGGTGTTTCTTAACCCATTCCGTCCCTGCTTAGCACACTTACCTAGGTACCAGGTATAGCATAGTAGATAAATTTTGGGATTTCTGTTGCTAACGGTGCTTTGTCCAGTTCGGGTAGTACATACGAACGACCTCCGGACGCAGGAGTCTTCTTTAACCCATAACCCAGAACCCAGACTACGGGTTGCACTGTATATTATATACGGAGACAGTGGACTCTCATACAGTAGAGCACTGCCATACCGTACCTTAGGTTGGTTGGTAGCCTGCAGCAAGACGATCTGCTTCAGGAGATACCAGTAGATCGTGGTTGATAATCCGGAGATCTCGAGAATCCTCCTTTGTTTCATGTAAGCCACGAATTGGAATCGTCGACGATTGTCGAGAAGGACATGAGGGACATGAGCTAAAACAAAGTCTCAGCAGCATAAACACCAAATCAAATCAAAGCAAAGCACGGAGCAACCTACCTACCTAAGGCAAAGCGAGTCGCGGTTGAACTTTCAATTGCTTCCAAGGTTGCTTTATTTAGTGCGTACCTACATACAGCAAGCAAAATAAGTAGGTATTAATCTGCCCAGGCCCCCAGGTACCTCCCAAGGTTGCTACCTAAACCGAGCTTGGTGGCTTTGGGGCTCTCTCATTGGTGGCTGCATCACCCGCTACAGCTCTGCAGGCGGCAGCCAATCCCGCGCGTCACCGTCCAATACGCCCACCAAGACGCCCACCCATACGGGCCATACCTAGCCAGAGCGACTTACACGCCCGGCTACAGACCTAGTACTTACACACTGGATAACTTGCATCTGCGTTTGTGTTGCGTGCGAGTGCGTCCGTCGAGGGTGCAGTGCAGCACAGCGCAGCGCAGACCTGATCGATCCACCCACTTGCCGCCGTCGACGACTTGATTCACGGCTTCGCGCGCGCCGACTGGTCCTCGAGACGCTCCACTGCCAGCGAGCACCAGTGGCAGAGCAACTAAGACGGCATACCCCTGCCGCTCTGCTTCCTCTACTATTTCTCTATTCCTCCTCTATTCCTCTGGTCCCATCATCGCCAAGGACTTGTTCGCGTTCGTAAATAGAGCCAGACCAGACACAGACACAGACAGTCTGCCTAGCACAACGCAGCCACTTACCAACCAACCTTGAAGTGACTTACTTACCTAGCTGCACGGCATATTCTTAGGTATTCTTCGATACAGCAGCCCACCACTAACACGACATCCATCTCACACGACGACGTCCCGCCCCCATCCCTCATTCCTCATTCGCGACTTGTCCGTGACTAAGCCTTGACTGGTCTCGAGGCCACCCGTCTCCACCCATCCTCCCACCCATCTCTCTGGGTCCCGTCACATTTGTTTTTAGTGCCCCTCCCAAGCGGACTGCCGCCCAGGATACAAGGTACTTCTGGCCTACTCCCCTGTCGGTCTGGCGCCTCCGTTTCGTTTCGCTTTGTTCTGCGGCCACTCCCCACGCCGTTTTACAACCAGGCCCCCGGTCACCCCTGGCACTATCACCCCGGCCTGCCATCAACCCACATATTATTCTTATATCCTCTGCTCGCCCATCCCACCTGCTCGACCTTCTTTCTGGAGTGCCGGCTTTTCGCAAACATCCAAGGCGACTTCTGCGCGTAGTGTATAGGAAACCCCACGGTCTTGTATCTGATCAATCCGGGAGTCATTTACTTGACTTCGAGAACATCACCCATCACCCGGAGAGGATATATAAACCACCCCACCATCACACTACTCATCGCTTCTCATAACGTCATCACATCATGTCGACCACAAAGCCAAAGCTTCCGCAGCTGAAGACGCCCGTCACGGCGACCTTCCCGTCTGAGCTCTCTGCTCTTTCGGCCTCAGCTTCAGCCTCAGCAAGAACACCTCTATCGGCCATACCAGCTTTCATCAAGGAGGAATTCCCCGGAAGTGCCCGGACACCCATCAGCCCGCCTACTGCTTACATGGATTTCCTCAAAGCCATGTCAGTCCCGTCGCCAGTTGTTCCGGCCAAGAGATCGGTATCTGGCAGCTCAACCCCCGAGGAAGACCCGGCAGACGACTCGCCGCCATCCACGGCGAGCAGTACCGAAACAGACTGCTCGTGCAAGTGCGGTGGCCACAGCTCGCCCGTGGCCATTCCCCGGAGCCCTTATGCCAATCAGCCCATGTCTGCGCCACCCATGAATGTGACGTCGTACCCAGGCCTGAACGTCCCATCATCACCAGCAGTGTCTATCACAGACTCACCCATGAGCGCCACAATACGGTCACCGTTCAGCTCACGATCAGTGCGATCGCCCTTTGACTGGGATGCAGCCCTGAAGGCTCGCTACTCTCAAGATTGCCGAGCACACAAGCCGACAAGCAAGAGTGTGCGGCATATCCGGGAGGTTGTGACGCGGACCGTCACCTTCACGCCAAGGATGAGCCCAGCACCCAAAGGCAAGCGGAGGAAGACGCATGCAGAAAACTGCCAAAAACTGGCAGCAGCGGTGACGGGAACGGCAAAGGCCGTGGTAAAGGCGGAGGAAAAGACAGAAGTCAAGACGGAGGCGGCGACGGAGGCAGCGGCGGTGGCTCCTCCTCCATCCACTTCGATACCAGCTGAGGCGCCCGCGGAGACAACCAAGGTCGTAGCGTGACCTACACCCGATCTAATAGAGGCTCCAGTGATCTTGACGAAGCCACCAAGGCTTCCACTGATCTACCCAGCTGCGCCAGTTACCGACTCATATTCTTTCTCTCATTTGTTTGAATCATACTTGCTGCCACCTTTGACTTCAAGGTCCGAACGATTGCCACGACCTAAAATCTACGACATTCATCTTAACCCGGTCACTCCATCCTCACAAACATAGAGCAGGGGAATGGGGACCAGTTACGAATTACGTTTACGGCTTTTATCATACGACATTGTATTTCCACGTCAGCAACAGCGTTTCGGTGTCGGAGGAGTTCTTCAGCACGGCGTTGCTGGGCGGCGTCTCGCAACCAGAGTTTCCCAAGCTTCACGATACCACGGCAGGCAGAAGTTGGGAATGGGGTTGTTGCTTGCCACCTCGTGTTTATTTTCTATTTATGTTTAATGGGTCCCTGATTCAAGTGCTGGGAAACGGGACGGGGCAGGACTGGACAGGACTGGACAGGGAGATTACAAGATTTCTCCCCTCGAAGACTTGAGGGAGAGGCAAGGGCACAAAGATGTCGAAGAGAGGGGGCTGGGATGGAGGGTGTGAATGTAAGGTGTGTGTGAGTGTGAGTGGTCTTTGCCAGGAAGCATTCGCACCCATTGGTTGTTTGGCCGACGCATGTACGCATACCTCAGCCTACTTTAGGAGTGGCAGGGTTCGTGCGCGTGGGACTGCCCATGTAGACGCAGAGAGACAGAGCGAGAGAATTACTCCAATGATATCCCATATCCACCCATCCATTCCTCTGCATCCAACTGACTACATGCGCAAATGCCAATGTCATTTTTGCCGCAATCCTTCGGCTGCCTGTTAGTTTCTTGCACTTTCACCTGCAGCGGTGACTCACCCCGATTCGTTGCCTATGTATACGCTATTTGCTGTGTACATCCATACATACCTCTCACACCGACGGGTCAGGCACTTACTATACCGAGGGAGAACAGGTAAACAAGACGGAATACGACTCGTCGAATCAGGTTGCCCGTTTTCCTGTTTTTTTCTTTCCTTCTCTCTTTCTTGTCGTTGTAGTATGCGTCGGCAGCCTATTTGCATAGCACCTACTGCAGCGAAGAGGAGACCAAAACGCGACCTCACATGCGGCCAGGCCAGCTAGCCAGCTAAAGCAGAGCTGCGTCTAACCAACCTCCCGAGCTGCTGCTGCTAAGCTACCTAGGTCAGCAAGCTATCTATCAGTACGTGTCAATAACAATGCAAAGAGGTCTGTTCTATCTCTGTTTGTTATGCCGAGTTCATAGCTCAAGGCCGTTCATTCGCTCGTTCGCGCGTCACTACCCATACCCATACATACCACAACGCATCTCTATCTACCTACCTAGGTATGCATATGTAGTATACTAACCCAACCAACCACCTTACCAACAGAACAGAGAAGCAGCAAATGAACACGCAAACTAGAATCAAATAAACAAACAATAACAGGGGGACGTTAAAGTGCTTGCATGATTTCTCTCTCCCTCTCTGCGTATTTCGGTCTTGGTTTCGGTCAACTTCAGGCATCTGTGTGGTTTGCCTCCCTCCTGGACCCATCTGATATGGATATGATGGGTCTGTCTGCTTGTGCCACTGCTTACATACATACATACACTTCACCTTGTGACCGACCCAATTCGTGGTTGTTTGCCTCTCGTATCCACCTAACTCACGCATGTCTGCTTCTGATGTACAGGTGCTTCTAACATACAGGAGAACATAACGAAACGAAACGAGAAGGAAAAAAAAAACGCATAAACACACATATGACTTAGGTAGCCCACTTGTAAAACGTGTTTTGCTTGTTCAGGTAGGTAAGTAAGAAGTATTGTTACGTGACCTACATGCGGATACGTAGCTCTGATTGGCCAGGTTGTAATTGTTGGTTCTTGCCCCAGGGAGGGGAGAATTTGGCAATACCGAGTCTGACTGGCTGTCACGGCAAACTTTCTTTTCCTTCTTTTCCTTCTAGACCGAATCTTCACACTAGCTATATGTATCAATTCCTTGCGTTGATTTCACGCGTTCCGTTTGGCTGACAGGCCTAATAGTGCTGGCGATGATAATTACCTAGGCGGCACTTCCTACTACTTATACACTAAGTGATATTATGCACTTTTCTTCTTCTTCTCTATTACCCCCCTAATACCTACAATACCACACCTCATCTCTTCTCGTTGAGGAGCCCATCTGCCGTGATTTACTTTTCGCAAACCACGCGAGCGCAGCAAGCAGATCCATATAGGTCAGGATAGAATAAGCGTACTGCAGTGCAGTGTAGTATTCAGTGATCGCACGCAGCGGATAGGCCAGTTCTGTCGGTCAGCCAGCCGGGATCTAAGACAAGAGAGGTAGATGATGACGATGTGCGTCATGATCTCCTGTCGGCTCGGCTACTTTCCCTTTTCCTTTTCTTTCTTTCCCCCTGTGTCTATAGTTTTATTCGAGTACTAGTATATTTTGTTGAACGTTGCCGCAAAGACTAATTGACCTGACCGACATGTTAGGGAGGAAGATTGGATTGGAAGGAGTTCGACAGTCTCGGCCTATCTTCCCAGGACTCGGTTAATTTCGCCGATTCGCATACCTACTGAGGCGCAGAGAGGCAAGGTTAAGCGACTTTGCTAGGTACCGAGGCATTGCTCTGTGTATGGATGGATCGCGGGAAGGCATAGAGTCATGAATCCCTCAATCTTTTCGGCCCCCAAACCCACATACCTACATGCCATGCACACATATTTGTACTTGTACCATGTAAGCAGGGCAAGCCACGCCAATCCCATAGTCGTCTTCATCAAAAGTGCACTTTTAGGCTTCCATTCTTTTATTCTCCCACGCCCCCCCGGTCCATCTTAGACGTAAAAAGGCAAATAAACAAGAGCACCGTATTGCATAGAAAGTAGACAAAGTGCAAGTTAGAACTCAACTCGGCATTTGGAGCCGAGAAACATTGGCACCTAATTAGCCCAAGTGCGACATTGTCTTGCATTGGTTGCTGTTGTTGTCCTACAACGCACCAGCGCCTAACTCAACCTCATTTGTCCCATTAAATATGTGTTTGCCTCAGGTAACGTACGTACGTATAAACCCCGAAACCTCGTGGATTGGCTGCAATTCGAGTACTCGTAATCTCTTCACACATGGTCCCCAAGATGGTACGACCTCTGAATCAGCAAATAGTACATATTGCGTAGGTAGGTGGCCAAGGTAAGGAACAGCACCCGGTCTCAAAGTGAAAAAGCTAACTAAACCGTACCTGCAAACAGACGCGTAACAACTAGGCCAAAACAACACAGCATCGGATCCTCGCTCAGAGCATAGCATAGCATACTCGTACACCTTACCTTAGGTACCTTCCTGCATCCAGACAGGGCATGTGATTGGCCAGACACGATCTCATCCCAGAATCCCGGGAATTGCATCGCTAGCGGGGGCCATGGCATGAAAGAAAAGTCGCGACCTGCCTCGCCTGCCTAGGTAAGTAAGTACCTTAGGTAGGTACGAGGACATACTCCTGCCCCGCTATTTAAGCGCCTGACATGCCGGTGCTCCAAGGCCAATCAAGGGTCGCGGTTTGCCTGTCTACTATGGTAGTTGAGCTGTGTGCTAGCAGAGATGGAGGGGTAGGCAAGCTCTAACTGGGCGAGCTGGGCAATCTTTCTGTGACGTGCATGCGATACCCTACCCCACACCCCTCCAAACATAGTCTGGATTTGTTGATTGGATGAACTGGTTCGCTGTCACAGGCAACTTAAGCGCCCACGACATGGGGGGGGGGGGGGGCATACACATACACATACACATAACGCATACTTACATCTCTCGAAACAATGTTCACATGTATGGAGTAAGGTCCCTAGGCATGCTTAAGAACTGAGCTAAGGAATTTTGATCGTGCTAAGAGGAAACTACCTAGGTAGGAAGGAAACTAAGTGGAAGGGAAGTCCGGCTTCCGCGTAGTGTCGTCGCTAGTATGTGGAAAAACCTCCTTGTCGGTAAGCTAGGGGAGGGTGGCTAGGCTAGGCAGGGCATGGCAAGGCAATGCAGATAGGTCATGGGAATGGTTTTGGTAAGGCAAAGTGCAAAAAGCTGGTGATGATGAATCTACTCACTTCCCAACTTGAGGCGCTTAGCCCAGCAATGGTGTTTGCTGCTGAAGAACGATAGAAAACCAAACTGCACTAGAATTCTACCTATCCGTACTTAGCTAGCAAAGCTAGCAAAGCTAGCAAAGCAGACAAGCAGACAAGCTCAAATGCCGGCGGTGAGCAAGCGAGCCGCTTGTGATTGGAGTGGCAGTTAGTCCAGTTCCCTGTCTAGCC
Organism: Astrocystis sublimbata; assembly: GCA_022453515.1. Taxonomy (NCBI): domain Eukaryota; kingdom Fungi; phylum Ascomycota; class Sordariomycetes; order Xylariales; family Xylariaceae; genus Astrocystis; species Astrocystis sublimbata. The sequence goes on along the minus strand of JAJNNY010000058.1, from coordinate 27,137 downwards.
ATGCGGATGGTTACAGTACAAGCGACCACCAGGCCAATACCACACACACTCTTGTCGATCAACCGCAGGAACGATCATCGAACAGTATCTCGAGGTGAAAACCTGGACAGCGACAACAATACGGCAACCGCAAAGCTATGCGCATACGCGTACATGGAGTGAGCACGGCAACTCATGAGCCACTGACCAATTGCAGCTGGCAGAAGACTCGGAATGTAGGTAAATTTTGAACAACAGGTAGTCTGAGGCTTCCAAATGCATATATCTCCAATACACCTCCAATCCAATGGGTGGCAAGACAGCGATGAGCATGTGTTCCCAGCCCGTCTGCTCTCTTGATAACAGTATAGTAAGCGATCCAGTATACCATCCAAGACAACACAGGCATCCGAGAATGCGACGGGTGGTTGGAGTCATACTCGTAGATTCGGGTTTGCTTCTCTAAGGCAAACACCAACACAGCGCTCACTGCTAGCTAGCTCCACGGACCTACGTGCAATCGCACTCGTGAAGTGTTCGGACGCAACAGACGAAGGAGGACCTATCCAGAAATCTGGTGACGGAATCGTGATAGTGACAAGAGCCGCAGTAGCTTCTCGACCGACCGTGGCTCGCGCGTGGCTAGGCATCTAGGGTAGTTGCGCAGGATGAATCTGCACTTTAAGGCAGCCTGGCGAGCCTGGCATCAGTGGCATGGCGAGAAAATCGCCCAATATCTTTCCGGTCGCACACTTCTTGCCTCATATCCTGTGGTCCGCGGCCCTCTGTGTTCTGTTTCTGTTTCGTTGTACGAGGACAACTGTTAAGTCTTCTCTACTGAGAAGCTGGGCAACATCAGCGCTAATGTTGTGCCGCCTAGTATAGCGGCTTGTATCCCGGTCTTAAACCGAGGAACTATAGCCACTCCCAATCGAGTGCGTCTATATCTCTGCACAAAATCAGCTAATCCCCTGGCCGTGTTGGTTCTCAAATGGTCACAATTGGAATAGCCCGTGTGATGACAGAGTGTGAATCCTTCGGACTAAACTTGGTGTTAACAGGACGGCTGAAACTAGGAGTGCATGTTCCATGCTGCATGGTGAAGTTTCACTCGATTGCACTCAGATCATGGAACCTTGGAATGCTTTGCTCTGGATGCATCTTGCTGAATACGCAGATAGGATCATGACCCATTCCAGCATATTATGTAAGTCTGGACTATGTCGAACTCCAAGTTCCGGTGGTACGAAGTGATGAGGGTCGATAAACTCCAAGCGGTGAGGCATTTGCCGCTTGCTTGTAGAAATGCCCCCCTCAACGTCACGTTGGTGATAAGTGGTACAGCAGTAGCTCCGAGCATCTCGGGGTCTACTTAGCCATGACCCACAGAGTTGGACATAAGTGTGCCGGTTGGTACGTTTGTGATACAAACAGAGCCCATGTAATTGGCAGATATGGCCAGTTGTGAGATTCCGCTGCAAAGCGGTTTGTCCTGCCGAACCAACTAACCAGGCACTGGGCAGCGGAGGCTGGCTACCAACGGAAGCATCATCATGCGAGTGGGTATGTGCAACCGAACACTGGAACCAAATCCCGAGAAACGTACTAAGAATACCAATGGCCCTTGAGATGGAAGGTATCCGTAGGCGGAATTCTAGACCACAGCAAACACAATTTCTTCCTGTTTGCTAGGCCTCCCTCACTTCTTTGGCCACGGCATTGCAGAGTGCTACTCTCAGGCCAGCTCCCGTCAGAACGTGGATCCATAAGCGCTGCGTGTCGCTTAAGCGGTCGTTCGCGCTCTTGACTTCAGCGAACATGCATTCTTTCTGTGGTTCAGCCCTCCACAGAATCAAGTCAGGGATGCCACCTCCTCTCTGACCGTACTCCTGTGCCATGACTTTGCACACCGTAGCGAGAGCGGCGCCATCAAAGCAGTCGGCCAGCTCTAGTAGATCTTCGAGTTCGTAATCCCAATTAAGACCAACGACACACGTGCGACTTCCTCGTTCTCGCGTATCAACCTCTTCGATGAGTTTCGCTGCCCCTCCGTTTGCAATCTCGACTAGGCGATGGTTGATCTCCGATGCTCGGGTCGGGTAGAAGGCATCCGTATGTAGATCTAGCGGACACGTCTGATAGGCTGTCTGAAATACATTCGGTATGTAGAGAAAGAGGATGTCGAAGAAAAGGTAGGCGAACAATGTGCGTATAATGCCTCCCTCAGCGTGGTAGCCTTTCCAGCCCTGGCCCCTATACCAGGTCAAACACATGGATTCCACACTACACTCTTCTCCGTCTGCTGCTTCATCAACCCATATTGTTTTTGTACTTGGTCCGCGCCCGTTCCTGCCTACGACATCCAGCTTTTTCAACTGAATTCCTTGGGCATAATGATCTTCCGGCTGCTTCAGACGAACGTGACCGAAGTCGTGCTGCTTTCTAACCGGTATCTTGAGCTTCTTTTCGATCTTAACCAATCGCTTCTGAAGGTCGTAATGGTATTTCAAATGACAGTCAGAGTCCTCGAGAGCTTTTTCGCAAGTGGCCGCCGCTATAGCTTTCCAATGGCTTTTCTGCCTTTCCACATCGGTGTAGGTAGGGTTCGGTAGTAACGCATGCATGTAGTGCTCCTCTAGCAGAGCTTTCCGCTGGTACCAGGATCCTCGACGGGCTAGGTGAAAAAGGCGTTGACCAAGTAACTCGGCCAGAAGTGTATGCTCTCGTAAATGCTCTTTCAGTCGTCCAAAGGTATAAGCAGCTTTGTGGACAATGCGAGTGTACGCATGCCCAGGGCTAAGTCGACGTAGGTAGGCTCCTTCACCAGACTCATAGACTCGCTCTTCCTTTTCCTGCTCTTGCTGTAAGATGATTTTCCATCTCGGATAAATCGCCTCGAAGGCGTCAATGACTTTTCGAAAGCCTGCCTCGGTGACAGGACCATTGAACTCTAGAATGGCATCCACCTTGTACTCAGATCTCATCGCGGTCTCGAATTCCAAAAGTTGAGACCTAGAAGTGAAGATATTAGAAGACCTGCTGACGATGTATGAAGGGAAATGCCGCTTCGAGGCTTTGGCTAAAATGATGGTAGTGAGAGATTTCTCTGTCCACTCTGTAGATCTGTAGAAGACGAGGTGTACTCGCTCAAACAATCCGAAGACAGATAACGACAGTCTCACACAAGAACCAGTAATGGCTAGTATTTTCTCGAGGAAATGTTTTCGCCTATTTGCATCGTCCCCAAGGCCGGGGCCAGGAGACTCAGCAGGCGAGTCTTGCATGGACTGCAGTGACTCGACAGAATCCGCTCTTTGAAGACCCATGGAGAGTAGACCGGCTTGTCGATTGCTCATCCTGCAGATGGCATTTGCCAGGCCGGCCTTGTTCTTACCATGCACTCTGGCTTCTTTAGCCAGAGCCTTGACCTCGTCCAGATTGAGGAGTGATACTGCCTCTTCAACAGTATCTATGAAATCCTCGGATGCATCCGCGAACGTGAAAGCATTTTCCAAAATACACTGCTCTTCGACGAAAGCGCCAACATCTGACTGTGGCGTTTCAGGGGGTGGCTGCTCGATGGAGCTATCTCTGGGGAGATCTCTACTACTCTGCAGCTCTTTCACGGCAGCCTCGGTATCGGAAATATCATTATAGTAGCCCAAGCGGGCAATGCGATGCCACGATGACGTCTTTCTAAGAAACAAGCGTACATACCTAACTGTATGTTAGGACACGGGAAGAGAACAGGAAAGCAGGCGCTTGCAAGCATACAGGAACTGTGCCTCGTAACTGAGGGACCCCCATTCCTCAAATATGCGCTTCTCCTTGTCGTCAAAGAGGTGAGCTTCTTCATCAAGTACGGTGTCCAGGGCGAGATTGAAAGCATCGACGTAGAGGGAGCTCTTGCCCCGCACCCATTCTCTCGAGTCGAGCCTCGACGCAGCACTGCCGGCCTCTTTGCCCTGTGAAGAAGCTTTGAAACTCTGGTAGTCTTCAAGTGCTTGCTTATCGGGCTTGATGTCAGGCAGAGAGCTCTCAATAGCCGTTGGGCCGGGTGCGTGGGTGTCATCGCTCTCGGATCTCTCTCCTGAGTCATCATCTGCAAGGCCATCAAGAGTTTCATTTCTGCGCATATGAGGCCTCGGCTGTATCGGCGGAGTGTCGATGTGATACTCGTCAGATTCCGCATCACTCTTGCACGCTTGCTCCCGTTTCACCTTCTTCTTGGGCGGCGATGCTGATGCTGCCGGATGGGCAGGTCTAGGTCCCTCCTGCAAAGAAGGCGTCTTTTGCGTGGCAGAGCCATCTTCCGGGTTCGCCTTCTTTAGGAAAGCATACATGGTGGTGACATTCTAGACATTTACACCAGGTGGCAAAATACGGACCCGAGGTGCTTCTTTATGTATGAGGAGGCAAAGAAGGACGCGAGTGGGAACGCGGCTGCCCAGGCAGGGGTTGTAATGGGAAACGCGCGGTCACGGGATACCGCGTTGTTAGTTCCAGGTAAATTAATGCACCACGTTGATCTCGGAGCTGTACGTGCCTAACCTAGGAGGTAGGCACTATGTAAGTGCCGTGCCGCCGAACGTCATTGCCCATTGCGCATTGCCCAACTCTAATCCGAAGCAACTCTGTTCACCATATATTGGCGTTGTCCTAGTCTCTCTCCCCCTCTCCCTCTCATCCTCACCAGAAACAACCACATGTGTCAACCATCAACACCACGGCCATAGACTCGCAGCATATCTCCACCGCATAACAATCAATACCTAACCAACAGATCTTACGTCTATTATTCAATATGGCCGACGATAACCCCGCCGTCACCCAGACTCCAGTTCCCGTGCCCACGTACGGCCAGCCTCAATCCGCCGCGCCCGCCCCTGCGCCGGTGCCATCTCCTACCGCCTCGGCTGTGCAAAGCCAGCCCACCGAGACCGAGACCGAGACCGAGACCCCCGCCATCCCCGCCGTCGCCGAGGTCCAGACCGAAGCCGCACCGCCCACGGCCGAGTCCAATGGCGCAAAGGATGTCCCGATGATGGACGCCGACCCGGCTGCTGTAAGTCAAGGGGTGATACTGCCTAACTTGTCAATTACGAAGACCAAAGAGCTGATGATCCCTTGCCTTCCTCGCTTCCACAGTCTCCCGCCCCGGCCCCAGCTCCAGTACAAGCGCCCGCCCGGACCGGCACGCCGAAACAAGAGAATGCGAACACCGCTACCAATACATCGCGTGCTGCCTCCGCACACCCCGACGCCTCCTTCACCATGCCCGCTGTCGCCGCGCAACACGGCGCCCCTGTGCGCAAGTACCTGAACACCAAGGTCACGCCGCACCTGCTGGAGGGCATGAAGCTGGTAGCCAAGATGCAGTAAGTCATCACAACGAGGAGACATCATTGTTAGGTGGTAGGTGCTGATCAACTTTCATGCATCAGGCCCGCAGATCCGCTACGAGTCCTCGGCGAGTTCCTCATCGAACGCTCCAAGGAGTTCGAATCATAGAATGAGAATAAAATCAACGTCACGGAGTTCATGGTTGCATACGAAGAAGCGGCGTTACGGAACACGGAAGCAGAATACTGGACCGAGGCATTGGACGCAAGGTGTGAAGAGCTAAAACACGATGCGCAAAGAGATATTGAAGCCCTCACCGAACGCTCTAATGAGTTCAAAACATAGAATATTCATGAAGCCACGGAGTTCACGGTTGCGTATAAAAGCGGCGTTACGGAACAGGGCGAGGCTTTGGGTAATACTCGTGAGGTGTAAGAAAACAAAGCAACACGCTTACAGCAGCCTTAATTAGCGTCCTGCTTGAGTCCGGAGTAACTGTCGAATAATAGTAGGTAGATAGACAGTGTCTGAACAAATTCTAAACAATCAAGTAATAATCTAGTGTAATACTCGGTGTATGCGTTCCCATTCTGTAGAGGGTTCACACATATCTAGTGCTCTAATTCATTTCAAGGGCTACTTGCATTCAACTTTCGCGCAACGGACCAGTGCTGTTTTCAAAGACCAATTAGAAATTACTGTCGTGAGGTTCTCTTTGTAAACCTCGAAATGGATAAATGCTTTATTCGTCATCTATCTTGTTTCCACTGGCTCTATTTGGTTCAGCCTAGTGAGTTTTGGGTGCTCTCAAAGCAATACCTTTCCAGGTCCATGAACTCCATGCCCCAGAATTCCGTAAACCGACTTCATTTTGTTCTACGTCTAAGCGACGATGGTGCTAGCGGTAGCACTGGCGTACTTCCAGGTAGGAGGGAGGACGCCGACGGTCTTGTAGTAACTATTCCAACGAGTAAGCAACGGTCGATGTCGGAGGACAACGTCAGGGCAATCACGTACCGAGCCAGACGGTGGATACGGGACTCAACCAGAATCAGACGGAACTTGGCGTCCTTGTCCTTGCGGTTGCGCTCGAGGTGCTTTCGTACGGAGACAGCCTGATGCGGCGTTAGTGCCTGTCTAGAAGCACTGGCTTTACAAAGCTCAGCTCACCTTCTTGATCAACATGTAGAGATCCCTGCAAGTATTGTTAGTAATTGTTGTTTATGTGAATCTGCCACATGGAAGGCTTACTCGGGAATCTCAGGAGCAAGGCCTGTTGTACCGGTCACACTGTCAGCCTGGACCAACAAGTGGCTATACGAAAGCCGTTCGTTGATGATGATCCGAGTCGATATCGGATAACGTATTTCTACTCATCTCGTATGAAGGAGGGGGGTTCAATCCATACCCTGGGACCTGCAATCGGAGAGTCAGCCTTTGCTATCCCAGACATAGCTTCACCATGCGATTGAGGGAGAGTACGAACTTGAGGATTCTCAGAATCTTGTTTCCGGTAACAGCCTTAACCTGGGCAATACCGTGGGAGTCACGGAGGACAACACCAATCTGACCTGGAAAATACCCCAGTCAGAACTTCTTTTGTTCCCAGTATTCCTCATTCCATGTCGTCGGCTGTGCGCTTACTGGGTGTAGCACCCTTACGGGCTAGCTTGATGATGTTCTCCTCGACACTCGCGGGCTGTGCGCAGCATCAGTACATGGTGGTAATGGTCGGATCGTTCAACGGTTTTGACTAACGGTAGCCTTGGACCAGCTGGGAGGGGCGCGCGAGTAGGGGAGGGCAGAGGCGGAGATACCCTTTCCCTTGCCTATCAGGAAACGAAAAGTTAGTGATTTGTCGCAGAGAGCCAGTCGTTCGCCGTTTGACGATCGCCAATCTCCGGCAGTGGCAGTGGCTTTCGTCGAAATTTGCGTAGAGCGCTCGGGTTGAACGTACTGTGAAGACGACCCATTTTGGCGGTGTTGTTTGTCGGTGGACTCGGAGTTGGGCGAGGGGTGGTTGTCGATTCGTCTCGGTCGAGTGAGGTCGGTTGGTCGCTTAGAAGTTTGGAGTCGCGGACTTTGACGGTGGTGTGCGAAAATTCAAGGTGGGTGGCTGAAATTCGTGGGTACCGATAGGCGCACGATAAGCCTGGTCCAAGCGCCTTGCCTGCCCCCACCACAGGCAAAGATTACCTAAAGGCTGCGAGGCCAACGCGTCTCCACCCTCTGCTAGCTCCGAAAATCTTCCGCTCCTAGCTACAAAAGCTTTCTTCCAAGGTTCGTGCCATCACTCTTCTTCCTTTGCTCAAGCTCAAGCTCGGAAAGAACACAATAAGCCGCAAGAATTCCTTCAACGTACCGCAGGATGCGCGGCAGCGTTGGTGCTTCCTCGAGATTGGTATTTAACGCATAAATGATTGTCCAGCTGTCTTTGCATTCAATCATGACCTCAGGCTGAAGGTACGTCCATTCCGCCCTTGTTCACATCCTCTCCCAGCTTTTCTATGATGAGACAACACATTTGCAAAATTTATATTTTCTGGTACCTCTTATATCATCGGGTCTTCGGGCCTGAAATGTATTCAATGGACTTCTGATTTGGAATCGTACTCCTTCAACAACAACAACTCTTACCCAGCCTGGACCTCGCTGACCATTTCACAAGTATTCAGATATTCTATCATCAGTCGTGCTAGCACTGCATACTCATGCCCCGTGGACGCGCCGAGAAGCCAAGAGTGAATCATCGAAGCTTGTAGACAACTGGAACAACATTCCATACCCAACAGTTCGCTATCCCGCGCGATGTGCCTCCAAATACAAAAGAAGATCCATAAAGGCAAGCTAGACTCGCTAGAATAGGATAGATAGCTCGTGAATGTACAAGGAAAACAGTCTATGTTTATCGCTCTTGAAGACCTCACTGATCTGTTCCGTCCACTACCTGTTTCCATTGATGCTTGACTACTTGTTTCGTTCTTTCTGCCGACAGCTATCTTTAGGAACGGTCTGTTCTTGTACAATGAAGTTGATGTCGGCATGCTGCTCGAACGCCCATCGGAGCTGATTAGTTGATTAGCACACTCGTCCAACAAGAACCATCCAAGTAACTAAGCTTTTCGGCCGGTTTATTATTTCCACCATAGTGACACGGAAAACGCGATAGACAAGCCTGATCCCTAGAGAGTGTCCCTATATCAATATCCCTCTTGAATCCTATTTGCTGGTCTCCCGGATCCTTCCACCACACCATATTCAGCATTGAAATGGGCAAAGGATGAGGAGCGCACGCCCATCACCTCATCAAGGACAAAGTCATCTGCGCCACACCCGTGCCACATACACATCCTTCAATGGGACACCACCCCAACAACCTTACAGTACGTCCTGCAACCTAACACATGCACATGATGTCCCACCAATCCCGCCTGCACGGCGGGGCTGGGACCGGAATCACGGGCTTCAGTGCAAAGCTGGGGGGATTTGCGGGGGAGGGGAGGTCCTCTTCCGAATGTCCGTCGGGGCTTTGCGGGAGTCTCGGCCCACATGTTACAAAGTTCGGAAGCTACCTTACTTACTACCCACTAACTGCTTCCTAAATGTGAGTACAGGCCAAGGCAAACACTGGTTGAAGTGCTGTTGCTGCTCTCAGGAATATGCTGCCCCATTGTGGGGGTGGCGCTCAATGGGCTTTTCGCCATCTCGCGCTTCATCAATGCCTACTTGCCATGTGTGCGTAGCTTGGTAATCGGAGTTTATCTCAGAGCATCAGAGCGATCTCTAATTTAGCCAAGCAGCAGAAAGCACAAAATACTCCGAGATTGAACTAATTGCATTCCTCCTTACGAGTTGCTAGGTTTCGCTTGGGAGCTCTCGGTCTACATAGATGACCTCTTACGAGATACAACAAGTAATACCACACTCACACGCACACTAGATCGCAATAGCCATGAAGTAACCATTCAGAAGTTTTCTTTGATTGCCAAGGTTAAAGTCGGCGGTCGGGACGCAGCGACGGGCGGTTCCGCATTTAGTATGCTACTATCACTCGCCTGCTACCTATCTGGGTTGGCTTGCTGCCTCGAAACGAAAACTTATCCACGACTTCTGCCGATTTGATACCAAGCTGCCAGCGCCCACAGCATGACTAATCGGCGTGCCTATTCATGACGTTTGAACTTTTCAATAGCAACCATGGATTCTATTTTCGCCGTTTTTACCCAGACCGTTCCTCCCGAATCATCCCGATCATCATAAAGTCATATGTCAGTGTGTAACCAACCCGGGATTCTCGTCATTTACAAGTTGACGGATGTACGGAAGTTGGCACCAGCGTAGACAGCGTTGCTTCCGAGTTCCTCCTCAATGCGGAGGATCTGGTTGAGCTTGGCGAGACGCTCGGAACGGGCAGGGGCACCAGTCTTGATCTGGCCAGCTCGGATACCAACGACAATGTCGGCAATGGTGACATCCTCAGTCTCACCAGAGCGGTGGGAGACCATGACACCCCAGCCGTCGGCGTAGGAGTCCTTGGCGGCCTGGATGGATTCGGTCAGAGTTCCGATCTGGTTGACCTTCAGGAGCAGAGCGTTGGCAGCCTTGAGCTCAATGGCCTTCTTGATGCGGATGGGGTTGGTGACCGTCAGGTCGTCGCCCACAATCTGGATGTTCTGGGTCTTGTAGAAGTAGCTCCAAGCCTCCCAGTCGTCCTCGGCGAAAGGGTCCTCGATGCTGACAATGGGGTACTTCTTGCAGAGCTCGCCGTAGAGAGCAGCAAGCTCTTCGTAGGTGAGCCACTTGGTAGGGTCGCTGTCGGGGTTCTTGAAGTCCAAGTCGTACTTCTTGGCATCCTCCTTGTAGAACTCGCTGGAAGCAACATCCATGGCGATGTTGACCTGGCCAGTGTAGCCGGCCTCCTCGATGGCATCAGTGATGAGCTCAAGAGCCTCCTCGGCAGTCTGGATATCGGGAGCAACACCACCCTCGTCTCCAACGTTTCCGGCAGATTGGCCGTACTTCTTCTTGGCGAGAGCCTTGAGCTTGTGGTAGACCTCGGCGCCCTGGCGCATGGCCTCGGAGAAGGAAGGAGCGGCGGAGGGGACGATCATGAACTCCTGGAAGGCCAAGCGGCCACCGGCGTGGGAACCACCATTGAGGACGTTCTGGAAGGGGACGGGGAGGACGTAGGGCTTCTTGGTACCAGCCAAGTCGGAAACGTGAGCGTATAGAGGGACACCCTTCTCAGCAGCACCAGCCTTGGCAATGGCAAGACTGACACCCAAGATAGCGTTGGCACCGAGCTTGGTCTTGTTGGCGGTGCCGTCGAGGTCGTTGAGGAACTTGTCAACAGCGCTCTGGTCCTTGACATCGAGGTTCTTCTCGATGGCAGCGGGGGCGATGACGCTGTTGACGTTGTCGACAGCCTTGGTCACACCCTTGCCGAGCCACTTGGTCTTGTCTCCGTCGCGGAGCTCACAGGCCTCGTGCTGACCTATGAAGGGCGTATTAGTCGATGTCGCCTGTTAATCTAGAATGGAGGCTACGCACCAGTAGAGGCACCGGAGGGGACAATGGCACGGTGAAGCCCAGTCTCGGTAACAACATCTACTTCCACGGTGGGGTTACCACGGGAGTCGTAGACGGAGCGGGCGTGAATCTTCTTGATGGCCATCTTGAACGTTTATTAGGTGGCGGTATTTCTGACAGCTGTGGTTTCCAAACGACTATTAGCTTAGGGCTCCGGAAACGAGGTAAGGTAGAAGGAAGAGGTGCTGCAGACTTTGGGGGCCCGGGACAAATATACAGCAGTGATGGCAAGGAAGAGCGAGTGACGAAGGAAGTGCGATCAGGAAAATGTGGTCATCGGGTTCAGGTTGAACCCCCACGATCGCCAGGAGGACCGATAGGACAAAATATACCTCAAGCCCAAAGGGTATAGCATGGGTGAGTTGGGCATATGGTAGACGAGGTGAGATGGCGGGGTAGAGGTGTAGATGAGCTGTCGCTTGACTGATAAACCCATTGTATTGTTTACTCGAGATATGGAAGCTGGGAAGCGTACACAGCGTGTCCAACAAAACAGCAAAAAGACTTACATTTCAGGATGGATTGGGCAGAAGAGGTGAAGGAGAGGAAGGTATGAAACTAATGATGCGAGGAAGAGAAGAAATATAGCCTGGATGATAGGTAGAGAGAGGCTGTAGGTAGTCCAGGGTAAGCGTCCTAGGTTGGCTGTCGTTAGGGTAGGTAGGTAGCCTGGCGAGCTGGCACGCCTGGCAAGGAGGGGTTGTCAGAGCAGCAAGCCCGTGGATCTTGGCGGCTTGGTGGCTTGGAGGGGTCTGATCCGATGCTGGTCTGACATGGGATGCATGTATATTGTAGGTATCGTAGCTAAAATGAGGGGCAGAAGGTACACGTATCCGCTGCAAACGTGGGCCTGAAAAGGCGTACCCCCCTCGACGTGGGGCCATTTGAGATACTTATCGAGCTTGATCAAACTTAATCGATAAGCAAGCTGCAGAGCTACTGTACCTAAGTACATACTTGGGACGCATCATGCGTGGACCCGGAAGAAACCTTGAGAAGAGGCAAGAACCCTGAATGTCTTTCACAACTCCTCCAGCTTAAGCAGCTCAACCTCGACCAGATCTGCCCATCCACCAGGGAAGCAGCCCGAGCTAAGGTAGGCAGTGTAGTGCTCCTTGGTCGAGACCCTAAAGCTGCCTACTGGTGGATAGCACAGCAGTTAGCTGGGCTAGCTAGTAACGTGTCTGTCTGCTTACAGTAGGTAACTATAAAACGATTATACTGATTCGAATGTAATGAAATCTATTCCTCCTCTCCCTCGATTTCCACTCTTGGCTACCTATCATAAGGCCGGGTTTCGGATCCCTAGACGATGACAGCACCACCATCGGGCCGTTAAAAAAAGATGAGACAATTTGTTCTGGTCCCATACCGAAAGCGGACTGCGCCGAGCGAGCCAGCCAACCTCATCCGCTTCGTTAATCATCTCAATTACTATTCTGATTCTCGGGCGGGACCAGTGATTTGCACGATCGGCCCCCGGCCAGCTATTTCCCCGTCACGACGATGCGTTTAGCTTGATGGAATCATCGGAAATTGCCCAAATCAAGAAATTGTGAAGCTGGGCTCTCTACGAATCGGCTACCCCACGTATTGAAGGATTTCGTGTCCGTGCAGATAACCAGGCTCTTGATACGAGCCCATGAGGTCTAGAGCTGGGCTTTTCAACAACACCTCCGTAGCTCGAACACGAACGTCAATGGTGTTTCCCCGGTGCTATCCCCTGTTCTTCCGACTGATATCCCTACCTGATCACGAGTTTTTCTTTTTGTTCGTCCATACGTACCGCGACGTTTCATTTCCCATACAGTGAAAAACCCAGAGTCTGGGTAACAACCGCTCCAACAGTAGCAACTATATAGAACCGCCCAAATTACTGGAAGCGAATTGTTTCTGACGCCGAATGCTTCGCCTCTCATAGAGATGAGAAAGCTTGGATGCTCGAATGGTTCTTAATCCCTTTCAATTTCCGGTTTGTAATTTGACACGGGCAGTCCACTCACACGTAAAAAACGAACGTACCCAAGTAGTGAACACTACTTTCAACGGAACCTCTGTCTTGCCCATCATAAACCGAGAACAACCTTGTTAGATCAAGTCGAATATATATATATATATATATTCATTAGGCAAGGAGACGTGTATGCAAAACGAAAAACAGTTGTCCGCTATATGACAGTATATCGATATGGGTCTGGGACCGGGCAACTATTATTCGTTCTGCGGGACGGGCTGCTCAGGACTGTGTGCTCACATGACGCGGTTGCCTCTTTTGAAGCCCATAAGGTAGCCATAGTCAAAGGCACATATACAGGTGACCCGCTAGAAACTGTCTTATTATAAGGCAGGCATACATAGCAGCTATATCTAGGTAGTAATTACTGTCTGTTAGTAAAAAGATGCGTCGTCGGCTGGTGGCATTAGGTAATTGCCCGGAGCACCCGTTGTGTTCAAGCAAAAGCTTCTTTTATTCAAGAACCATATCACATTGTTGTAAACTGGATCCTTTATGATGAGAATGCATTGACATAACATTTTGTCTATTCTATACCTATTCTAAAACAGGTATACATAGGTATATACATATGCAATAGAACATTTAGGATGCTTTTTGCCTCGCGGTACGCCATGAAGCCAATGCCATATCCAAAGGCCGTGGACTGACTATCTCAGTGCATGCTTTTTAGTTTGCTCTTGACAGGTATCCGATCTTATAAGCTAGACTTCTTGTACCCATTCTCCTTGACCCAAGCCGCAACATCATCCCGATCTCGCTGTAACCACGAGATCTTACTGCGGATGGCGTCCTTGCTCTGCGCCAGCGGCTGGTCAAAGGCCCTGGTATCGATGTCCTTGAAGAACTTCTCGACCCGTTCCAGTTGCTCCGGCTTCGCGAAGCTCGACGTGCAGATCGTCACCATGGAGCCCAGGATCGGCGGGTTACCGCTGAGCCGCTTGTAGATCTCGGGCCATTTCTCCGTCAACCAGGTGAACAGCTGCTCCGTGCCCTCGGCGTGACTGCGCAGACCGCTGGTCGGGAGGTAGATGTCCTGGCTCTTGACTTCGCTGGTCAAGGTGAAGTCTAGCGTACGCTTGATGAGCTCAGGGTCCTTGGCACGACCGATGCAGCGCAGGGCCGTGTTGCGTTCGTCAGTGTTGTTGGACTTGCGGAAGATGTCCATGATAGCATCGTACTGTTCGGAGTTTAGTCGCCAGAGCAATCAATTCATGGGCTTGTTAAGAACTTACCTCTTCCTTTGCGCCATATTTGAGAGCCATGCTAAAGACACTGCCCTTGATGTTTGGGTGAATTGCCGACTTATCACCGGTCTTGTACTTGGCAAACATGTCCTTGGCTGCTGCGATGATTTCCTGGTCACCTGCCATACCGGCGGCGCCAAACAGCATAGCTTTGAACTGTTGCTCGACATGGCCATCGCTGTCGGAGAATTTCCAACCCAGCTTGTGTGCCCTCTCACTGACCAGTTCCTTAACGAACGCTTCTAGGCCATCTTTGACAGCTTGGTCCTCAAAGATCCAAGCTGATTGGACAGTAGCAACTCGAGCGAGGATCTCGCTCCAGACCACGAACGAGTCTTCCGTGTCAAAACCTTTCAGGAGGTTGAGCACTCCCGATGTCTTCTGATATCCCGAGGTAGCAAGGGCACCGGCATCGGCGATCATGCCGGCGCGATCCTCGACCGTCAACTTTCCCTCCTTAGCAGCCTGACCCAATTTCGTAAGCCGCTCTTGGGTATAAGAAGTTCTGTAGATGCTAGTGTGGTTTGCGTTCAACTTGAAGAAGTCAAGGTCCGATACTTTGTAGACACCTTCTCTATCAGAAAGGACTAACGACTCATCGACGCCCTTCTCAGTCCGAAGGCCCAAGAAAACGGGGTAGAGAACCTTGTCTTCCTCTGGCTTAGTGTCACCTGTCCTCAAGAAGCGGTTCTGTTTTATGTGAATGGAGTTGTCGGAAGAGTTCTCAGTTACTTGGACGACGGGGAAGCCGACGTTCTTCGTCCAGATGGACATGATGTCTCTAACGGGCTTGCCACTGGCATCCTCGAGAGCTGCCCAGAGATCGTCGGTTTGCGTGTTGCCGTAGGCGTGCTTTTTGATATACCGTCGGACACCCTCTAAGAAAACGTCCTCGCCTAGATAGGTCGAGATCATGCGGAGCACGCATGAGCCTTTGGAGTAGGAGATGGCATCGAAAATCTGATCAACCTCACTAGCACGTTTGACGGGTACTTCGATCGGGTGACTGCTTCTCAGCGAGTCAAGGCCCAAGGCGCTCTGGAGGTTATCCGCAACGTAACTCTCCCAGACCTTCCATTCTGGGTAGAAGTGGTTGCAGCCTATACTCATAATTAGCCCCATGCTATCGCCTCAGGATAGATTCAGAGTAAGCAACATACTTAGCCAACTCATGAGCGTCGCGAACCCCTCGTTCAGCCACAGACCCTCCCACCAATCCATAGTCACCAAGTTTCCGAACCACTGGTGGGCCAGTTCGTGCTGTACGACCTCGGCAACACGCTCTTTCATAGCAGCACTGCTTCCTTGCTCGTCCAGCATGAGATCCACAACACGGTAAGTGATCAAGCCCCAATTCTCCATGGCGCCGGCAGCGAAGTCAGGAATAGCGACCATGTCCATCTTAGGCAGAGGGAAGTCGGCCCCAAAGATTTTCTCGTAGTATTCCAACGTTCGCGCAGCCAGGTCAAGGGAGAAGCGGCCATGCTCAATGTCCGAACTAGGAGGCGCATACACCCGGATGGGAACACGGAACTTCTTGGTCTCGATGTAGTTCAGCTCGCCAATTATGAATGCAACTAGATAGGTAGACATGAGGGGGGTCGGGTGAAACTTCACAGCCTTCTTCGTCGTCCCGCTCACGTCTGAGTGTACGTCGCTCTCCGAGGCCACGTCCATGTTGCTCAAGCAGGTGAGGTGCTTTTCCGCAATAAGAGTCACGGTAAAATTGGCTTTGTGGGCAGGCTCATCGAAGCAAGGGAATGCTCTTCGGCAATCATTGGCCTCCATCTGTGTTGTAGCCAGCATGCCCTCGGAGCCGTCGGGCTTCTTGTAGGTAGAACGGTAGAAGCCAGCCATCTGGTCATTGAGCTGGCCCGTATACTTGATCTCAAGCTGGGTCTTTCCCTTGGGAAGCGCATCCTTCAATTCAATGTTGGAGACCTGTGTTGATTCGTCATATGTGATGGCGGAAGAGGAGGCCACAACCGAACCGCCCGACTTGATCTGGGCACTGTGGATGTCGATCTCGAGAGTATGGAGGGAAATGGACTTCGTCTCTTCCTGCACGACGAAGTCGATGACAACCTTGCCTTCGAAGGTGAACTTCTTGAAGTCAGGCTCGAGCGTCACATCGTAATGCCGGGGCAGCACATTGGTGGGCAGCAGCTCTCGACCCGCGGTGGGATCGGGTTTGGCCCCGCCAAAGTGCTCGGTTTCGCCAGCTAGTCTGCACATGTTGTGTCGTCTGTAGGAGCAATAGCGAACGAAAGCGGGCGAGAGAGAGGTAGGTGGTCGAGAGAGTCTGAGAGGAGAGGCTCTTAGAGGGAGTGCGGATGTTGAAGGAGAAGAGATGCTTGGCGTAGCTCGGGAGACGGAGCTGTGTGTATGGCAACGTGGCAGATCAGTACGTGTATGCCCTGGGTTGGAATGCTCGTCCGCTGGGGAAGCTGAGGAGGCTGCCCATACTGCACTTACCTAAGACGTACGCCACTGGGGTGGTGATTTTGTATCCACCGGGCAGCAGGTGTTGGATGCGCGCGTGGGAGGTGTAAGCGGGTTCTGCTAACGAGAGGGGAAGCTCGGGAGAGAGACTCGAGACGAGGGAGAGAGCGAAGAGACATTAGGTAGGTGTACTGAAAGGGGAAAGTCTAGTAGTATAATACAGAGCAGGTATCATACAGGCAGATCTAGGCAGGTGCTATTAGTAGGTAGGTATGACGAAGGAACTCTAATGCTCTACTCTACTCCATGGTACAAGTGGTTGCAAGTGGTTGCAAGTGGGATCGCAAGCTGGTGATAGGGCAAAAGGCTAATCACAATCGCATCTAGTGCAAGTACACGAATTGGAAGTAGAGGATGGAGGGGTACGGAGGAGGAGGAGGGGCAGTCGGCAGGCTTCCCTATTCGTGGCGGGGACGGGCTGCTTGGATGACTGACTGCCTGCTCTGCGACTCGACTCAGGAGGAAGAGGAATAGTACCACGAAAAATGCGGGCTCGGGCTGGATCGTGGTGCAATTGTGGGTGCTGCTGGCTGTGTCTCGGTCGAGGTAGGCACGTTGTAGGTCTGATCTCGAGTCCATCGCAGCCGAGCCCACGCTGCCCATGGTTCGGCCCCTCTGCCAGCTCCCGATTTTTTGGATAGCGCCAAGCCCTTCGTGCATATGCCGATTAGGCCTAGCGTTGCGGGCTAGCATCCGAGACATGGCGCGCACGACAGACGGGCTCGACGGGAACTAGACGGTACGAGATACCTAGCCGTTCTTGGCAACTGCTAGAT
Organism: Astrocystis sublimbata; assembly: GCA_022453515.1. Lineage (NCBI taxonomy): Eukaryota > Fungi > Ascomycota > Sordariomycetes > Xylariales > Xylariaceae > Astrocystis > Astrocystis sublimbata. Next base: position 9,687 of record JAJNNY010000058.1, on the reverse strand, counting down.
ACAGTAGTGAAGGAGCCTGGCAGGGAAGGCACAGTGTAGCCTAGATTCTACGTACTAGGGTTTCTACAGGCACACCTGGCCCACACAGTAACCTATCCCAATACATCCCACTTTCTAGCCTACAAAACCACTCGCCTTTCTGCAGTTACATTGACGGAATGGTACAAACTGCACATCATAGCCAGACATCTAGCAGTCCCGTCTCGGCAGTCAAACTGGGGTAACATAAACAAGACGACAGGGAGGGGCATTGTGTTCGAGGTGTGGTACAGTGAGGTACTAGAGCGCAATCTTGGTCTATAGTCAATGAGGGTGAGGTTCAAGGTTCTCGTCCAACAGTTCCTGTTTGAATAATTGCACCTGCATTTCACCACTCCAGCAGAGTGTGGAGGGAACTAGTTCGACTGAATGTCCGAGTCTGTCTGAGATTGATTTTCCTTGACTCAATCGGCGGCAATCTGGCTTAGACTACTTTATTGCGAAGACATCCCGCCAACTAAGACTATGTTCATTGCGTTTACCAGCTCAAGCTATCTACCAATCGGTTATTAGTAGACCCTGCTGTTCCTGGATGGCGTAGTATTCGGTTATAAGTTATAACACGTGTTGTCGATTCTTTTTCGAAGCAAGTCATTATGCATTCCAACAACTAGCGCAGATCCAGACACACTTCATAGTATACTTATACTACCTAGTCGACAGCCGAGGTAGGATAACCTTGACTATCTAATAGGCAAGCAAAACAAGTATGAACCTAACTGAATGGGTTCCTGGAAAGAAACCTTGAACGAGTCACAGTCAAGTCTTAAGCTCTCGTGTTCAGTAATAAACATACGCACATGCATATGACCTTGATACCTTAAAGCAGGACTTCTTCTAATATTCACCTTATTAGTACCCATACAATCAATCCACTCGCTTAGTATGTACACCTGTTTATAACAACATTATTCCCCTGCTATCTAGGAGTTATTACCAATAGCCTCTAGGGAAGCCAACTATCGCATTCTAGTACGTACATACCTGGCTTGGGACCCACCTTTATAAAAGGTACTTAGGTACCTCCTACGGCCTACCTAAGGCACCTAATCGCGCGCGCCTAGGTAACAAGCTGCCACTTGCATCATCAAACCTCCGAAAATGCAGCCTCGTTCCGGATCTGTCGTTGACGGCGCGAGCCGCCAGAAACAAAAGCAGCCACTAGATATCGAGGAGATTCTACGAGCGAAGAAGGCTGCCGAGGCAGCTGCTGCGAAGCCCCGATTCATCCCCAAAGCCGAGAGAGAGCGCCGCGCCCAGGAACTGGAGCAGAAGCAGAAGCAACAGCAGAGACAGCAGCAGAAAGAAGAGGCGGGAAAACGTAGAAACGAACACGAGCTTGACAAGCGAAATACGTGGACGACGAACCGCTATGATGCGCCATCCCGCGATCACCGCGACTCGCAACGAGGCTCACAACAGTATGCCGTGCCTACGGGGCCGCGTGCCATGCGCAACGGAAGCGGCAGGCACGAGAACGAAGCGCCCAAGAACACCAGCGACGCCAAAAAGCCTGGGAACAAGCGGAAACAACCCGAGGAAGACGAGGCATCGCAGATCCGGGCACGATACATGGGCCCAGAGTTGAACCAGTCGACCTTCTCTGCCAAGAAGAAGTCTAGACGACACCGCGACAAATTCAACTTCGACTGGGATCCCCATGATGACACGAGTCAAGGGGACGCCCTCATACACACTGAGCAGATGCATCACGTCAGAGACGGCGGTCTGCTCTCCAGATACCAGGGCCTAGTCGAGGAAGACGACATGAAGCGCGCCAAGCTCATCATCGCAGGCGATCCCGAGACCGGTAGAGAACGAGCGGAACAGCTGCTGGAGACGGCCGTGGAAGCCAAACACAGGGCAAACCGAAATAATTTCGGCAAGCACTGGTCCGACAAGAGGCTGGAGGACATGCGCGAGAGAGACTGGCGCATCTTCAAAGAGGATTTCGGTATCGCTACCAAGGGCGGTCTCCTACCAAATCCGATGCGCAGCTGGCAAGAGTCCACATTACCTCGGAGACTGCTGGATATTGTCGCTCAGGTTGGGTACGACGAACCAACTCCCGTCCAGCGCGCTGCTATCCCTATCGCCCTGCAAGCTCGAGATCTCATCGGTGTAGCTGTCACCGGTTCCGGAAAGACGGCTGCTTTTCTACTCCCCTTACTAGTCTACATATCCGACTTGCCACCGCTGGACGAGATCACGAAAAACGACGGACCGTACTCCCTCATTATCGCGCCCACTCGAGAGTTGGTGCAGCAGATCGAGACCGAGGCCAAGAAGTTCGCCTCAAGATTGGGATTCACCGTCGTCAGTCTCGTAGGTGGTCACTCGCTCGAGGAGCAGGCTTTTGCGCTGCGGAATGGTGCCGAGATCATCGTCGCCACCCCAGGTCGTCTAGTCGACTGCATCGAGCGCCGACTGCTCGTCTTATCCCAGTGCTGTTACATCATCATGGACGAAGCCGACCGAATGATAGACATGGGTTTCGAAGAACCTGTGAACAAAATCCTAGACGCATTACCTGTCACCAATGAAAAACCCGATACCGACGCGGCTGAGAACGCACAGCTCATGAGCCGGCCCCTGGGAGGTAAGGACCGCTACCGACAAACGATGATGTACACGGCTACCATGCCGTCCGCGGTCGAGAAGATCGCCAAGAAATACCTGCGCAGACCGGCTACCGTCACGATCGGTAATGCGGGAGAAGCAGTCGACACAGTCGAGCAACGCGTCGAGTTCGTGGCTGGCGAAGATCGGCGCAAGAAGCGTCTACAAGAAATCCTCACGTCTGGCGAATTCGCTGCCCCGATCATTGTATTCGTCAACATCAAACGCAACTGCGATGCTGTCGCGCGCGACATCAAACACATGGGCTTCTCGACAGTCACGATGCATGGAAGCAAGACGCAGGAGCAGAGAGAGCAGGCCTTGGCCTCCGTCCGCGGTGGAAGTACAGATGTTCTAGTCGCTACAGATCTTGCGGGTCGTGGTATCGATGTACCCGACGTATCCCTCGTTGTCAACTTCAACATGGCCTCCAGCATCGAGAGCTACACGCATCGTATCGGTCGTACTGGTCGTGCGGGTAAGAGTGGTGTCGCGATCACCTTCCTTGGCAATGAGGATGCCGATAACTTATACGATTTGAAACAGATGCTTTCCAAGAGCTCTATTTCTAAGGTGCCCGAGGAGCTACGACGACACGAGTCTGCACAACAGAAGCCCAATAAGGGTGGATTTAAAAAGATTGAATAGAACAGGGAAGGGATGCCAGCAATTAGTACATGATACCACTAATGAAAAGACTTCTTTGCTGAACCTAGCTTCTTGTATCCTCTTCGAATAATCAAGTAACAATAAGCGGTTTAGTAATAGCCGAAATCTTATTGAGTTTTTGATCTAACCCCTTGAAAATAAGCATGCAATAACATAGTTGCATAATATCTTAAGCATACTTAAACTTCTTATTGTACTTACTTGTTGGTTTATTACTCCAAAGTCTAAAGGGTTTCAACTGGAGTAGAAAGCCTCGGCCCTCGCGGAATTCTCAAGACAAGCAACCTTGGAGGAGGTAAGTCTTCGGCATGAAGATGTTTCCTGCAACAAATATGTTCAGATGAACAGAGTTTGATGAGTTCATAGGAAGATGTGATAGTGGAACTGTGCAAAAGTGGTGATGGGGTGTATGTGCTTTATGTCCATCAGACAGTTTGTCAAAGAGAAGGTTGGTAGACTGGGGAACCTACCTACCTGGTAGGTTTACGTACGCTTGATTTGATGTAGTATTTGGTCAATGAAATGCAATGTTGAGGATGTTAGACCCTGTGGGGCCTGTCTCGCCTGTTGTACCCCCCCGAGCCCCGCCACCTGGGCACGGCTGGGGTACGCTACAGACGCCAACTCTTGGCGGTACATTTTTAGAAGAGGTAAGGATCCCTGCAACTAAAATGTATTGAAGCATCTGAATCGGATCTTTAGTTGTCGTCGCCATCTGGAAGTCCGCAACCGATTTTCAACTCTCTACCTAACTACCTCGCCAGCCGGGCGGCCAGAGCGCGAAGTTCACCAGTCACCACCTCCCTCATCCGAATCGCAAGAGCACATTTCTCCAACATGTCGCTGAACATGCACTACGTCGAGCTCGGGAAGCAGCTGCACCGGCGGCTGCAGCGCTTCCTCGCCAAGTACCCGCCGACCCAGATCCTGCCCGCGAACACGCGCACGAACACAGCACAGGTCGAGCAGGGGCTGACGCCGAACCCGTTCCTGCCCTTCAAGCACCCCATAACCGGCAAGTGGCACGACCCGGAGGTCTCGCTGCGCCGCCAGGCCGAGCTGGTCAAGCTTGCGCGCGAGGAGGGCGTCGAGGAGCTGCTGCCCTTCACCCACAAGGGCACCGAGGAGCGCGTACGGGTCCGAGTTGAGCAGGGACTGAGGGTGAGGGGTACGGGTGTGGGACAGAAGGTCAAGGGTCACCTGCACGAGAGAATGCTGGCTACGAAGTACGTTACAACACTTGCTCTTGCTCTTGCTCTGGCGATGATGATGATGTGGGATGGGATATCGGTTGAACAATCGCTAACGCGGAAAACAGGATGGAGAAGAGGAGAGTCGCTATGCTGGGCATGCCCAGGCTTGTACGGGAATGGCGAAAGGTATGTGTTGCCCTTGCCCTGTGCCCATCTATATGGGCGAAATGGGGGAGATTGTGGCTGGTTTTACTGACATTGCGGATCTACAGGCGGGCAAAGGCAAATGGAACAAGTTTCCGAAATAAACAAGATAGCTTTTGGTACTCCGCTATCCCTTATCGACTGTATAGTCGAGTGTACGAATTTATGTATGAAGCTCTACCACTGGTGTTCGATCTCACCACCAAATCACCAAAGATCAAGCCAAATGCACATGCACATCACATCCATGATGTCTCTACCAGATACGCATTACGCTTTCACGGATGGACCAATCGCTATCAGTCTATCCAATACTATCTACCTGCAAAGATAATTGAACTCAATTGCACCCTGCAGTTCAATACCAACTTCAAGGTTGCTAATTGTTGGTGACTTAATGCTCATCGCACCCGATGATAGAGCTCACGTGACCTGCGCTGCCCAATTCACTGTCCGACCCTAAAAAACCGGTTTTAACTTTTTGACTGGGCCTACTGGGTCGCCGAGACGCAGGCAATTGAATGGATGATATCAACTTACTTACACGCATCTCCAGCTCTAACCCCGGATCCTCCCGCCGTAACCTCGTCACCTTTACTTACATCTCACTCACTCGTCACATTCCACTTTTCCCTCATAAAGTTGTTTCATACATACACTAGATGCTTAGCAACTCATTTGGCGAACGAAAGTCGTCGACGACCAACAATCGGATAGCTTTTTTCTTTTTTTCCAAAGAGAAAGCAAAACGTAATTGATCTGTACCTAGGTATTCAGTTCCTCTATTCGCGATCAAAAAAACAGAGACGGCAAAGGGGATCGAGGACAGAACCAAAAACACCAAATGGCGCCGGCAATATCACGAACCTCAGCAGAGCCAACGCTCTACGAGATCCTGTCGCTGACGCCCAAGCGCCTCGAAGGCCAAGCGTCCGGCGCGCAACAAAAAGCCATCAAGCAGGCGTATCACAAGGCCTTGCTAAAACACCACCCGGATAAGAACCCTTCTCACGACTCATCACCAAACGGCTCTTCGTCGCCACAAGAAGCCACATCCAAATCCACAGATTCGCAAAACAACACCAACAACAGCAAATCATCAAGCAAAAGCAGCAGCAGCAGCAGCAGTAAAAGCAAAGACGGCAAATCCCAACTCACATTCACCGTCGACCAGATCCAGCATGCCTACGGCGTCCTATCCGATGCGCGGCAGCGCAAGGAATATGACCGGCAACTCCTACTGACATCCAACTCGCACTCCTCTGCCCACCACACAACCTCCTCCTCGTCACATTCCTTCTCCTTCTCGTCCAACTACTCCACCACGCAGCAGAAGCACTCCGTCTCCACGAAATTCCACACGGGCATCGAGACCGTCGACCTCGACGACCTCGGCTTCGACGACAAGACGGGCGTGTACTTCGGCTCGTGCCGGTGCGGCAACGAGCGCGGCTTCCAGTTCACCGAGAAGCAGCTCGAGGAGTACGAGGAGGACCTAGTGCTCATGGTGCAGTGCCTCGACTGCAGTCTATGGATGAGGGTGTTGTTCGATGCTGCCGAGGAGGAGGAGGAGCAGGATCAAAATCAGACTCAAACCCAGGCGCAAGGACAAGCACAAGCCAATAATGCAAAGCAGTCTACATCATCATCAAATCCAAATCAACAACCAGCACCCACAAACCAGAACCAAAATGGGCGCCGCAGCAGCAACAGCGTCAGCCTCAACAACAACGGTGTCAGCGTCAGCACCAATGGCAACGGCAATGGCAAGAAAGGCTGGACATTCAACCTGAGCTTTGGCCTGGGCCTATCTTTATCCGGTGGCGGTTCCGCAGGCGCGAATCGAGGTTGATAATAGTTGTAGTTGAATGTCTCACAATAATCTCGATAAAATCTGTAGATCAATTTCCGGGCAATATATATCCTCACACGTTGTGTCACGCTCTCCGATTTCTGTTCACATCGTGCCTTGGCATTATTCAATTGTGTGGCAACCTTTGTCGACTCATAAACCGAAATGCATCCTGCTTAGTAGATCGAGCAACCGTGGTACTCTGTTGCGCATCAAGTCCCGGGCCATTTCCACCTCCCAAGAGCGATCGTTCATATGAAGAAGAAACTCGAGGTATATTTGTCATAATGATGTAGTATATTTGAGGTTGGAGGAGCTGCATACGAGTAATCACGAACAACGAGATAAAATGACAACATCTAGAGTCGAGGTGATACGGAAATGAAGCAGTCCATCACAATCATCTTATTTGGTATGAAGAAGTACTCATCCTCCACACACATGCATGTAAACATGGACCCGAAGCTCATCAACTAAAGTTGGCACGGATACAATTTTTTATTTGTCCAGATGAGTCTGTATTAGAGTCTAAGGGCAAGCTTACGGCAAGGAAACTTCCAAAGCTGTTCAGATCATTGCCTGTAAGAAAGGAGATTGATTCCTCCAAGGTCTTTCTTTGTCTCTGTGTACTTCCACAACGCGAAAAACATGCCGAAACTGAATGAGTTCACAAGCAAACACTCCGTGACACCATAATCCACCCAGGTCCATAACTAACCCCTTTAGATCGCCAGAGTTGTACGGTAGGTGAAAATTTACTCGGCAGCCTTGGGCTCCTCAGTGGTGGCAGCAGGGGCCTCAGCTGGCTTCTCGGCCTCGGCGGCAGGAGCCGCGGCAGTTTCCGCGGGAGGCTCAGCCTCAGAGGAAGTCCAGAGAGTCTGATTGAAACTGTCAGTAATTCATATGCGTAGCGAATGATGCTGAGGACACATACCAGGTTGTCGCGTAGAAGTTGCATGATGAGAGTCGAGTCCTTGTAGCTTTCCTCGCTAAGAGTGTCGAGTTCTAAGACCACATTAGCATGGCGACTCTTGTACGGGCCTAAACTTATAACATACCAGCGATGGCATCATCGAATGCCTGCTTGGCAAGGTGGCATGCCTGGTCGGGAGCGTTCAGAATCTCGTAGTAGAAGACGGAGAAATTAAGAGCAAGGCCGAGGCGAATAGGATGCGTGGGAGGCAGCTCGGTCTGAGCAACCTCGGTGGCAGCCTTGTAGGCCTCGAGGGACTTGTCCGCGGACTCCTTGCGTCGGTCGCCGATGGCGAATTCAGCAAGGTAACGGTGGTAGTCACCCTTCCTACAATGGGTGTTAGCACTAGGTCGGATTCAACCCCATGAGGATTCGGGGATGGTGCTCCGGGCACTGGAGACCGGGCACGCACATCTTGTGGTAAAAGACCTTGGATTCGCCAGACTTAGCGGACGGGATAAGGTGCGCGTCCAGAACGTCGAGGATGTCATCGCAGATCTTGGCGAGTTCGGCCTCGATCTTTTGGCGGTACTCCTTGATCAGGCCAACCTGCGACGAGTTGCCCTTGGACTCCTCCTTCTGTTCAATAGACGTCACGATTCTCCAAGAGGCACGGCGAGCACCGATAACGTTCTTGTAGGCGACGGAGAGGAGGTTGCGTTCCTCAACGGTGAGATCACGGTCCTCTGAGGCAATGATCTTCATGTTTTCGACCATTTCTAGCAAAGAACATCAGCTGTGTCTTCAGATCAAAGGGCCCCGTCCCTTGAGCACATACCCTCGTAGCGCTCAGCCTGCTCGGCCAGCTTGGCGAGATACACAGCATCCTCGTGACCCATCGTGTCGGTGTGATGTTAGATGCAATCGAGACTGTAAGTTAAAACGACGTTAGCAAACTGATGGATGCCTTGCAATTCGGCAATCCGAGACAAAGATGCGGTGGAGGCGTCAAAGAGAGGCCAAAACCAGAACGCGCAGGCTGTGACGTGTGGAATTGAGGATCGCGGTCAATCCAGACGCGATAAGATAGTGAGGTGATGTGTGGCAGCACGATCACAGCAAAACAGTGCGCTCTGTTGACTTCACAAAAGGGGAGACCAGGGGAATGAGGGACCTGCAGTTCAGATAGAGGCAACCATGTGAACAACAGAGATGAAGCCCCCCCGCAATGAGTGGGGTTTGCGCCTACCACTAGATGTGAACTAACGCGTGAACAAGGCTTGAGATCGAAGTCAGGGGTTGTCGCGCGGGCGGATTGAAGGTGACGATAGCAAGTAGAGGGAGGTGAGTGATGGAGATGGCGGTTTGGGGGGCGTGTCCGGAGGTGGTGACAAGTTGCAAGCGGCAGACAGACAGACGAGGCGGTCGAGATGCGGGTTGAGCAAGTGGGCGTGGGCTTGGGCGATGACGACAGGTGCAGCCAGGCGGGAAAGTTTGGGAAATTCTGGGTTGCAGGCCCAGCAAGAGCAGGCGAGCAGGGAAGGGGTCGGGGACCCGGGGGGTGTGGTTCAGGATGTTCAGGGCACGCGAGGGGCGGTAGGGCGGCAGGGCACGGTGTGTGGCAGGGCAGATGGAGGCGGTCCAGATGGAGATAGTGCGCAGGTGTCGATAGTCCAGACGGCGATGGAGACGGAGAAGGAGAGGAGCAGAGAGAGAGCCCGGTCGTACGTACCTTGAGTGTAGATGCGAGCTTGTTGTTTCCAGGAGACGGTCTGGATGGTGGACAGGAAGGGAACTTGACGTAACAGGAGTGAACAGAGCCTTGCGCTGGGGTGATGCACAAGAAAGAAACAAGAGGGCGCAAAAATTGGAGGGAGGGAAGGGGGAGGGAGGATATTGGACAGGCGCCCCTGGGATACCTAATGGCGAACGAGGAAACGAGGTCTTCTCCCAGTTGTACTGCCGCTGCTACTCGGCTGCTTGTCCATTGCGCTGCCCACTGCCTGCTGCCCGCTGCCTGCTTGCTGCCCAGTGGCCACCCGTGCAGGTGTGCAGTGAATGGAGGTACGAGGGCAGGTACCTGGCCAGGCCTAGCTGGTGCTCTGTAGTCCTAGGTACCGATTGCTCTCAGCACCAGTACCCTACCCAGGTAGTGTGTGTTCTGGCAAGCCCAAAGCGCCTTGTAGCACGCAAGCTGG